>CM059565.1:56562926-57052926 GCA_030386875.1 Morinoia aosen | reverse complement strand
TACCGACAACAAACTCACCAACAGGAAAGTTACCGACAACGAACTCACCAACAGGAAAGTTACCGAAAACAAACTCACCAACAGGAAAGTTACCGACAACAAACTCACCAACAGGAAAGTTACCGACAACAAACTCACCAACAGGAAAGTTACCGACAACAAACTCACCAACAGGAAAGTTACCGACAACAAACTCACCAACAGGAAAGTTACCGACAACAAACTCACCAACAGGAAAGTTACCGACAACAAACTCACCAACAGAAAAGTTACCGACAACAAACTCACCAACAGGAAAGTTACCGACAACAAACTCACCAACAGGAAAGTTACCGATAATAAACTCACCAACAGGAAAGTTACCGATAAAAAACTCACCAACAGGAAAGTTACCGATAATAAACTCACCAACAGGGAAGTTACCGATAATAAACTCACCAACAGGAAAGTTACCGACAACAAACTCACCAACAGGAAAGTTACCGACAACAAACTCACCAACAGGAAAGTTACCGACAACAAACTCACCAACAGGAAAGTTACCGACAACAAACTCACCAACAGGAAAGTTACCGACAAAAAACTCACCAACAGGAAAGTTACCGACAACAAACTCACCAACAGGAAAGTTACCGATAATAAACTCACCAACAGGAAAGTTACCGACAACAAACTCACCAACAGGAAAGTTACCGACAACAAACTCACCAACAGGAAAGTTACCGACAACAAACTCACCAACAGGAAAGTTACCGACAAAAAACTCACCAACAGGAAAGTTACCGACAACAAACTCACCAACAGGAAAGTTACCGATAATAAACTCACCAACAGGAAAGTTACCGACAACAAACTCACCAACAGAAAAGTTACCGACAACAAACTCACCAACAGGAAAGTTACCGATAATAAACTCACCAACAGGAAAGTTACCGATAATAAACTCACCAACAGGAAAGTTACCGACAACAAACTCATCAACAGGAAAGTTACCGATAATAAACTCACCAACAGGAAAGTTACCGACAACAAACTCACCAACAGGAAAGTTACCGATAATAAACTCACCAACAGGAAAGTTACCGATAATAAATTCACCAACAGGAAAGTTACCGATAGTAAACTGACCAGCAGGAAAGATACCGACAACAAACTCACCAACAGGAAAGTTACCGACAACAAACTCACCAACAGGAAAGTTACCGACAACAAACTCACCAACAGGAAAGTTACCGACAACAAACTCACCAACAGGAAAGTTACCGACAACAAACTCACCAACAGGAAAGTTACCGATAATAAAGTCACCAACAGGAAAGTTACCGATAATAAACTCACCAACAGGAAAGTTACGGATAATAAGCTCACCAACAGGAAAGTTGCCGACAACAAACTCACCAACAGGAAAGTTACCGATAATAAACTCACCAACAGGAAAGTTACCGACAAACTCACCAACAGGAAAGTTCCCGATAATAAACTCACCAACAGGAAAGTTACCGACACCAAACAAACCAACTGGAAAGTTACCGATAATAAACTCACCAACAGGAAAGTTACCGACACCAAACACACCAACAGGAAAGTTACCGACAACAAACTCACCAACAGGAAAGTTACCGATAATAAACTCACCAACAGGAAAGTTACCGACAACAAACTCACCAGCAGGAAAGTTACCGATAATAAACTCACCAACAGGAAAGTTACCGACAAACTCACCAACAAGAAAGTTATCGAAAGCAAACTCACCAGCAGGAAAGTTACCGATAATAAACTCACCAACAGGAAAGTTACCGACAACAAACTCACCAGCAGGAAAGTTACCGATAATAAACTCACCAACAGGAAAGTTACCGACAACAAACTCATCAACAGGAAAGTTACCGGCAGAAAACACAGCAACAGGAAAGTTACCGGCAGAAAATACACCAACAGGAAAGTTACCGGCAGCAAACTCACCAAAAGGAAAAACTCCTACAGGAGACACCACCGGCAAGTCCATCAATTGCGAACCTCCAATTTATTTGTGTGAACAAACTCCGCAACACTAAAATGTGCGCAGCGCATCAACAAGTCAGTCGGAAAAATGTACAGTAGGCAAAATTAATCTCATTAACTAATTTTAATGCTACGACCACAATTTGACCTTCCTATAAAAGAGTCGTTCGTAAGTTGACCTATTTATTGATGAAAGCGTGTAACATCATTACTGTCACTAACTAGAGAAGTAAATATAAGTTGACCAACCTATTTATTAATGAATACGTGTAACCTGATCAAGTGATCATAAATGACAATAACTAGAGAGATAAGTATAAGTTGACCTACGAAGAATGCATACATAAATTGAATGCGTTAGATAAATCCGTAAAAATATAAATTGACCTATTTGCTACAGAATGCTTATAATCTCCTCATCAATGACAATAACTAGAGGGATAAATATAAGTTGACCTACCTATTTATTGCAGAATGAGCATAGCCTCCTCATCAATAACAATAACTAGAGGGATAAATATAATTTGACCTACCTATTTATTGCAGAATGCGCATAACCACCTCATCAATGACAATAATTAGAGGGATAAATATAAGTTGACCTACCTAGTTGTTGCAGAATGCGCATAACCTCCTCATTAATGACGTTAACTAGAGAGCTAAGTATATTTTTGCAAGCCGAGGCGAGAACAAAGGCTCAGGGGGCGGCGGTGCGAGGGCGGATGCGGGCAAAACTTCCGCTCGCCCCGCACAGGCGGCGCCGCTGCACTGGTGGCTGTCAATGTCAGCCCATCGAAGGAGGATCGTAAAAATAAAACTTCCTATACATGAACTTTCGAACGGCTGTTCTCGACCCTGGTGGACAGATGACCTCGGAGTTTATGTTTGTTTGGCAACAGAGTTGGCCTTGAAAAGAGTTTCTTCTGCGTTATTTGAATTTGGTATAGGGGTTTTGATGACGGATGGTGTCCAATTTGGGATACGAACAAAATTAGGCAAGGTATTTCTTACAATTATGCCTGCCTTTCATGGAAATAAAATTTCGGACCATGATTCTGGAAACTTACAGACAGCACAACTCATCTGTCCCTCCTCATATGAAATTTTTGGAACAAAATCGATGGGTTACTTTTACAACGCTAAGGAGATTAATCAAGATATTTGAGCCACCACTGCTGTTGTAGTGAACTCTATGAATATACTGAACCAAAAATTTTTTCGTTAATATGAATATTACAATGTGGTATTTCACTCCTCAAAAAAATGGTCTCAATACGAGTTAGTTTTAATTTCCGGTGCCGTGCAGCGGATGTGAAAATATTTACGGTTTAGAAATTAAGGCAATACTTGAGAAAACATCACTTCTTACAGTAAACTTTTCTGCAAAATCTCAGTGTTGTGGACTCGGAATTCATTCAGCAACACGGAACTCAATTGTCATATATTCACGCAACACAATAGCAAAGTTAGTGCATCTGAGTAAATGGAACACTCAAAGTTCACTGTTCACTTTATGGCTTGACATAGCTTTTATTATATATAGCTTCACTTTATAGCGGCTATCAACATGGCTGGAAATGGAACTCGTGCAATATTAGATTGTAGATTACAATTTAGTTCTTAAGAGAGAAAAAAAGGAGGCACCATTTATTATGGAATTAAGAGCATGAGAAATCATGTAATAATGCATGCTTACTTCATCCCAACAGAAGCAAGGCCAACCTAACTTCCAGTAGGGGACTCACATCTTCGCTTAGGAGAGCCAACGCCCATAGATACCGCAGAGGTTTCTCTTTGAGGAGTAATTTTATGGAACCAGTCGATATCGGCATTTTATTTGCCCAGGATAAGTATATCGTGAAATGAATAAATTTGTCATAATGAAAGAAAAAAATATTTATATTGCTCGTAGAATTGATACCATGTAATTTACTCTTAAAATGACAAGAAAACGATTCAACCGCACGCATTTGTTTTAAATGAACGCGTAAAAACGAGAGTAACCTAGGGCCCAACACGCCTATTCAGCTCAAGTGATCATGGCACCTTACATAGATTTCAAGCTCCCCTTTCGAAAAAATGAATGATTCGATTATCTTAAGTATGGAAATCGCACGTCCTTTCGAACTCAATATATTTAGCAAGATTATATTATTTAATACTGACAGTTACAAGACGCTGCGCCTACTCGATTCATTTACATCCCATATGGGCGCATTCGGTGAAAATAACAGCTGAAGTGGAGGGATACTTCTATATAAATGCTACCCAATTCAACCTGGTTACAGTGAACGAACTCTTCATGAAATATAAAAAGTTTTGCAGATTTCGTGCTCCGTACATTAAGTGGATATTATACCAGACAAATTGATCAGCGAGCAAAAATCAAATGTAGATTTCTTGCCCAATCTTCGTACGTAAATTTTGTTAGACTAGAAATTGATAATTGCCAGAAGTATTGAAAAAACTATCATTGGGGCTACGTTAAAGGACGCAAAAAATCATTTCCGTATGGCTCGTTTAGATGTGCTACAACAGAGGAAGAAATGTATATAAATAATAAAAAAGTGTGACCAAAATAGCAGGATATCATAGGAATTTTGAAATGTATATATTGGATTAGATCATAACATGAGCTAATTATAGTTATTTATTATTAGATTAGATTATAGATAGCCTCGCTAATCACAGCAAAGGTGTCCCAAAGTGAGGAAGGATGAACGCATATTCAGTACGGAGTTGAGGGAACGGGAAATCAGTGCACAAAGGGTATGTTCCTACAGAAGATCTCCCACGCATAGAAACAACAGGCTACGAATGAAGTCTATGAAAGTAGATGAAATCTGAAGAAGAAAGTAATATGTGTTGAAAAATAGGACAACCGTGAACCGAAACAAATTTAGTTCGTTACAAAACAAAAACCGATCATTTTTCAACAAAAGGAGGACTACCTGATCCTCAGCTCGAGACCTCAATTCCCATGGATACAATATTTCGATCCTTCTGAGGAGAAAAAGATGTCTACATTAGAAGTCAACCGAATAGGGTCAAACAGAGGTGGGAACTGTAAAAGTGTCCAATTCAGATGGGAAAAACACAAAACAAATGTCAGAGCAAAACAACAGACAATCTTGAACGGAATACTAAAAATAACTATCAAATTCTCTTGGACAAAATTTTTGCCATAAACCGTTAATTTGCAAGTGCGTGACATTAACAAAGCTCACATTCGTACGTAGTTTTGATCGGTTCGTTAGATTTATTCACATGGCTAAGCAGTGTTTCAATTTTTGTGGCTGTGCCGGGATACCGTTTCTGTTAGCGCAAATGTGTTTGCCATATATATCAGCTAATTTCTGCTCAGCATTGTTTTAACCCACAGACGAAATCAGCTTCTTCAACGCACGATTGACAAGGGAGCATCAGTGACCGAAACTCGTCTCAGTGTTGTTCCACGATAGGGTCGAAGGCATGAACAAATTTCAAGAACTATCCCGCGAGAAGTTGGATGACTGCAAAGACTTTCAACCACAGCCGCAATCGGTGCCAACTTTGATCGCACACAGCAGCATTGTGCGACCACGCAGTGTCTCCTCGTGAACTCACAGATCGTCTAGAATTCAGTCCCCTCACTGATGCAATTGTCTGCCCACACTTGGCACCCCAGACTAGACGTGTAAGAAGCGGTGTGTTCGCGGTAAGGGTGAAAGCAAATGAATACTTTTGAGCTTGCGAAAAGGTTTTCTAATAAGGAACTAGAAGGCAAACTAGCAACAGTGTATAAATGACTAAAAGAAGAAGAATAGCAAACTCGGTGACACTCTTAATAATTAAATCTCAGATGAATATCTAAATGGTATAATTCTAATATATCAAAATTCATTTTTGCAAAAAAAGTTTGTGATATTCTTTGGAGCAAAAAATTAAATTCTTTTGCAATCTTTGGCGAGGGATATGATCCCCAAAATTGTAAAACGTCATATAAATCATCATGTTATTTTATTCGCGCTTATCTTAAAGCGAGTATCTAAATCTAAAAGACTAATTTTTTCAGAGGTACAAATAAACCAAGTTGATGTAGGTTATATTACTATGTTGATTTAGGTAATAACAGGGCTCCCAAGTTGATGTAGGTTAAATATTTCTCCTAGAATGAAAGCAGACCAAGTTAATATAGGTTAGCTTGAATATTTTCGTTGGAATAAATAGTGGTGAGAAATGCCTCGGGAACCCGGCGACGGAAGGCCGGTCAGGCGACGCGACTAAGCAGGGTACCCACAAGGGGGCGGCGCAAGCACGGCACCCGCTAAAGATAGCGCAGTCGCTCAGCACACAGGCGCTCCTAATGCGTTTCCTCATGTTTCCACCAAATGTCACACATTAAACGGAAACACTCGAGGGTCCTCACTGTGAGTCACCCAAAAAGCTCAGTCGTTCATCAGGAGTGATAATATCTTCCGGTCATGAACTAAACGGCCTTCGAAGTTCCGTAAAACAAATATTTATCTTTCTATCATCTGGCAACGATCTAACGCTCCGCCTCCTCAGGTGACTCGACGCGTTATGACACGTTTCATTGAGCTGAAATAGACCGCATATTTGACACGGTAAAAGTAGCTTCTCGATTACAACGAGACAGCAGTTCGCTTCGCTTTTCTCAGAAAAAATACTAAGTAATCCACAAACACATCTTTTAAAATGTTCAAACCTACAGCTAAATTAATTTGCCTATTTTAAGTACAGTCTGCGAGCGGTGAGACTACTCTCTGCCTAGCGCAACGATGAACAGTCAATAAATTCGGTGGACTCGATGCACCTATTTCAGGCCAATTGCTATTCTTGAACTTCGCCAGCGGAACTTGATATTTTTTCAAGCTGATTTTCACAAACACCAAGTACATACGAGTGAAATTATTTCCAAAAGATATTTTGGTTACGCAATTGACCAAAAAAATATTTTAAAAAGAAATTCAGGTTACGGCATTGACCTAAATCCTTCAGTATAGAGACATGTTTATCAGTGCGAGGGGAAGTTGGACTTGAAAGAGAATCAAAGAACGAAGGACCGCCGCTGTTTACATACCAAAGGACAGTCAGAGTTAGAGCCCGGTATACAACGGAGGCCTCAAATGACGTCAGGGTGAAAGATAAGCCGCTGCTTAAAGTGGCAACCGCCTCAGCGAAATGGAACACAACGGACCCCTGCATTTTGCCCTCAGACCAACATGAAACAACAGCACGGAGGGTGCATTAATTAAAAATCATTTCCCCATTTGGGATGCTGAAGAAATTTGAAGAAAAATATTGGGTAGTTTTCCAAAATCGATCTTAAACCATTTTCAACCTAAATTGTTCATTTTGATACATCTGTGATGCGCTCATTCCTTTTAATGCTTCCCATTTCTGTCCAAAAATGCATGGTCCTTAAGACCAAAATTATTTTATCGAAAATTAAAAACCAAATTGATTTCTTCACTCTGAATTAATTTCTTATAGCTAAATTCGTTCTTAAAAATTTCTGTGGAACAATATTCACTGTTTTGTAATGTAAAAAAAAATGTGTAGTGAATGCATATTTCTCTGCTCTTTTTGATGAGCACATTCATTTTGGTGTCTCATAAGTTATATTAATTACTAAACTTTTCCAACGACAGATTTGGTACAACAAATACCTTCAAAATTCATGGATATATATATTGCATACAAATAAATAACTTTATTGTTTTGTCTTGTAGATTAGAAGGCTGAACAGTACCACTGCGTCACATAAAATGCAGTTTAATAACTTTTACACCCACAGTTAAAATTTTGAATAAGAATCTCAAAGAAAATAAACTGAATCATGACACATCACAGCGGAGCAGGGAAATAGTTTCAGGATTGTTAGGTTTGAAGTACATCACAGCATTGGAAAGAAATGGTAGTAAGATGTCATTTTTCCATTCGCAGAAAAATGGGGCAACGAATTACTTTTTTCTGTCTCATCACTTCTTCTTCAAAACGTTGCTCGCAACGGAACTCGTTTACTTAACAGCAAGAAACCAAAAGAACTCGGCACTTTGTGACCGGGTTTCGCTACTCCTCTCCACGCTATGTTCGCTATGGAGAGGCAGGGTGCCGACCTTTCAAACAATGTGAAGAAAGGATCGTAAGTTCGTTTACGCCTCACTAACCACGACAAAGGTGTTCCAAAGAGAGGAAGGATGAAGGTATCATTTAGTGTTGAGGTAGGGGAACGTGAAATCAATGCAGAGGGTGTGTTCCCATTCAAAATTTCCGCATATAGAAACAGTAAGGCGAGAAAAAAAGTAATGAAAGACGATAAAAATTTGAATAAGAAAATCAGAGGTGCTGAAAAGCAAGACAGCAGTACACAGTAAAAAGATGATCCTGAAGCATACAAAAATTAATTCTATTTCAACAAAAAAAGAGCTAATTCTCAGCTCAGGACCTCACATTTTCCACGTGCGAGGGCAAATTCCCAAATTATGCCTTACAAATAACAAAAAGCAGGTGAAAGACGTAACCAAAATCGCCAAATTGACAGTGGGCTGTTCACAATCAAGTAATATAATTGCTACTTTCTGACTCCACGGAATTGAACTCACCCACATGCAGGATTTCAATTTTCTGAACTTTTCACGAACACTCATTCTCATCATATACGCGTAAATCAATTGAATATTCCAGTTAGCACTAAATTCAGCATTACAGTACATAACTCGTGAGCTATGGAGAACCATTGAGTGTGAGACGTGATATGTGAGACCGAGCTCGTCTGCAGGAGAGCAGCGTCTGCAGGAGAGCAGCGTCTGCAGGAGAGCGTGTACAGACAGGTGGGGGCAGCAGAGTCTGCCGGTGTTGGGTGTCTGTCGTCTGCGGCTTTTTGCGCTTGCCAAGCGAGCTGCGGGGACACCGTGGGGCCGTATAGCTGGGGCGAGGGGCGAGAGGCTTGCTGAGGGTATGTTTCCTTCAGGGTGGCCACTAGCTCTGTCATTATCTTTTCACGGTAACGGATGATGATCGTTTTCAATGATTAAAAATTTTGTATTCAATAGAACAGAAATTTGCTATTTGTTCACATAGAAATTTGCTCACACTACTCATGGAAAAAAGCAAAAGCAGATTAGATTAAATTAGTCGATAGTTTTAGCCTCATTACCCGCAGCAACAAATACGATCCACAGAGAGGAAGGAAGAAGGTACCATTTAGTGTGGAGTAAAGGGAACGTGGAATCTATGCAGAAAGGGCATAGAAACAGTAAGATGAGAAAGAAGTTCATTAAACAAGATCAAAGTTGAAGAAGAAAGTAGTAGGTGCTGAAAAAAAAAGAAAGCAGTGAACCGAAAAAGATGGTCCGTAACAACACGAATACCTACTCTATTTAAAAAAAAGAAAGCCCACCTAACTTTTAGCTCGGGCCCTCACATTGTCCCCCTGCGTGGGAGCGCTAATTCCCATAGATACAATAGCTGTATCCCCCCCGAGGGGGAGAGCAAAAGCATTTTGGCGTACTTGTAACTTGGTGTTCCAGGTATAAATTGTGCTGCGTTTGATGTGCCTCATAGCCTGAAGGATGAAAATGACGTAATGAAATATCAAATTGGTGCTCTCTGAACTAATCAAGGCTGCCGCGTTATTCTCAGGAAAGCGTAGCTAGAAAGTGTTAACTCGTAAACTGAAGAGCTAAAAAATGAACCGCACAAAATCTGCGATGTTCAAGAAATGAATCATGAACACGCAAATAGCTCTTTGGAAAACACGTTCGAGTAAAATTTTTCGGTGTTAAAACTTGAATGTTCGAGAGCGAATAATTATAAAAATCGAGTGAATATGAAAATTTCATTAAATGAAAGTAATTCAATTTCATGCTCAAATGCATAGATTCAAACGAATGCAGAACCGCAGGATTGTTGCGATCGAAATTTTCGTTCAGTCGAGAATTTAAGTCTCTTTAATGAAGCAACCGTGTCGAAATATTCATGCAATTGAATGAAAGAGTTTCCGTCGCATTCACAAAGATTGGATAGTTCCAAACATTTTTAATATTTTCAAATTTTAGTGCGAAGGCACAAATTGTGCATCGTTTCCTCATGTTATATCACGGGTTATACCAGTAACAAAAACGGAGCTGTATAGATGTACGAAGCATTCCGAGTAAAACCTCCATTTCTTATAGTCTTGAGAATGCACTACTTGAAACTTTTTTATATTACCAATTTAGACCTTTTAATTATAGGAAATGTCAACTCCCAATAATACGCTTTGCCTACGAGACCTAGAGCTGTAAAACTAGGTACACATATTTATTACATTATTGAATTGAAGGGGGCTTGCTAGGGACACAGTGTTTTTGCCGTAAGAAAAGAGACTACGTCAAATAACGGGATATTTCAAATAGCCACAACTCCTAAGAAGTTTTTTCTTAACAAAAACGAGTATCTGCAGAGTTTTACTTAACTCTGGAACGGTTGGTAGATTGTGGCCCCACCCGGGACAGTCTAGGTCGTTCCGCATGCCATCATGAAGTATAGAAGCATCAAAGCATGCGTTTCCCTTTGGTGTGAGACGTCTCGGATTCGGTCTCACTAACAGAGAACCTTTACTCGTATATCGCTTGCAATTATGGATCCGAGCAGTTTCTGCAGTGCCAAACTAACCTTCCTCGATCTGGAAGTTTGCTTCGGAATACGTGGGCCATAATTTTGAATGGAGGCTTTCGTTTGAATTCAGTGTCGGTTTCTTCAATCCCTGCTGCTGTCTTGAAACGCGATCTTGCAGTTCAATTCTCTTCCCTTCGCCGGTATGTTTAGCCCCAACGGTTTCAGCAAAGGTCTAGTATTTTGGGTGCGGGGTTTAGAAATCACCTCTACATCGATTAACTAAATAAACTGATAGAAAATTCGGCCATATTGGGAGTTGACGGTCTTTTTGGAATTTGTTGATGGTACCTGAACTCCGTCGGTTAGTGAGTAAAACATGAAACTGGTGTGCTGAAGTGCTGAACAAAGGGACGCGATGATATTTATTATTTATGGTTTAGATGTTAGTTTAAGTATCCATAACCACAACAAAGGTGCTCCAAAGAGATGAAGGAGGAACGCAACATTTGGTATGAAGTTAAAAGGGAAAGCGGAATCTATGCACAAGGTGCAAAGAAATAGTTAGTTGGGAAAGAAGGTCATGAAACAAGATAAAAGTTGAAGAATAAAGTATTAGGTGTTGAAAAACAGGGCAGCAGTGAACTGAAATTAAATGGTTCTTAACATAATAAAAAAAAATTATTTCAATATAAGAAGGCCTACCTAACTCTCAGCTCAGGCCTGAAATATTACGTATTCGAATTGCCAATCAATAACACGAACACATCAAGAATTATATAGGTGTAATATATGTTGCGTTGTGGTGAATTTCTTGTTCAAGTCTCGGAGAAAAAAAGTTTTAAGCTACCTTGCCTTTTTGCGTTCAGACTTTACACTTATGATCACAGTTCTTAAATCGGTACAATCACTATTAATTGCAGCTTAATTTATAAGGCGATCCTTAATGTGGAACTCGTGTAAGTTTTGTTCAAGTGGCAAGGCACAGAAGTTTTTCAACTTCCAGGTCTCGCTGGGAAACTAAGCCCGCTGTGTTATAGAAAAATTTGGAGCATAACAACTAGTTGAAAATGAGAGGTCAAAGGTATGATTATGAGACTTTAACGAAGATGATGTTGTATAATCTGTCTAACTCCTTCAAGGTAGATGTCAGAAAGAGAAATGTGAAGAGATAGCGCCTGCGCCGCAACACCTACACCACTACACTTGTTTATAATCGGGATTTGTGTTTTGAAGCCAGGAACAACATTAAGGAGAAAAATTTATCTCGTGTATTATGACTGAGACAGATATCAGTAAAACTTTTCGCCAGTAACTAATGAATGTACATCACACACATATACGAGTACTATAGCGTCCCCTGACCGAGAAGCGCAAGATATCTAAGACACACGAGTGTACAATGCTACTCCTTGCACCGCCCTCGGCATACAGGAATACCAAAGTACCCTCGTAACTCACAAACATGTTGCTGACAATGCCCAATAGGTTACATTTTTTCCAACACCGCATGGGGGGGCCTCAGTCATGAATATATAATATCATAAACAAGTCTTCTAAAAATACGTGCAGGTTTAACAAACATGCTTCAAACTGCCATGTATATCGTTACTGCGGTAATCTCCGACAATTGTTTGTATTATGTACATTCAAAATTCCAAGCAGTGTATGTGTTGGGAGAGTACGACGTTGAGTTTGAGCAGCACTGTCACGGTAATAAATTAATTTTCTTTGTAGGATATCGATAGCAGTACATACTCAATAAATCGTCCTTGAAAAATAATGCCTATAATCAAGAACTAACTTCCGTAAAATATTTTTATGAAGTTTTTACAAACCCGTTATCAAAGTTTCATCTCTTTTCAGAGGAGCAAACATTTCATACCATTAACTTTAATACATCAAATTCCTTTATACACGAGTGCACGCTCCAATTAAGCAAGGTATGCATTGCCTAACACTCCATAAATTACTGTTCACTCGACACTTTGATTGCTACGTGCACCCCCGGTAGCCACGGAGGGGATTTTCATAGTGCCACTGACCGACCAGTAGCCACAAACTCAATTTTCCTTAGTACTTAATTAAAGCTTAATGATTGCTCGATCTAGTTAAAGTCCATGATTTTCAAAATTGCTTACTTCAATTGACTTAAAATTTAAGTTGAATACTGAACTTCAGTTTAACCAATTACTGTCAAAGTATTAAGCAATGATCTCACGTGAAAATTGAAAAAACTTATGAGTTATTCAGTGGATCGGTTGACTCGTGTGCGAAGTTCTGGCGGTGCACTCCCGACCTTCGGCGCCTGCCGGATTTACGGTGCTGGTGGAAGCTTCCCTGTCACTTCCCCACCCGCCAGTGCACGGCCATGGACGTGATTTTCCGATTTCAACGATCGTTATGTTGTTTGCCTCAGCCTTGTTCACGACAATTCTTTTGCAACCGTCATTACTTTCGACGTCAGGGAGAAGTTGATGTCATTCATCCTGTATGGCAAATCTCTCAAAGAACTTTACCGTGAGAAAGAAGAAGAAACGTGAAGAAAATTGAAAATACTGCCAGCCTACTTACAGAATTAAATTCTCAACAGCAGTTGGCTGATGATCTCAAAGTGCTAGTTGAATGTTTTTACTTAAAAAGTAGGTGCTCAAGCGCACGAAACTGATATGTTCTGCGAGATAGCTTTAATTAAATCTGTGAATTAATGTTTTCTAATTAATTAATCCTGGGGTAGTTAAATTAACTCATAGCCACGAAGTAAATGATATATCAAACAGGTATTGCATGATACATGCTTTTTGCGGATATTATAAAATATGACATAATAGCAGTGTATTTTAAACCAGATTAAATAATTTTTTTTAGCCTCCTTACCCACAACGGAAGCGTTCCAAAAAGGAGAGCACCATTTAGTATGCACTTGAGTGAACGCAGAACCTATGGACAAAGTGCATAGAAAAAGTAAGATGAGGAAACTACGAAACAAAATAAAAAGTGAAGAAAGTAGTAGGTGCTGAAAAACAGAAGAAAAGTGACCAAAAAAAAAAGAGATGGTCAGTAACGAAAAAACTACTCTATTTCAATAAGTGAATGACCAACCTAAACATTAGCTCGGGGCTTTACATTTCCCCTCTGGGAGCACTAATTCCAATGGATGTTATAATTTTATACCCTGAGGGGAACACATTTTACAATGAACCACTTTTACAAGAAATGATCAACTAGAGTGAGCGACAGGCAGAGCGCATCATGCTTATTTTCGACACTACAGCGGAGCAGGCACTTATTTAGGTTATCAGTGCACATGTGTGTTATGCAGGATTCCTTAAGCATACAAATAGCGAGATGGAAGTTCATGAAACATGATGAAGTGAAAGAAGAAAGTGACAGGATCGGGAAAAATAACAGGGAACCGAAAAAATTACCCTTAACAATGCAAAAAATTGGGTTCAATTTTTCAAAAATAAGCCAAATTCCCTCAGCTCAGGACTACATTAGACACAATAGTTGCACCTATCTGAGAGGGAGTGATGGTAGAAAATAATTTTAAGTGTTTTTAACTTTGAATCTTTGTACGTATAACCAGAACGCTACTACATAGTCTATGCCAATCGACATTTAAGAGGAAGTAGAAGGTTTTGTTAAGAGGAGCAATACGATTACAAACTTTAAAAAACAGGTTAATACTGCGCTTTGAGCAGGTGACGCTGTGGACTGTGACCGCGCTGTGTAATGCGACACTGAAGCTCACGCATCTACAGTGCAATAACGAATTCCCCGTAGGAATAGCATTGCAAACTGACGAGGCGCGATGACTATCATGGCAAAACAACAAAAAATAGAATAAAACGAGTGTCGGATTAGCAGCTAGAAGCTGCAGTTCATGACACTGCATGCCACTGATATGCACCACTGCTGGCATATCTTTCTCACAGTAACTTCAACCAAGTGCTTTAACTATGAAAAGTATCAGTTCTATATTAAACTACAGTAAGATCATTTCTCATCACTGCATCCGCTACAGGAACTTCTCTAGAGAAGTAATACGAGAGATTCTAAGAGTTAAAATTCGGCTGAACATAAGCAATGCCAGCAGCTTTTACAAGAATCAAAATACGCTGCGGTTGCAAGTAAATCATGAATCAATAAGTCATCTAAGGAAACAAAAGGTTGGTTTATTCAACATGAATTTTGAGGCCAAAATTTAGAAACACTCTACCTGTTGTCAGCTGCTGGGTGCAATCAGGAGAAAAGTAATTACTATTCACGAAAAGAATTACCTTGTGAAAGGTTTGCGTGAGTTTTAACTTAGTGGATTATAATGATTGATTATAAATTAGCTTTAGCCGCCCTTTACTACAACAGAGATGTTCAAAGAGAGGAAGGAAAAAGATACCGTTTAGCATGAAGTTAAGAAAACATGGAATCTATGCACGTAGGGTGTTCCCGCAAGGGATCCCGTGCGCATAGAAACAGTAAGACAAGAAGGAAGTTTATGAAACAAGACAAAAGTTGAAGAAAAAAGTCAGAGGTGATGAAAAACTGGACAGTGGTGAACTGAAAAAGAATGGTCCTTAATATAACAAAAACATTTTATTTCAACAAAAAGAAGGTTTCCCTAACTCTCAGCTCTAGACCTCACATTTTCCTTCTGAGAGCGCTAATTCCCATAGATACAATAGTTGTATCCCTCTGATGTGCTTAATTTAGTGGAGATTATTTAATTGATGCGTCTGACTGATGCGATGTATCGAGAGAGAGTGTCTTTTGGTTTTGTTGAGCTTGTGCGACTGATGCGATGTATCGAGAGAGAGTGTCGTTTGGTTTTGTTGAGTTGGTGCGACTGATGCGATGTATCGAGAAGAGAACATGACATAAGCCACAACTGGAATAGCACGATACGGCGACCACAAGCAGCTGCTTCCGCACAGGGAGAGAGGCATGGACGTGTCCTCATCTATTTATATGTCAATATGCATGAACAAAATTATATTCTGCTAAATCCCGTACGGGATTTTCCATTGAACTGACCTTAAAAAAAACAAAATGTAAGCATTGAAATAGCTTAGGTTGCTGAAAAAATCCGCTCAACGCGTGACGTATCATCAGCGCCCAAAACCTCAAAAATAACCCGGCAGAAGGACAAAGTGTGTTGTGTCGCAATACCGCATTGCGTCAGTTCAACCCTGCAACATAATTAACCATGTGACGTACAAAGTCAGCTCACTCGCGTAGCGCAAGACTCTACGCCCAAGTGCTTCAAATAATTGCTGCAAGCGGATCAATTCTGAAACGTGAATGTGACGGAAACCAATCTAATAATATGGGAAGATCAAGAACACGACGATGATTTCTGCACAGCGCACGTCAATACATCGATCACATTTAACTGAAACTACTTACTACTTACTGTCACAAGTGCGTGTGCTCGGCACCACTTCAAAGCTGTAATTTTAGGTAATGAACGTATGCAGCTAACAAATGTTTGTCTTCAAGACGTTGGAACATTAAGACAAGGTGTACGTGAAAATGTTACCCGCGGATTCAAGCATTGCATATTGGCGAGGAAAGATATTCTCTTCACGACCGGGTATATTCTAAACCTCCATTATCAATCCAAACCAAACCACACTTTCTACAGACCCTCTTACTCGCCGCAGTCACCAGCTATACAGTCCCATCCCCGTCATACACCTCCGGCGCTGAGATCATTTCCTTGCGGTCGTGCGCAAGGAGGGTCTTCGGTTGTACGCATGCGCCATGAACGTTCATGCTGTGTGCGTGAGAACATATCGCACTCCGCCCGTGCGTAATATACGAGCACGTACACATGTACACACACACCTCTGCCAGTACATGGCGCTCGCTCTCGTACGCTGAAATACGCTTTGCTTCAGGAAGGGGGAATATCTCGCGATCGGCAACTAGCAGAAAGGCAGGTTAGCCAATTGGTCATTCTTAATAGTACTTCTTCTGATCAGAAGTGCAAAACAGGTAAAACTTATGATGCTAAGAGAAAATATCGTTGAAAATGTCTCCTCTGTCACAGGGATTCGGTGCACCAGCAAACGAAATCACAAGTCAAGGACTTGTTATTCGTCTATCAAGTAACTGATGCTATAAACGTGACAAAACATACTTGTGAATGAACTGAAGAGCCAAATTAGAAGGCAGCCCTTAGATCATAACACTTAAGCACTAAAATGACCATCTTTCGCTTTGTGAGGCAAAACATGCCGCGATTTTTCACTAAGGAAACCGGCAATTTTAAATTTTCCTGAAAAAACAAATGCGTTAATAACAGAAGTGTTGCTTCTGTGTCTTATTTAATACAGGACATCCGACGAAACATGTTTAAACGATGGCAATGACTTTTGAAGAAATACTGGCAAAGTCATAGAGCAGTACTGTAAAATTTAACGAGTGTAGGATATCTGAATGCGATAAGACTTCCATTTATTTCTTTACTTGAGTAATTTTTTTTGTCTTTACTCAACTCGTTTCCTGCGAAGGCCACCTTTGGGTATTTTCATACTGCTGCTGACAGACCTGCAGTCACTAACTCAATTTTTATAACTACTCAATGAAAGGTAAATGAAGACACAATCCAGTTAATGTTTGCTATTTTCAAAATTACTTACTGCAATTGACTTTAAATTTGAATTGAATATCGAACTTCAATTAAACCTATCGCAGTTAAAGTGTTAAATATTAAGTTATTTATGTCAATCAATAATAATAATAATAATAATAATAATAATAATAATAATAATAATGAAGGCATCTACGGATGCTTTATTTCCAATCAAGCCTGATACATATCACCTTGTACATTGGATTTTCAAATGCCTTATAACTAACGCCAGGACGCCATTACGCTTTCCCCCAGTCAAGACCGGTACCCATTTCAGACACCTGGGTAGAGTGGGGTATTGTGCTTGGAATTTTTCTCCTATACCCAACAGAGAAAATCGCCACCAGCGCCGGGACTCGAACCAGGGTCTGCCTGGACGGAGGCAAGTTCGATGGTCGCGCGGCTACGACGAGCAATATCCAAGGCTAAATGTTTCTGGCAACGTCAATGTTAACCATAATTAACCTAAAATCCAGAACTCCGTACAGAGATCTAGCGTAAAACTAGTCCATACAAAAATTATATTACGAGGCCCACACTGCTCCATCAAACAATTATAATGTTGTCATCTAACTACTACAAACGAAATATCTTGAACTCGTCTCAGGAACAGCGTTGGCCTCACCGCTGCATACCGCAGATGTACTAGAAGTTGGCTGCCGGAGAGGCACATTCGGGCAACAGCCGCTGCACCGGATGTGCTTTTTCTGGAGGCTCAATCTCGGAAGCGCATCGCACGCTGACGGGCGCGGGTCGGTAATGGCCAATTATTGGATTAGTTTAATCGCAGCTGCCGGTTCAGGTTCGGTACAAGAACAGCGGCAACAGGGAGGTAAAAACGTGATTGCTTGCATTAGGAGCCGCGCCGGCGTCACTAAAGGAATTAAGAAGAGGGACGAGAGCTTTTTGGGCTCGGGGTATCACTTGAGGTGATTTCGATGACGAAGAATTGAAATTGGCCTACAATCTAAAAGTTAGGTTTAATAAGTTTGCCGTGACTACATGGAGAAGATCAATTTACAGTTATTACTAATGTTGAAGGAAGATTGGATTATATCAGTGTAAGCCTCCTTAACTGTAAAAATGATATTGGAAAGAGAAGAAGGAGCAAGGTACCATTTAGGATGGATAAAAGAACGAGGAAACAATGCACAAAGGGTGGACGAACACCCTTAGTATACGAAGTATTTGATTGAAATAACTGTCTCAAACCAAATAAAAATTCAATGAGAAAGTAGTAAGTGCTAGAAAAACAGCGGGGAAAAGAAAAAAGATTATCAGTAACAAAATAAAAAACTACTCAACTTCAAAAAAAAGGAAGGCCAACTCAAACTTTCGGCTAAGAACCTTGCATCTTCGCTACGAGATCGCCGATTCCCATAGATACAATATATCCATGAGGGGTTATCCCACGAGAAACCTGGTAAAAAAGGAATGTTAAATGAACTGTTCATTGCAATTGCAACAGTTGGCCGATACACCAAGAACCGAGAAACACCAATTTGATTTAAACTAAGACTTTGAACTATGCAATGTACAGTGAAGTCGCCCTAAAAAATACCTGCTGTCTGGTTGGTTTTACTGCGACCAACGAATTATTAAAACGAGCCACGTAATAACTGAGGGACCGCTTATAAATTGAAATAAGATAATTTGAATTTCCCATCCTTATTTGAGATGAGAAAAACTAGGCACAAGATTTACATGATTAAGGTGTTAGAAATATATCGACTCCGAGCCTCAGCCGCTAACTGAGCACGACATCATGTTAGACACGAGACGGACAAAATCCAGTGGGTGTAACAAATATGATCCTCGGTTGTACATATGAATCACCGTAGTTTTACGTAAGCGATATTTCGTACATCTGAATAAACATATATTTTTACCTTATCGGTATTTCGTAAAGTCAAAACTCTGCGGTCATGAATTATTGTTAACCACGAAAATCACCACCAAAAATTATCAAGAACGCGCGTTCGGCAAATGGTCGAACAAAAGAATGGCCTGCACCGATCGCTCGAACGTTGCCGATCCACAGCGAGCGCGTCCAGGCACAGTTCCTCTTCTTTCACGCCCAGCAGACCTCAGCCAGTTGCCACTCTGCCTGACTGGTGTGAGCCTATTTTTGTATACCATTGAAGTGGGTTTTCCGCAGCAGGAACACTTTCAAGTTCAACTTTACATCTATAGTTTTAGCCGCCCTATGCTGAAGCGATACTTGGGCGGCTAAAATCATTGATACACCGAACGAAAAGTTACACCGAGTTGCACATCGTTGAACGCAATGTTGTGTACGAGGCATAGCAATCTGACTTTAAAAGTCTAGTTTTTATTTCCATTATTGATAAGCGAGAATTTCCTGCTAATATTGCTTCTACCAGCAAGTACGAAAATGTCATTGCTTTGTTTTTTCGTTGTATGCAAGTATGAACAGAGGCAATTTACAAATATAACAAAGTTCCGTCGATTCAAAAAATGAACTTGTTGCTTGGGAGTGGAAGAAGAATAATACCTACTTTAAAATACCTTACGATGCGGCGCAACCGAAAAGATTGTTTTCATAGTTTAATTAAAATGGAGAGATTTATTTAAATGTTCTTCCCGAAGGTAAATTTCCCTGGAAGCAAAAAAGGTGAAAGTGGGAACAGAATATTTGCCCGACGTCAAAGTGGGAACAGAATATTTGCCTGACGTCAAAGTGGGAACAGAATATTTGCCCGACGTCAAAGTGGGAACAGAATATTTGCCCGACGTCAAAGTGGGAACAGAATATTTGCCCGACGTCAAAGTGGGAACAGAATATTTGCCCGACGTCAAAGTGGGAACAGAATATTTGCCTGACGTCAAAGTGGGAACAGAATATTTGCCCGACGTCAAAGTGGGAACAGAATATTTGCCCGACGTCAAAGTGGGAACAGAATATTTGCCCGACGTCAAAGTGGGAACAGAATATTTGCCCGACGTCAAAGTGGGAACAGAATATTTGCCTGACGTCAAAGTGGGAACAGAATATTTGCCCGACGTCAAAGTGGGAACAGAATATTTACCCGACGTCCAAGTGGGAACAGAATATTTGCCCGACGTCAAAGTGGGAACAGAATATTTGCCCGACGTCAAAGTGGGAACAGAATATTTGCCTGACGTCAAAGTGGGAACAGAATATTTGCCCGACGTCAAAGTGGGAACAGAATATTTACCCGACGTCAAAGTGGGAACAGAATATTTGCCCGACGTCAAAGTGGGAACAGAATATTTGCCCGACGTCAAAGTGGGAACAGAATATTTGCCCGACGTCAAAGTGGGAACAGAATATTTGCCCGACGTCAAAGTGGGAACAGAATATTTGCCCGACGTCAAAGAGGAAACAGAATATTTGCCCGACGTCAAAGTGGGAACAGAATATTTGCCCGACGTCAAAGAGGAAACAGAATATTTGCCCGACGTCAAATTGGGAACAGAATATTTGCCCGACGTCGAAGTGGGAACAGAATATTTGCCTGACGTCAAAGTGGGAACAGAATATTTGCCCGACGTCAAAGTGGGAACAGAATATTTGCCTGACGTCAAAGTGGGAACAGAATATTTGCCTGACGTCAAAGTGGGAACAGAATATTTGCCCGACTTCAAAGTGGGAACGGACTATTTGCCTTATGTGGAAGTGGGAACGAAATCTTAACCCTTTAACGCCCCAGAGGACACCAGTGTCCTCTTTCAAAATTCCCCTTCAATATATTTTATTTCTTATTCAATTAGTTCCCTAATGTGTTCTTTGAAGTTCTCTGCCGAGTGGCAGTTCTTATCCCATCCTGATATCGGTGACTGCCAGATGCCAGCGCCAGTTTAGTGACGGTGGTTGTGTTAACGGTAATATGAGTACAAAAATTCGGACGTTAAAGGGTTAAGCTGCTCTGCTGGCGCGACTACGACAGTAGTCAACAACCGTAACTGAGCTCATCCCATGCGGTTGCCTCCAAAATTCCCGAAGGAAACACCGCCGGCGCTCAAGGTGAGCGATTGAAGACTGCCTGCCTTTGTCGGCCCAAACAAAAGCGCTCTCAAGAGAGCGCACGTGGCACTCCAAGAAGATAAGCACCACGCTACTTTGATGGAAAAGAAGCCTTCTCTCAAAGAAACTAAGGCCTAAGCAGGCTTTTAGCGGTGAAGGAAAATATAAAATTGTTCAACCAAATGAATTTCACCGCTAGTGAAGATTAAGTTCCTAGTTGTTCATCATACGAAATACAGTGAAATTGTTTACATTTCTGGTTGTGCGTAAATCATGGTCTAAAAATAGGCAAGAATTTGAATTGAAATGGCAAAACTTTAAAGAATCGATGTGCTTTGGATGAAGAATTCGAATATAGAATGCTTACATCAGTTGCTCAGCCTAATACTTCATTTTTCATCCCCGCCTAAATGCTTTGGGTTGACTTTTTTTCATCAGAGACGCTGAATTGATTTGAAGATAACCCAATATCAGTTGAGGATTTCAGACGACGAGCCTCGTATGAATAATATCTACAAAAATATATATCAGTAGTAAATACGTAAATTTTACGGGCAAACTACTGATTTTCTCAATATGAATAGATAATTTTTTACATTCATTTGAAACAGCGGCGAGAAAAAATTATCCAAGACCAGACAAAAGTCGACTTGCTGCTTTTAACTGGAGTGGGGTGAGCAGGATACCCGAGGTAAACATGAAAACGATAACTGAAAACGGTATTTTAACTCGACTTTAGCGCTAGAATTGATCTTTCAAAGGTTTTTCCAATTGATGCACCCAGATTTTTCCAGTAGAATGGGTCGGCATAAACGTCTGTTTAAATTTGTGAAAGTAAGCTCCTGATTCAACCCCTCATACCAGTAAAATTGGCAGGAGTTTGGAACATGAAAACGGAAAGTGAAGAGAGGAAGGCAGGTAGATGTAATCAACTCGATTGCAATAAAATTTGAAGTGGATAAATCCCATCCAATCGGAATTATACTCATCCAACTTCAAAGAGCATTCGGCACAATATTTCACTACGAGCTTGCACCGATTTAATTAATTTCTTTGAGCATCGAGAGATCATGACTCCTACAGCCGTCTGGATCTGTGCATTCGATAAACGTTGGCTGCACACTGCATTTATGCTTTTACTACTGAAATAGCTCTTGGGCAATACCCATGTACTTTAGTATTCTTATTTATCATAACCTAACTAACACGACGGCGTAAATAAAGTCAATCTTTCAGTACGAACGCATGTTTAGCATGCATATGGAAACATCAGAACGAACACATTTCTAGCACGCATGAGGAAACTACTCGTACTTCAGCACGAACACATTTCTAGCACGCCTAAGGAAACCACTTCAGCACGGACACACAGCACGCTGCTGTACAGGGCACCGCCGAGGGCAAGGCAGGAAGGACAGCTGGTCGACACGTGAGAGCTTGAGGACATCGACAATCGATCCTCTTGAGACGACAGCACCAAACTCAGCTTACAGGGATAAGCACACGTGTTAGACGCATGTGTATGTGATCTTACTTAATTTTACTGGCACCGCGAAATAATACAGTTAACGCTGCTTCATGGTAAGAGGTAGCCGTGAAATACTGTAACTTTCTTCCGTTTTATTACCGGATTTGGCAGTCAAAGGGTCATAGGATATTTTCCCTCTGAAAAAATTACTGCCTGAAGAAAAAGTTCAACTTTTCCCCTTAATTAGGCATTAACGCAAGCCTGGCGTTGCCGTAGCATGATTCTGTGCATAGCTAATCAGATTCAGTCGAAATAAAAATCGTTCTGAGAAATTATGGAATCAAATGGTTCAATTTCCAATGTTTTGAGTCGATTTACAGTTCAAAAATTCTATTTAGAGTTCAAATTTAGGTGAGTGTTGTGAAGACAGTCGATTTAGTGATCAGGAACAGACTTAGACGACCGATACAAAAAAGTGATGACATACTGTGGAAGTGAGACTTTATTAAGCAAACTATATGTGCGAGAAAAATACTCTTATCAAATCAATAGCGTTATAAGATCAGATAAGATAATAGTTTAAGCCTCCCTAACCGCGACAAAGGCGGTCGTAAGAGGGGAAAGAGGAAGGCATCAATTAGTATGGACTAACGCGAACACGGAAGCTATGTACTCACATGGTGCATAGAAACAGAAGGTTGCGAAAGAAGTTCATGAAACAAGATAGAAGTTGAATAAGATAGCAGTAGGGGCTGAAAAACAGGAAATCAGTGAACCGAAGAAAGATGTATCGCAACAAAACAAAAAACGTTCAATTTTAACGAAAGGAAAGCCACCTTAACTTCAGCTCGGGACCTCACATATTCTCTCTGGGAACATTTATTCCCATAAATGCAAAATTTGTATCCCCCTGAGGGGACAATACCGTTATCAAACAGTGTTTAATACATTAGGCTACTAAAACTAGAGGTGATAGAGAATTTCACGCAAATCCCACCTATTGAAACCAGCCTGATTTCCATTTAAACAATTGATGGTTGATAACTGTTGGAATTTATTGTAGTTGATCTCGGGAGAGAAGAAAGTTCCGCTTCATCATTGTCGGCAGTAAACACTGTATAGGCTGATTGAATTTACTTAATTTGTCTAAAATGAATTATTTTCAGTAATAAAACACAGGAAATTCTTGTGAGAGATTTCCAGACATTGATTATTTAAAATCAAATCGAAAGGTAACCATGTAATGATATTTCGATAAATGCATTCGAAAGTTATTCGAAATGGCTATCTATCCAGGCACTTCACTAGTACCAAACACACACTCCTAACAACAGCAGTAAATTTAACTATTTTTCTAAGCTTCACAGAAAAAAGAATTTTCACCAAACTAAAGGGGCTGTACTATTTTTGAGAAAAATTTAGCATAAATGAATAAGTTGTGACCAAAAATAAAGTACCCAGATGATGGAGAATTTTTGTTATATGCATGAATAAAGCATAACGTATTCAAGATGATTACTCAGTACAAATGAGCTCTATCTGAAAAAGAATTAAATTTCCAGTGATTAAAGCGTTTCGGAACCCATATTTAGAACTATCTCACACACTTGTATTTCACAACAGTTTTAAAAGTTGAATCTTCCCCTGACTCGAGTACAAGATAATGAATTGCAGGGTACATGTGGCGTTAAAATAACATTAGATGGTTCTATTAAAAGGCAGCATCAACGAAAGTTCCGATTGTAAATGGAAGTCAATCTAAAAATGTTTTTAATACTGAAAACGCAGGGACAGAAGACAAAAATGTCAACAAAAGTAAGTAAAGCGAAACCGAAAAATAATCCAGCAAGTTAAAAAACTGACGAAGGAAATAGGCACAGGGCAGTCCATAACAGTAACAAGAATATACACCTATAGCAAACATAAGATATTTTTCGCTGTACCTTTTCAGATCCGTCGTAATTTAAACAACAACAGTGCAGCTGCTAGCAAACACAAAACCCGTCCAGTGTGCAGCTGTGACTGACGTGTTCGCAACACCTCTAGTGGCGTGCTAGGAACTCCCTTCTAGCGGCGTGTTTGTTCAGAGCTGCTGGGTTACCAAAATGAAAAGACGAGGGCTCGGTTACCATCTTAGCTTTTATTCTGCCAAGAATGATTGAGCTTGGCCTTTAAACCAAAATTTGGCCAGGGCAGATAGTACCTGGCAGCCTCACGACAGTGTAGTCCTTTTGCTGACTGCTGAATCTAGACAAATTTGAGCCTACAAACGATGAATCTGAGAATTTTGGAATCGATAAAGGCCAAGCTGGCATCCCTGAGCATCAGGCAGGAGCCGAGGGTACCGGCGCAGCTGCGGGACGTGCACATGAGCTGGTCACGACGCGGGAAATTACGAACATCCAACTTGAGAATATGAGCAACGTACGCACAATATTGACGGCAATGTTACCTGATGCTTTTTGCGAGTAAACTTTTGTTCAATGACTTGGTACTCGCAGCATTGTGTGTCCAACTTCGCTTCCTCTGAAGGGGATTAGATTTGACTATGAATTAGTTAAACCCTCCCGAACTACACCGAAGTCCTCGGGAGGGGAACATAGCTTGACCAGGTTGGCGCGAAGAATGTAAATGTGCGGAGCAACAATGAAGCACGCATCGCTGATTTAAGTTAACTTTGAAAGGCTTGGAGGTGCCACTCATGAGTAGCTGCATACGTTGAGTGAAAAAATAAAGCTATTCGAATAATTCTCCTAATTTCACTTCGTGTATCAGCCATAAACTATAGGTAGCGATTAAGGTGAGAAAAGTACGTAACGATGATTCGAATTTAATATTCAAACGTCTTAGATCAAATGGAATTTACTTGATCGCATGAATATTCATCAAAATTAATGAGCACGAATCTGACCGCTACAAACAAAGTGTGTGATGTCCAATTGGTTTCTTTGAAATTTGCTCCCGACTTAAATTCAATTATCAGTTGAAATATTACTTTTATTTTAGTTTACGATTAAAGTTATGCTAAACGTATCTAAAAAACAATTTGGATGGTATACAGACACAAGTTGCGTAAGAACCACGTCATTCTGACCCCTGCAAGATCTAATTATTTCCCCTTTGTTGTACATGGTGGTAACATCTAAGCTCTGGAAGCTACTTGCACGTCATTACACTCCTCGATTTTTCCAGGTCAATCACGAAACAGAGCGAAATTTAACCAGTTGCGCATAGTCTCTTGATCTGAACACTGCTAGTTTAGATTAGAAACCTCCATAAGCATTTGAAATTTATTCGCAAGAAAATTATTTAAAATATTAATTGAGCGCGAGCATGTACATTGTTACTAGTAAAACATGAGAATAAGCTTAGTATCTAATGGTCAGCAACATTAACATTATGAGCCAAATGGGCCAATAGGCTGCTGTAGTAGGCTTTCATGCAGGAAATGAGCTAATTATACAGCAAACTGTAGTATCATGAATATCATAGCGAACTAGTGAACTGACTTCGAACAAGTGAAGCATATAACACAAATGTGTTAATGTTAAGCTGAGAGAATCTACAGTTGAAGTCTCTGATTGTCGCTTTTTCTCATCAGGTGTCCTTCACATTACAGTATCTTCATGGCTAGAGGTTCACCCTGCCCATTATTCATGGTGAAACATGGAATTTATAAACGATGTTTGGTTAATATTGCTGTCCTTTATTTCATTTTCATTTATTTCTCATTTGTTTGGTAACTTGAGAACATGTAAGTTTCAAGCCTGTATTTGATGATCGAGTAGGTGGAGGAATTGAACATTTTCAGGAGTATGATATTCTAGAATTTAGTAACAGAGAAGAAAAGAAAATTTTAGCTCTAGCTTTTGAGCAGTAAGGGACTGAGAGCGTTTTTTAATTTTTGTGGAGTAGGAATGGTAGTGAGTTCGAGTGTAAATTTCGTGTTGACAGCCAGAATAAGGCCTTCAAGGTTTGATGTGGAAGGGACCATTTAGAATGGAATTAAAAATGGGGAATTGGTGAACAAATATTTTCCCACCCAGAATACCTGGCGCACAAAAACAGCATGAATGAAAGAACTCTATGAAACACAATAAAAGTTAAAAAAGTCATAGGAGCTAAACAAACGTAACGATTAGAAAAAACTTGGTCCCCATAGCGAGACAAATTATTCTATTTAGACGAAAACGAGTATCTAACCTACTGCTCGGGACCTACATCAACATTCAGAATTCAACACCGCCAGCAATACGCGAGGCCGTGGAACAGCAGAGTGAAGCTTGGACAACTTGATGAACAACGTTTGCTTCGAGACCATCGCGTCCCATATTCGTGCAACTCAATATACAAATAAGTTCACATTTAGTGAATTTTCAGTATCACGATCTAAACTTTCAAAAAATTATATACTCTCGCGAGTAAATTTGGCAAACTGCAGAGCGGTAATTCATCGATACCAGTGGTTCTTTACCTTGTTGGAGGGGTACTGAACCCCACAAGTTCCATACACGCATTCATTGAACCTTTCGCAGATGGAAAAATAATATGGTTTTTTTCTTCAAATTCAAAATACATGTACATAACTTTATACTGTATTAGTGCTAGTGCACAAACTGTACCATGCCAAACTCAGGGGTTCGATCACGGTAGAGGAAATAAGGTGGGTTCAAATCAGTCCTTTTTTCGTTGACGGTGTGGTTTTGCTGACGTCACGGCAACGAACCAATGGCAGCGCTCATATTGCATCTGGTAGCACTGCTACCTCCAAATCTGGCTATACTATTGGCCTAACGACATTGCGTTTTGGTGACGTCATAAAGTTTGTTTGAAATAACGCCTTCCTATTGGCTAGCCGAACAAGAGGAGGTGTATTTTCTCCAATAGAAATGATTCTACCTTGTTTCCTCTACCTTGGGTCACGGTAGGGGAAACAAGGTAGGGTCATTTCTACGGGAGAAAATACCCCTCCCCTTGTTCGGCTAGCCAATAGGAAGGCGTTATTTCAAACAAACTTTATGACGTCACCAAAACGCAATGTCGTTAGGCCAATAGTATAGCCAGATTTGGAGGTAGCAGTGCTACCAGATGCAATATGAGCGCTGCTATTGGTTCGTTGCCGTGACGTCAGCAAAACCAGACCGTCAACGAAAAAAAGACTGGTTTGAACCTACCTTGTTTCCTCTACTGTGCCGTGGGTTCGATCGAACCCATGGTAAGAAACACAGAATTCTAAACCGGCGCACAAAGCCTGATCGGGTAAGAGAAGCTGCTGGACAAAAAAGCATCCCAAACACTGCAACGGGAGGGACTATAGCTATGGGCGGCTTCTGTTTGACCGACTAACGCCGAGGCTGCGGCAGTGAAAGCGCTGGTCATTAACGTTTATTGTACGCTATTACCGATGGAGTAACCGAGCTTGACCACACATTTTAGTATTTCCGTAATATCCGAATGCTGAAGAGCTTCAAAAATTCATGAATATTATCAAAATATCCACAGAACGTGGGAACGTTGATGTATGTGATTTATAGTTTTCACTTGAATAAGTTGTAAGTTAGTCAATGTTTAGCAAACTCCATGAGAGGGAAGGAGAAGAATGAACAGGAAAATGAGCCACATGACTTCAAAACTAAATCCTATACATACAGTGCAGACTTCATAAAAGATTTACTTCTTATGGGCCGATAACAGATGTTCAAATGTACTAGTACAGTTGACAAGACCAAAGAATAACATGGCAGTGTTTTGATAGCTAATCGAGACCCGGCATCAATACCTAGTTTGGTACAGTAGTTAGGGTAATTCATTGATACGCTGAAATTTTGCACTATTACCCTAAAATAAATAGAAAAGTTGACCGAATGTCCCATAGGAAGCATGTTTTTTTTGCATTTGCACAGACTTCCACAGACGCGTTCAAGCACTTTAGTCGGCGACCGCAATAGTTTCTGTCTCGCAGTGTAAGCAACATTAAGAAGGAATTGCTTCTGGTTCAAACATGTCGCTTTTGTCTGCATAACACACAAAACTCAGAGTTGCTCTGCATCTCATGAAGCTTCTGCCCTCATTTGATAACCTCTCGAATAATTAAAATGTCGCTATAAAACTTCGGAGAAGACAATTTTGGCCATGCAAATGTCGAACTGAAGGCTGCATCTCAATTTTACTAACAAATTTACACTGCAAATCCTGGATGAAAATAAGCATGAAAATACTATAAATTCAGATCACAAATCTGTATGTTTTTATATTACTCGACCGCTCTATACATCAGCACGCAAGTAGGCCTGAAGCACCGAGCTTCAGTTATACAACTTCGAGAAGGGTAGGTCCTGTTCATGATTTATATATACATCAACTGGAAAGTTCGGTTATTCAGTTGAAGCGCATTTCTTTCGCAAGTAATAAGGCATGTATAGCCGATGCTTTCAAATCAGAGCTTAATAATTAACGGATACCTTAAAAATATATAAGCATTCATGTCAATTTCATTAAAAAAAATTAAATGAGGAAAAAGAACCGTGTACTACCGAGCCTTGGGAACGCGTCCAATTAAGATGATAATTATAATTCATGAAGGAGGCCTTGACATGAAATGCTATCGAGAACCAACCCTCGCAGCATGACGGCGACAATACACACTAATCAATTTACTCGAAGGAAAGTAATTGGACTTCAGTACATCAGGGGCAATTTACGCCTGATAACACGAGACAGGCTTGTGAGAGAGAGAGAGAGCAACTTGCCGTGGCTGAAATGCAGGACTTGTTTCCTGATCAGCAGTGATAAATGCGGCACTTCCTCGTGAACCTGCAACGAGATAAAGCTTCACGCTATTTTAACAGATCAGAACCCGATTTCTTCACGGCGCCGGTCTGACCCCATTCAGTGAACGGTTGGCTCACAAAATGTACACGCTTACTAATTTTAGGAAGTAAAAGTAAAAACAATTCACGCCGACCATTGAATATTTCCACCCGAAGAAGAAATGAAATACACTTCTGCTCTTACTACAACATACACACAGACACCTCACAGGATCACTCTGTCTAACTATTATTCTAATTGTACGAACTATCTTAAATGCGTTGTGCACCTGGAACTTATTTGGCGATGTATACTTGACCTACACTTGTACTAAGATCAGATATTTGCTCCTATCTAACACTCAACACAATAATTACCGCTGCCCTAATATTATTCATTCTTGGTTACACGTTGACGTTTAAGAATCGAGGTTGGAACAAGTTGCCCTCGTAGTTAGCGATAGAAATTCAGCATTACGTCATTAACACTTTGACCGCAATTGGTTTAACTGAAGTTCAATATTCATTAGTTTAGTTTATTAGTTAGTTTAAGCCTCCCTATCCTCAACAATGAGATGTAAAGAGAGGAAGGAAGAAGGCACCATTTAGTATGGAGTTAAGGGAACGTGGAATCTATGCAGAAAGGGCACAGAAACAGAAAGCTAAGAAAGAAGTTCATGAAACAAGAAAAAGTTGAAGAAGAAAGTGGTAGGCGGTGAAAAACAGGACAGCAGTGAACCGAAAAAAGATGGTCCGTAACACAACAAAAACCTATTCTATTTTAACAAAAGAAAGCCTACCTAACCTTTAGCTCGGGCCCTCACATTGTCCCCCTGGGAGCGCTACTTCCCATAGATACAATAATTGTATCCCCCTGAGGGGAGTTCAATATTCAACTCAAATTTAAAGTTAATTCTCGTTAGCAATTTTGAAAATAGCAAACATGAACGGGATTATTACTCCATTTAGCTTCGATTAGGTATTTACGAAAATTGAGTTTGAGTGAACTGGTCGGTCAGCAGCATTTCGGAAATCCCTCCGTGGCCACCGATGGCGCACGTTGCGGTCAAAGTGTACATTTAAAACCTAAATTCTCTTGTTTTTACCGAAGACTCATTTGGACCATGCTGATACCGCAATTATAATGAATTATGACACTCTATTTTGAATTGATACGAAAAGCGTCAAAACAGCGGACTATTTCCGAGAATGCCCGTTCTTCAGAAAAAATAATAACACTCTAAGAGGTGACCAATATTCACAGCAATATAAGAATTAACGCAAGTGTCGAACTCATATCGCATAAACTACCATACTTTCTTTAAACGTACACCAGGTACATGTGATAGTGAACGTGCGTTATGGCAGGAATTATTCGATAAAACTTGGAGAGTTGATCATCTTCCAAAGGCTAAATCGAGCTAGGCCTCAACTGGTAGGTACGTAGGAAGACACTGATCAAATTGCAAGTATGTGTTGGAAACGTGAGCGTGTACCCTCTACAATAGGACTACCAAACCTTGGCAACCCTTCCAATTAAGATTATAATTCATGAAGGAGACCTTGACACGAAATGCTATCGAGAACAAACCCACGCAGCATGACGGCGACAATACACACTAATCAGTTCACTCCAAGGAAATTAATTGGACTTCAGTATACCAGGAGTAATTTACGCCTGATAACCAGAGATAGACTTGCGAGAGATATTCGTTCTCCTGTCTCAGTGGGCAATAACGCTTGAGATCATCCACAACAGCTTAAAATCAAACAGTGAAAATCCCCTCAAGACAAATGCGGTACCAAAATTTCATATTATGAAGAACTACCTCAAGCCTTAACTTTTGACTGCTTCATTATACGGTCTGCAGAGCAACTCGCACTATTAATAATTATAGAATGCTCAGTTTTATCATCTCTGAAAATAGATGCTTGAATTTATTGCTTTGAAAACATAGCCCCAGATTATTTGATTATTAGTTAGTTCAAGCCTCCCTATCCACCACACAAGCGATAAAAAGAGAGGAATGAGAAAGGCACCATTTAGCATGGAGTTAAATGAACGTGGGATCTATGCAGAAAGGGCATAGAAACAGTAAGTTGAGAAAGAAGATTATGAGACAAGACCTAAGTCGGAGAAGGAAGTAGTAGGGGGTGAAAAACATTGCAGCAGTGAACCGAAAAAAAGGTGGTCCTTAACACAACAAAAACATTTTACTGCAACAAAGAGAATGCCTACCTAACTCGCAGCTCGCTTTCACATTTTCCCCTGGGAGCGCTAATTCCAATAGATACAAAAGTTGTATCCCCATGAGGAGCAAAATTATCGCTCCATGGATTTAAAATATATAGATTATAAAGAACGCCTTACAGAGTTTAGAGAACGATACTTTCCATGACCATAAAACGATGCTCTTATTCAGTAAAAAGTGAGGCGTAAATTATTACATGTATATTTAAAGCCATGTACTCCTGTTGCGGCGAGTACAAATCTGGCTAAACGAAAAAGTAAAAAAATAAAGAATCGAGTTTGAGTTGCTTGGTCTTCCAGGAGTCTTGAAAGCATGCGAATAAAGTAGGACATTTTTTACCGCATCCATCAAATTTCAACACATTTGTCAGCGCTTGGGATGTTACTGCTTTGATTTTACTTCGTTTATTTCACTCGTTATTTGCCGTGTAAGGAGTTTCATGCTAATTCACATTTGAAACTGGTAGGCAGATATAGGCTGAAACTGAACATACCCAAAGCTCGCGTATAATTTTAGATTTCCTATTTCTAAGGAACTTTAATAAACGTGAATAACAAATGAGAAAGACCTCTTTCTCGCTGCGCTCTTCTTTTCACTGCCACTTACAGATACGGGAATTTGACGAAACAAAATTTGTTTAAAACCATACTTGATTGACACATCGGTCGCGATGTAAGCTTTCGGTGTACACGGAGGGAATTATCATAATGCTACTGACTGACCAGCAGTCACAAATACTTAATCAAAGCTAAAAAAAGGTACGTTCCAGTTCTTGTTTGCCATTTCCCAAATTGTTTGCTACTATTGACTTTAAATGAGTTGAACATTGAACTTCAGTCTAACCTATTGCGGTCAACGTGTTAAGCTGCTCCTAATAGCCCTAAATTCGAAGGCAAAAATGATTGACAAAAGTTCATTCATCACCTTCGCTTTTCCGTTCGTGTTTAAGCCGAGGAAATCTCGGTCCTAGATAACAGGCGAGTGCAGGAGGCGTGTATCCGGGTAATCGCGTGCTATCCGGCAAGCCTTTGGACAAGTCAAGAGAGGAGGGCGTTGCGCGCAGCAGAACAGAAATCACCGACACCGGAAATCTGGAGCTCACAGCACTAATTACCACATCTAGACTGATCTGAGTTCGAGCAGAGTTTGGTAATGGAGGCAGAAACTGATTAGTGGTGGAAACTGATGAGTGGCGGAGACTGATACCCGGCAGAAACTGATCACAAGATGCCTGGCACAAATTGATCCCTGATGCCTGGCACAAATTGATCCCCAATGTCTGGCACAAAATGATCCCTGATGTCTGGCACAAAATGATCACTGATGTCTTGGCCCAAACTGATACCTCATGCCTGGCACAAAATGATCCCTAATGCCTGGCACAAAATGATCCCTGATGCCTAGCACAAAATGATCCCTGATGCCTGGCACAAAATGATCCCTGATGCCTGGCACAAAATGATCCCTGATGCCTGGCACAAAATTATCCCTGATGCCTGGCACAAAATGATCCCTGATGCCTGGCACAAAATGATCCCTGATGCCTGGCACAAAATGATCCCTGATGCCTGGCACAAAATTATCCCTGATGCCTGGCACAAAATGATCCCTGATGCCTGGCACAAAATGATCCCTGATGCCTGGCACAAAATGATCCCTGATGCCTGGCACAAAATGATCCCTGATGCCTGGCACAAAATGATCCCTGATGCCTGGCACAAAATGATCCCTGATGCCTGGCTCAAAATGATCCCTGATGTCTGGCACAAAATGATCCCTGATACCCGGCAGAAGCTGATCCCTGATGCCTGGCACAAATTGATGCCTGACAAATTGATCCCTGATGCCTGGCACGAATTGATCCCTGATTTCTGGCACAAAATGATCCCTGATGCCTTGGCCCGAACTGATACCTGATGCCTGGCACAAATTGAACCCTGTTCCTTAGCACAAACTGATGCGGTTATCTTTACACAAGTTAGCCAGAAAATAAAGTAACGACTCACCTGAGACGCCGAGCACCCAGCAAGAGCACAGCACCAGCAAACTGCGCACAGTTGGTACTGGAAACTTCAAGTTTGGCGCCGAAGTTTTCATTCTTGCAGCCTCCCTCCAGCACACCGGTCTGATAATTGATCCTCACAGTCACTTCACGAAGAAAATCAACGCAGTCAAAGAATACTTTACGTCACGCTCAAAACAGTAAACAGTCATTTCATTGTCCCAATATAAATATCTATAAAAATAACGAAAATACACCTGGAACAGGGGAAATACTACGAGTGTTACATTCAAGCAGTAGTACAAAAGTCTTCTCTTAGAAAGTAGAAAACTATGCACCAGATGTCACCCAAACATTTGAATGCAAAATATGCGGAACATACAGGGTGTTTCAGAACAAGACGTACAAAATTGCACTCCAAGTAAAAATGGCCAAATAAACACTTATTACATGAAATTTTCCGAAAAAAATTCAGATTTTTGAAATATTAGCCGAGTGCAATTTTTTACCTTTTGTTCTGAAACACCCTGTATTTCTACGTCCTATCGTGACGCTTTCCGTTTCAATTATAACTATACGTTGCATGTAAAATAAACTACAATACTATATCTCGTAATTTATGAATTTAAGATATATACTCTTCTAAATTCATTGAAGAAACTTCTGGACAAATGACCAGCACTGTAAATTTCCCCCAGGAAAATGTGGGAGAAGCGAAGGAAAACTCAACGTTTGAATTGCTATCAAAGAAAACAGAGCTAGTGCTCAAATTATCTATCAGAAACAACGTGCACTTGCGTCAGAGATGCAACAAAGGTGATCCGAAGAAAGGAAGGAGGAAGGCACCATTTTATACGGAGATAAGGGAACGCAGATTCTATGCACAAGGTGCATGGAAACAGTAAGTTAAGAAAGAAGTTCGTGAAACAAAATAACAGTTGAAGAAAGTAGTAGGTGCTGGAAAACAGGAGAGCCGTGAACCGAAAAATTAGATTGTCTATAACATAACAAACAACATTATATTTTAAAAAATAGAAGGCCTACCTAACTCTCAGCTCCGGAACTCACATTGTCTCCCTGGGAGAGCTAATTCCTATAGATACAATAGCTGTATCCTCCCGAGGAGCTAGCGTCAGAAAACAAGCGACTACCTCCCCAGTCCAATTCACGAGAACGTTTCTGATTTCAACGAGCAGATTTTAATCTCGTAAACCAGTCTCGCCGATGTAGAGGGTGCAGCAGTCAATCTTGAGATCTTGAGTTTTAGAGAAATTTGTGAAGGCTTAAAGTGGAGTATTAACTGCCGTTGCCTGCAGGGTCGACACGAGGATATAACGCAGTGACGGAACACGTTTCTTTACGGAGCAGTTTTCTTAGAATTTTTGTTTCAACTTCCATGGAATAATGTAAAGAAATTTATGTTATGAGAGTAAATTTATGAGTATCTTAGAATACAAATAAGAAACAAATTTAATACATATTGAACAGCAAGTTCAATAACCTACGTACCGACCCTGAACGTGCCTCAGAAATCATGTGGTAAATAATTCGTGCCATGAGGGAATTTGTTCACGTCCTTTGATGAACCACGCTGCAGTAACGAGAATTTTTGCTGTAGAAAAATTTATGAAAAATTCACAAGTCCTGCAGCATTAAGCTCAATAAATTCACAATTCTAATGTTCTTCGTTCAGAAAAAGCCTTTATTTAAAAAATTAAAAATAGGAACTAAAAACAGAGTTTACACACGGGATCTAGAAAACGCTTTTTTTCATACTCATACATAAAATCAAACTTCTCTACTGCAGAGGAGTAGAAATTTGCACAAAGTATTTGTATGGAGAACGCAACATTAACTTCACCCCTAACAGAAGGGCTCGACTACCGAGTGTACCCTCGTAACAAATCGAGCATTCATTTCACATCCTTTTCTTTGAAGCCTTCAAGGAATCAAGAAAAAGGAATCAAGGCATCATTCCACATCCTTTTGTTTGTCTTTGAAGCCTTCTTTGAAGTCACATCCATTCCACATCCTGTTCTTTTCTACGAAGCCTTCTTTAAAGTCGCATCTTTTTCACATCCGGCCTTCATTTCACATCCTTTTCTTCTTTCCGTCTCCTACTCGCCAAAGAGGCCGTCGTGTCAACTGGTCGGCGGAGAGGAAGTGGCGAGCAAGGAAGCTGCGGTCAACAGACGCATCAGAGCGGCCATGTGCCCCAAACAGACACCCTCCCGGCCCCGCTACTGGCAGCTTTACGAGGGCATCGCAGCAGACGGGCGCTTTTCCTTTGAGGGGCGATCGTGTCTGCCTAGGAAGCCAAGAGTACGCTGGGCATTGTAGTCAAGTGACGGGTGTCTTCAGCCGTGATGAGGAAATGGCTGAGTATGAAAAGGAGCACGCTTCCCACGGTGTTTTAACGTGGGTGTTGATAGATGAAAATACGGGCTTTGGTCAAAACAACATGCGTTTAAAGTGAAGAACAACGATCAAACTTGTTGAACCTTATGATGATCGTTCTAGTAAGACAGCAACCGAAAATTTAACGCCAAAAACTGCAATACCTAAGAGTTACTATATTTAAAAAATTAGAGACAAAATGATTATCATCCTGAATCTGGGACAAAAATGAAAAACTTTGAAAATTTATTCTGATATTCGGCTTCTGAAGCTGTAAAATCATGTAGGTTTGCCTCGTGTGCTGAGTCTGTCGCTTGCACTCAGCAAAAAATTATTGAGTAGAACCCACCAGAGTTCCGTGACTCAAACTTTTCTCAATTCTATTCATCGAGAAGAAAGGAGTAAGAAATCCAAGGAGTTGAAAAATCAAGCACAATTATAATCTGCTAAGGTATTTCTCCCCTGAAATAAAGATAGAAACTGAGAATGCGTACAGATGATCGGTTCAATTTGTATAAGGCGTAGTGTCCGAGTTAGCATCCAGAATAAGCAAACATCGTCGACCCCCAAATGTGTTCGTTACTGTTGACAGTCAGTTTGCTAACAGTTTTTATGGTTTTATGTTTTTAGGACTAGAGGTTTTTCTCAAAGAATGGGAGAGAATATCTCGTGTTGAGCTTTAAGAGACTGTAAATAAGTAAATCAACGCATTCCTATCCAAGAGGAGTTTAAGAATCCTACTGGTACTCGCCAACGAGGAGGTTGAAGCTACCAAGGCTCAATAAAGGACCGTCACTTCCAGAGTAAGCTCTAAAATTGAATTCATTGGTAGTGAACTAAAATTGTGAGGAAAGGTTCACCAATTTAATACCAGAATAGGGAACATCGCGCTTGATCAGATAAGTTACTGTAAGCCTCTCTAACAACAGCAGAGGTTTTCCAAAGAGAGGAAGGAGAAAGGCATTATTCATAGTATTGTTGTAGGAACAAAGAATCTACACACCGTTATAGAATCTAACCCGTGGGTTGTAGTACTATTCAGCACTAGGATATGAAGAGTACAAAAACGGCATTTTGAAACTCTGCTTAAAACTGAGTGAAATTTCAGATCGATTTTGCACAGCATTTTTATTAAATTTATAACATGTTATCGAACTGTTGGAAGTCTCAAAACACTTTAAAACATTACGGAGAGGAAATTTTTCTCGTTATATCAAAAGGAAAGCTAATTTTTCTACGAAGTTTAAGATTTGCTGGTTAGTTATAAGCAAAATAAACACATTAAAACATACTGAAACAAGAAAAAAAAATCGTGGCCATTGGGAACTAATGGTGCTAACAGCCAGCGATCTCCTGGACGAATACGTTACACAAAAAATGTTTTAACATTGAGTATGTTTGAAAATGAACCAAAAGTAAAAGAAACTCGGTAAAGATTGCGTGTACAAACAGGGGCTCAAATCGAGATAGTGGAAACAGATGCTTTCTTGACGAGAGAAAAGTTCGACAGTCAGGGATGCTCGGCAGCCACCTTCCAGATACGAGACAAATGAATGCACTCTCTCTTCTTGGGAAGAAAGCGTCTCTAATTTTGTCGTGAAAGGCGTAAATGGGAAGTGTATCTGATGTACGAACATAGACATTGTGTCAGATATGGAAGTTTATGGAATACGAGGGTATTTTCAGTTCCTTTGCTACTCACCATCGTGTGTTTTTCTCAGTCACAACAGTTAGCAAGCCCGTACAAAAAATACTGCCTCTCCCATGACGCAGAAAACAACTGAAGGTGGATTTGTCCCAACCTACCGTCGAGTGTGATTCTTCTAGCACTTGCTACATTCACAAAGACAATTTTTAAGCAAGAGTAAATTGATCATTTTTTGATGGAAAAAGTGAAAGCATTAAGGTATGACATACCTATCTTTTTAACGATTTCCATCGATCCTTCCCGAGTCTTTTGATACTTCTCTTAATCTATATATGAGGTAATATTCATTAAATTTTCTTGCTCAGAAAGGTCTACTGAACTTGCATAAAAACGAAATATGCCCTCGCTTACATGAGGCTCTTTACCAACCCTCGAAGTCACGCTCTGAGTCGCGGAGAACGCCACAACATGACTACATATTAGAACACATGTAGGCGCCTTGGTAAATAGCTTATTAAAGTGCCGGTATAAATTAATAGTAATTGAATTGTTTTGGGGCTATTTTAAATTAGGTTTAAGCAAATAAGTTGGAATATTATCGCGCAACTAAATTTTGGTAAATCTGAAGGAGATGACAGTTGTCGATTTTGTAAATTTTGATGCCTTAGCATAGTTAATTAGATCGAAATAAATAAGTTTTCTTCTATGCACTTTTTGTCTCAAATGAGTATTTTATTAGTTATAGCGGTAAATGACTTACCGCAACTCCAGTCTTTGAAGCGGAAAGAAATTCTTTGATCGAGTTGTATGGCAATACTGCAATGGCGTCTCGCTTCCAGCGCTCTGTCTTGAAAGACGAAACCAAACCTACCGCTATACCTCGTTAAATACTCATTTGACGAAAAAAGTGTATAGAATAAAAGTTGTTTATTTCGATGTTATTACCACGTTTCAAGCAACAAAAATTCGAAAATAGATGAGTAGCTGTTTATTCGAGCGCATTCGTCATCAATGACGAAACTAAACTTACCGCTATAAATCGTAAAATACTCATTTGAGACAAAAAAAGAATAGAAGAAAACTTGTTTATTTTGATTCAAATAATTAGGTTCAGGCACCAAAAAGTGGAAAATCGACAACTGTCATCTCCTTCAGATATACCTAAATTTTTCCCGTTTCTTAGAAAGCATTAAAATGTATTCGAACAGGTCGGTTGTGCGATTCTGTTACTTCCAACATAGCCAAACAAATCATAGTAACCGCCCAAACGTACTCAAAGTGAGCATTTCTGGAGTTTAAACAACCCTACGCACTATTTTTTTAATTATAGTGCAAATTTTATGAAACTAGCACAGTACATGTAAAATTGAATTTGGAAAGAATTTTGTACTATTTAATTTTCTGATTCTATTTTTTATTTTTGAAAAAAAAGAAACATCATGTTCGTAAGTACATTAGAAGTTCATGAGCATTTATAGAATTTTGAAGGGTCGCTTTTAGCGTATTTGCAGTATAAGAATTTGATTCTAACGAATGTGAATTGCGTAAATGTGGCTCCCCTATGCAATTTACTGCTACAGCTTTAAAATACTGGTGTTCAACATATTTTCTTCGACGGAAGTGTAATACTTTTGTTTCCACAAGGAGGAAAAGCTTTTTTAAGGGAACCATTTTTCGATACCACAAATTTTGAAACTTCTTAGTGTTTATTTGTGCTTGAAACTTCCTCTGACTCGGTTAGATTACGTTATGTTAGATTACGCTAGATTTTTTCAAATATAGTCCGAATCTTATGAAACTTACTCACTTGATGTAAAATTAAATTTAAAACATATTTCATTCCAGGTATTTTTCAAGTTTTCCTGATATTTTTCGAAAAATCATGGGGTAGTTAAACTCCAGAAAACCCTCAAAGTATTAAATATTGCTAAGCTTTTACAAGAATTTGCATTGTCTTGCCAATAGTTCTCATCCTCCAACTGGCCTATTTTAAGAACAACAAATTAAGAAACCTACTTTTTCATTCAAATAGCGAAGCAACATTGGCCGAAAACCTTCACTTCAGAGAATTTAGCTTCTTGCCACCAGCATCAAATATCGAAATTGAATAACGAAATCCTCTCGAAAGTGCAAAGTTTTGGCTGATTGTCAAACTTACCGCCTCACAACTAAACATGATGTAATTAATTAAGTGGCTTTATTTCACGCAAATAATTATGATCCAAGACCAGATGGCATCATCTGAAGTGTCACACAACACCATTCAGTCCAACAACGCACAAATTATAGTGGAGGAAATGGCATTCGTGTTTTTTTTACCCTCGCCTCTCTTGAGGTTTTGCTTCAGTCTAACCCTAGGTTTCACTCGTCCAACTTTATTTCAAATGAAAACAAGCAAGGCAGAATTTCTACGAGAGTTAATTCTAAATTATCCCTGCCAGTATAAAATACACAACTTGTTATGTTTGATTTTTTCTCTCCCAAACTAATCTTACCCGCGAGCACACATGGATTTTACAAATAATCCAGTACACTTTTGTCATCTGAACAACATTCAATTCAGATGACTATTGATAACGGTCAACACAGGAAAAAATTTTCTTCTTAAGAAACGCAAAACGGCAACAACCGATATGTCTCTTAACCTCAGCTTTCACATCAAGGGCCAATCTTCAGCTCAGGCGAACGAAACTGTTACAGCAAAGGCGTTATATTCCCTCAAAAATTCAGCTTTGAAAGGAAAAACTTCGCCCCTTCTTTCAGTTTTATAATGATCACTCGATAGAAGAGACAGCCAATAATGGAAAATAAGGTATCCTTAATACCATACACCTAACACGAAAAAGCCCGAACACATTTTTTCTTCTAACGCTGCTGACCCAGAAACGAGCAGCCGAGTATCTGTTTCTGAGGGTAGTTGGAAAGTACATTCCTTTCAGCATCTTATTTTCAGCCTGCATTGTTACGCCTTCACTCTCCTCACGCATTATTCACGTTAGTTACGTTTCATAATCAAAAAAATATTGATATTTTCGTTTTCACAGTCACGATGAATCTTGGCTCACATTTTGGGAATTTGAGAGTTCAAATTTTACGTAACTACTGTCCTCGATCGCTGCTTCCTCCAAAGGTTGAGGTTTGCGCGTCGTTATCCCGAGTACGCTTCCAAATCCTCCGCACTGAGGCCTAGGGACATTCCGAACGTGAAACCGAAACAAAACACGGGCAGGAGCAGAAAAATAGTCCATAACAAGTTTGACTATTCACTTCAAATTCTGCTTTGTAGTTCAGGATTCTCTCACGAAAAGGACAGCTCAATGCTCGTATAGGCATTAAATAGCACTTTAGTTAATCAACAAAATTGTCTGAACATTTCCTGTCGTAAAAACGGCACTTCGTGGCACAGTTCTGTCAGCAACTTGAAGATCGCGTACTCACGCAACCTCACGTGGACACGGCCAGAGGCAGTCTGAGCGGCGTAACCAAAATAACCTCCTGTGACTCTGTCGGAGTCATAGCTACACGCAGCATTGCTATGAATCTAGTACGTTATTGTAAGCCTCTCGTACACCTATAGGAATACGGCGAACTTAGCTCATTTAGAAACAAAGCAGCCGAAAACACATACTAAACTCTTCCAGAGTGCGCCTCACGCCGCCCTGAGAAACACCTGAAGACAAAGAGGAAGTTTGGTGACTTTTGAGGGTGTCGGTGGTAACGCGTCTGTGTTTCCCGTGCTGGCAACTGCAAAAGCACTCGCTTGGTGTAGACAGATTTTTATATAAACTCTTCCGGTTGACGCTTGCAAACGACTTAAAAATAATTTATATCGCGTCATACGTCGCTGCCTTGAGCAAATCAGAGATATACAGCGGCAAGGTGCAGTTGGACGAGAAGCTAAGCGGCAGTTTACTGCTCTACGGAAAAGTATGGAATTAATTTAAGGAACAAACCTACCTGGATTGTCCAGCATAGTTTCATGTTGAAACCAAGTGTGGTTTGCAAGAAGAGTAATTCACTAATTGCAGGCATACACTACGGGTACTTTTCATTTCGGAAATAAATTATGACGTGATCTAATTTTTCTTTGCGTTTCTGCCGTCAACCACCAATTAGCTTCTGGCAACTTACGGGATTGCAAGGTGGTGAAACGTTCTAGTTTTATTTGTTAAAAGCCTAAAATATATGATTTCGGCCAGTAAAATAAGACTTAGCGTTTGAATATCAGAAATAACAATTTCTGACTTAGCGTCAGAAAAACTGAACAAATACAATTACGCTAACAGTTGCGCCGCTGCGAGGACTTAAATTGTTACAAGAATAGTCTACAAGATTAAATCATGTACACTAAGAGACTAAAACTTGAAAGATAACGCGGGAAAAAACTCACGTAAAATTTCCCTTAGGTGTGGCCCTAGAAAATAATGATCCCACAAAGATGTCGATAAAATACACCGAGAATATAAAATTTCTATCCCACAAAGTGTCACGGAAATTTTTAATTTTCCCACTGAAATAAAATTTCTACACAATTCAGAGATACAAAAGGACATGCAGGCCGAATGTACGTCATAACTTCTCTCGCAAGTACACATAAAACATTTTGATTTTCACATCGAATAAAATTTCAACTCCATGTAATTACACGCTGAAATACGTTGTCTCTTACCTCCCAAGTAACCAAGGCATATCTTGATTTTCTTCTTGAATAATATTGCTACTCCATTTAAAGATACAGAAGGACCTGCAGACCGAGTATAGGTCATCTCTTCCCTCTGAACTCGTCCTCTGCCTCCAGGTCAGCGTTGCAAACTTGAGATTGGGTCCTGGGATATAATTTTAGAGGCCGCACAGTGCGCAGACGCTATAGGGTCAATACTACTCAGTTCGTGTAATAAGTTCATATTGTAAACTATCATACTCTTGAACAAGAGTCATGCAGAGGATTACTTGTGTATTGACGAGCAAGGAATGCATAACGCTATTTCACACGGATCGAAAGGGTAGTTCAGTATTTTTTTCTAGTGATTGTTGGCGAGTAAGACGACATTGGTTTAATTGAAACGGATTGAGACGTCTGTGATTTTATTCTTTAGATTAATAATAACACAGGACCAGAAAACAAAATTTGGAGTTGCAAAACCAGAGCCACGCGCCTCATGGAAGAGATTCTTTACACTGACGGTAGGTTAGTGAGCAAAGAATGGACGTTCCATGTGGAAGGAAGAATGGATGGAAAAAGAAGTAAGATAGGAAGGATGGAAGAAAATAAAGAAGGAAGCAAGTAAGGAAACAAGGATGGAAACAGGGAAGGAAGGAAGAAAAACGGACGGAAAGAAGGAAGGAAAGGAAAAAGAAGTTCCTAGCCTCAGGGCGCCATTTGTTCTGGAAGGAAAATTCATTTAAACAATTTGCAAAAGATGTCGATAATACTGAATGTATATCGAGAGCAGCTTTAAATCATTTCGAGATCAATCACGGTGATCTATTCTCTAGCAAAATGTTATGCAGTAACCGAGATTTCAGCAATTTGCAATGGAAATTTTGAGCAAATAATACGTTCACAATCCTTCATGAGGTCACTTCGGGTTGACGTTTCTTTTTATTGTTTTGTCAATTCCATTAAAAAATCAGGAATCTTAATCTTGCAAAATTCACGAGCTCTGTGTACAGGAGCGTTAGTAAAACTTAGCCCAGATGCAACGAGTTCTTCATACGCGATGTGTCGTTAGAAGTTCAAAGGAAGTAATGAATACTTGATTTTTGAAATGTTCCTTCATCATCAGTGACCATATAATTCTTGATTATGTATTGAGTACTTCGCCAAATTGATTAAATTTATGTCAAGTGTTAAAAAGTAGCATTCAACGTGAATTTTACGCTTGCTTCGTCCAACAGTGAAATTTTAATATGTGAAGGATATTCAACACGAAAAGTAAATACAAAAATTGGACACCTGAAACGAACTGGATAAAACCACGTGAAACTCCACGGAAAAGCAACTCCAGCTTTGGCATCAACACACGTTCTCCGTCTGCAATGTGTGTACTTGTCGGTATAGCTAAACTTTCTATAGTAGACTTTCACGTTGACATCAACCTGCAGGATTGCCGTCTACAGCTTCCAGCTCAGGAGCTGATCGCAGCGCACGAGGACGAGAGATAAATTAAGCTGGAACATAGAGCGGAATACCTGTTCGAAAATTGAGATGAATAATTGAACTAAAAACTAGTTTCTGCCTTAAATTGTACCAAACTCGAGGAGACAACGGTTCAAAAATTTCGTGTTTGCTGTATAGTTTGGTTGCTTGCAGTCAAAGTGAATAAAGAGGTTTTCATTTAGTGTTTTGGGCAGAACATTAAACATGGTCAAAACAAAACTGACGAAAATGTCATCATAGATATTATGCGAGAAAAATTCACTGACGAAGGCTTCCAGCATCATGGTATCATTGCGATTGTTTTGTAAATTTTTGTTTTAAATTTGGTGCTCAATGTAAATAAATTTTCTTGCATGTAAACAAATTTTGTATTTTGATTAAAAAACTAATATGTTCAGGATGCGGTCGGCACGACTTTCATCACGCATTTTGCAGACGCAACAGAAACTGTTACAGGATTAACAAAAAGGTTTGTTTATATCTACCTTATATCAATGCAGTTGTATATTAATTTATTTAATTTTTTGCATGCATAAATTATTTTTCGATTAATAAGCTGAGATTTACTCTGCGATTAGCATCGACATAACTAGTCACAAGAAAAAATGGATGCTGGAATTCTTCATTTAATGGCTATAAATATTTGAAGCTAAAAACTTCTTATATTCAGATCCAGTCTTGTTTTCAAGGGTTTATTTAAAAAATTTAAATAAACGCAGGGAATAATTCAAACGGCATAATTAATGTAATATTATCAAACGTCGAAGTTTTGATGGACGGCCGACAAACGCATATACACAATTAATTCCCTTTTTTCAACACTCATGCTTACTTTAAAAATGTAAAATTTGGTCTGCAGCATAGATGCACTGTTATTGCGCTTTGTTGCGAATAGATATTTAATTTTCTATATTGTTTTTGTAACACGAATGTGGCATACGGGTTCATATCAGACTCAAGGGGGATTCAGAAGATTAAAAAAGCGTCATAAGTAATTATAAACTTAATTGAATAACTTACATGCTTTATCAAACGTCAGTTTTTAGACAGCTTGTTCACTGTGCCGTATATTTCGTGTCCGCATCGGAATAATTATTGAGTGGTGAAAGATTTTCATCACGGGTCTATGCGTTGAAACACTGATTCAGAATGGGTACTTAAATTTTAGCGCAATTTTTGACGACATGGGAACAAACTTCTTCAACAACACATCAAGAAAACTTCAAAAGGGTACTTGTTGCTCATTTCTAATAAAAAATCAATTGCTTAACTTCAGTGCATATTTGACTTTACAAGTGAACAACCCGTATTGATCATCCGTGTGTTATAGTCAGTAATTAGCAGCCACGGCTCAAACACTTGCAGTTCGTACAGGAGGCACACGAGTGTACACAGCTAGAGATCACTGGATATCTGCATCCGTGAGACAGCGCAGCTCTACACGTTTTTCTTAACAAGAATGGTATACACAGCCATTTTTTCTCTTGAATGATAAATAAAAAGTAGAGTAAATTTGAGGCGCAAGATCATCAATCATTTTTTCAAAATGACAAGCACAAAATGACACAAAAGACAATGTAAAAGTAACAACGAAAAGAAGAAGAGAGAAAAATTAAAAAAAAACAGGTGATCCAAGTTTGCGCTAACGTTTAGGCGTCATTTTCACAAAAATTCGAAAAATCGCCCTTCTTTTCTTTAGAGTTGGTTTGCATTAACTGTAAATTCCAGTTGTAGAAGTATTGAAGCTAAATAGTTTTAAAAAGTATATGTTCTAAAGCTTACCTTTCAGAATGATGGAAATATTATTGAAATCATCATTTACTTGAATAGGCAATAATTGAAAACTTTTATTCTCAGCTTTGTGGACAAAAATTTTGAAACTGGCTAGACTAGAGGAGAAATTATCGGCACTCTTTCGACACTATAGAAGTTTTCGCACCCACAGAATTATCAGTCTTTCTATCTCCTACCTGATCATTTTTGATTAATGTGAAGAAGAAATATTAACTTCCAGCGCAATTTTCAGCAATTTTGAACGAATCCTGAAATATTTACATCAAGAGCATATTTTTGGGATTTGAAGCTTTGGTTGATACAGAGAAATAAGCTCTGTACAAACTAAAAAATGCTGAACTGTTGTTACTGTTGCTCGCATGTGGTCTGTAGAAAGCTCTCGCACATCAACGTGAACTTTTTCTAACCCGAATCGTATACCTCGCTTCTGAGAGAAGGTCTGTGGAGTTGATGGTTACGTGATACTTGTTATAGTGAGTAATGCGTCAGACTCCGCCGCGGATACTCCTTTACAGTTTCAACGAGTCGTAAAGCCTCACAAACAATCTACGGGCTCTCAATACCTTGCTTCGTTGCGCTGGCCCGGCGGAGAACACGTTATTGGTTTGCAGAGCACATTGCTCATGAAGACATTCTGCGGACACACTCCCGGTTGAATTATTGGATGTTGGACAAGCGCGAGTGACAATGTCCTGCAAACTGGCCGCCGCCTCACCAATCATGGCAGCTCGGGGCTTCAAAATTATTATCAGGATAATCCAGGGCACAGATGTATGAAGTGGATCGATTGTAAAGTCCTATTCCAGCTGTTCTATTTCACGAGTGGTGCAGGTATGAAAATAAGTATATGATGAAATAAATACTGGGAATTCATAAATTTTGCGCAAATTTCATCCTCGTAAGTGTATTAAATTAAATTTCCTAACGAAATAAAACCGATAAACTATTAGACTGTACGCACAAATGCGATCGTATATTTGATTTAAATCTTTTTTCAGCGACGCGCGAAATGGCAGTTGCTCTAGAACTTCATAGCTGTAACTCAAAAACACAACGAAGACAAGTGGTTGTTAATTCTGGATGGGAGTGAAACAAGTGTATATAGAATGAACTCAAACTTTGAAAATGTTGAACGAAAAGAACATGTTTAATTATGGACAATATGCATTACGTGAGCAGTAAGAACTTAGTTTCATCAGTGCTGCTACGTACCTTAAAATTTTGCCAATAGCGTCTAAAAACTGATCGTAAACGGATTTGTAGCAAAAGATAATTTACTGAGGTGAGAAGTAAATCAAAGGGTTAGCTGTTAACGTTAGCTTCTTGTTGAGAAATTAGAAGTAGTGACGTATCATTAGGAGTGAGAATGTATGAGAACTTCCAAACATTTTGTGCCTCACGAAAAAGTTTTGGTGCATGAAGCGTGCGAGTTATTCAAATTTGCAAAAATTACTACCCTCATATGATGCTGCAGTTACATAACGTCTATTTCTCCAAACTTTTTGAAAATTTGCCTTGGAATAACACAGGCGAGCCAGGTGTGTTTCGTGGTATCATGAATTTGACCTAAGGTGACAGTGGCGCTAAAACCAAACCGTTTTGAAGTGGTCGAAATAAAGCAGGTAGTCACAACTGAGCTACCACTAATAAATTTCATTAGGATAGAGCTTTAGATGGATTTGAATACCAAGAAAAAGTGTTATCAAATTTTTGAACACTTGAGCTCTTATTCTTAACATTCTTGGTTGGGAAAGTTACATCTTTAACACTTTGAACTCGAGGATATTTTCGTAATGCCGCTGACCGATCAGTAGTCACAAACTCAATTTTCCCAAATACTTAATCAAAGCTAAATGAAGGCACGATCCAGTTAATGGGATCTATTTTCAAAATTGCTTACTACAATTGGCTTTAAATTTTAATCTAATGTTGCACTTCAGCTTAACCCATCTTTGTCAACATGTTATAGAGGTAATACGAACTCTTAGCAGAGCGTACTTTGTTGAGCATGAGGACAGCTGCAAATGATTCACACAACTCTGACCTTAAGCTGTACTGCAGAGTAGGACCCAATCCACGGTCAGGGCGATTCTGAGAGAGGATGTCTCTTGAAAATTTCTCACGTCAGCTGCTCGATAGTACATGAAAGCGAAGCATAAAATCAAGCAGGATGATTGTATGTTGCTGTACATGCTCACTACATAACGGAGGGAGAGATACTTGAAAAAATACATCGCCAGCAAGACCAGTTTCCAAGCACATTTGACATAGAATTCTAATTTCGAATAGCTCTTTTTAATTGCAAACTCGTTCCTTTGGGTTAGAGCTGCAGCAAGCTTGTTCGATGTCACAACATTATTTTGTCCTGCTATTTATTTATTCCTCAACACAAGTGTACGACGCACAAAAGTGTGTCAACATATCTCAAATTTTGTCTTCACGAACGGTACAATGAACTTCGTTTCTACGTACACCACGGCAGACTTGATTTCTTCCCATAGCTTCTGAAAACCTGCATGATTCTCTCATTCTTTGAGCTGACATGATTTTCACTAACCGTACATCCTCGTCACGCTCAACTATTTCCTATCATTTCAAATTCTATTCTTGTTTTCGTGTTGAAATATCTTATTCCACACGTGCAGTTCTCGCATGACGGTTTATTTACTATTGAAACTGATTTGTTTCCTACCCAGCGTCTCGATAGATCAGCTCCAAGTGATGGATGTTTCTATTGGTACTCGACTCCTTAGAGCAATCAATCACCGTTTACTCGAGTTCCGACATTAATTAATAGATATGTGCAGCTTATAATACCCTGATGTATACTTCGCGATTAGATAAAGGAAAACCAAACACTACTTATGATCTACAACCCAAACTGCAGATTCATTCTATATTGCTTGAGATGTATTATAATAACTGAGTGGCTATTTCCTAAACTGCAGATTTAATCTTTGTTTCTTGAGATGAATTGTAATAACTGATGGTCGATTTTCTAAAATGCACATTCATTCTATATTTCTTGAGATGAATTGTTATAACTGATTGTTTCCTGACCTGCATATTCGTTCTACATTTCTTGAAATGAATTGTAATGACTGATTGTCCATTTTCTGAATTGCAAATTCGTTCCATGGTTCTTGAGATGAATTGTCATGACTGACTGCCCTTCCCTGAGAGTAGCCGTATTCCAAACAAGGTTTGCAGCCCGCATAGCGGAGCTGCAACTCCAGCCCAGATTGCCTGCTTCCGATTGTTCACATTCCTCGAACAGAGCTCGAGTCGACAAGTTACACGATTAAGACATTGTTCCGCCCTCAAACGAGGTCAAGATCTCGCGGAGGAGCAGATTGAAAATCCCTTTCTGAGCCATTTTGGGTTTTGAATTTAGACATTCTATGGTCGAAGTCTTTAGTGCCATGCAGTTCTCCAAACGAGAAATTACTGTATAATTTAATGTGAACGTTAAATCAGAAGCAAATTTTTGAAGGTAATTTGTTGCAAAAACAACATCGAAAAAAATGAAAAAACTTGACGTCACCTCTGCTAGGAAGTGCTCCTATTTGGATGAAATAATTTTTTCGAACTTGTCAAAGCTACAAAATTGTTTCACGAGTTACAGTTTTCTTCACGTGTTGAAATAAAAAGAAAATTTCTCATCATTTTCTCTAAATATTTAAGAGTAAAAATTTCAAAACAAATGCTTTAGGTTTTATTTTGGAATATTGTTTATTTCGATTTTCAAGTGAAATCCGAGATAGCGAATTTTAGTTCAGTTGTGTGTATGAGCGACACGCTGTGTTAACGCATGATCATCAAAAAACATTCTCTTGAAGTACAAACGTCAAGACATAAATTTAAAAATTAGGCTTTCTTAAAGACAATTTCTCTTAAGGGTTTATCAAAAGCAATAACATTTTCACTGTATAAGGTACTTGAAGAATATCTAAACCTCAAGATGTATGCGTAATTATTCGCTTTGATATGTAAAGTGCACGAAATGAAGCTCTGAGAATAGGGACAGGAGATGATTGTTTCGAACAACATATGTGTGCTCACCAGTAGTCTTCTCGATAGTAAGATTGGGGCACTATGAAGAAAAATTTGTAAAGTTCCATAAGTTATTCATTATTCCGTCGACATAGACAGCAACCAGGCATTTTCCTCCTCAGACGACAGGCTAATATGTTCTTCAGAAGATTATTTTAGTTAAAAAACCCTACACTCCCTTAACCAGTATTGGCGTTGCGCTCCACAGCTGCACTTGCTAGCTTCTGTACTTAGAGGCTCAAACCTACGAATTCATTTCGGTTTAAATGAGGTGCCAGGTTCATCTGTCAGCAAGGACAGTAGTCTTGGAACATTGAAAATGCGGTGTAAAAATTTTATCTGTTTATGATATATTTTTACTAATGTTTTAAATGAAGAGTTTTCACAGCTTACTTACAGTTTTATAATCTTGAATTAGAATTTTCATCATCGTGTCGATAAAGGGCTTCTTCAAACCATCCTATAGATTTCTCTCGCAGAAAGAGCCTCGCCAGCGAAACAGAACAAATGAACGATTTTTCAAAAAAATTTAAGAAAGCCCGATGTATGACTTAAAGTTTCAGTTTTTCACGAACCCTTCACGTAAATTCGGATCGTCACATTGTGCCTGGACAAGTCCCAATATCGACCGCGGTATTTCCGGCTGATCGGTTGTGAATGTAGTGCGGAACTTGCATGCCTTGGCAGAATTGGACCAGCCCTGAGTTTGGCGAAGTATTGCGAATATAACTTCAAAACTTTGCTGATTGTGGCTGTTCTTCTCATGAACTTCAGTAGCGAGTTGAATGAAAACTATTTGTTTTCCAACTTCTCAACGCTACGAAATTGTTCCAGTTCTTCACTTTTTGATTTACGGAGAAAACTTCTAATCATTTCAACTAAAACATTGTCAAATTTGACAATTTTGTAGCACTGTTAGCCTACAAAAAGCGACGTTTCGATGTTAGTGACCATCACTGTTACTGATACTAGACGCACGAAAACTAACTATATTGATCGAAGAGAATTTAGCGGCTGTATAGTGGACACTTCTCTTATGATTAAATTGCAGAGATTTGTAATTAGGCCTCAGTGCCTCATAGTGCCGTGACCCACTGCCATCTTGCCCAGTAATGACAAGCTCCTTGCTATGAACGTTCCATTAGTTAATTATAAATGAACGGTAAGCTATAATTTCTATGTCAACTCCAATGGATGAATATGATTGCCCTGTGGAGACAATACTCCGGAAATGCTACTTTTCTGAGAAATTAGATTGTGTCGTTGTCTGTGGCTATAATTGGCATATTACTTATTACTTTCAATGAATAGTTTTATTTGTAATTACTTCCCCGTAGGTAATATATAATTTTATTAACCACTGCTTTTAAAATAGCCAAAAAAAATCGCCGTGCCTCTAAACTTAGAGGAAAATAGCACTTAATTCATTTCGTAAACTATTTTCAACTCTTTTCATGAGTTGAAGAAAAGGAATTTATGCGTCGAGTTAACATTTCTTGCAGAGTGCAGCAAATGGACTTTTTATCGGAGCATAAAATGGAAGACTATCTTGAAAAACTCAATTTTTTCACTCGTTACTTTACTCTTAGTTTACTATTTACATTTACAAAAACTTGCTTTTTCATCATCGGAGAGTCGACTGGAACGTGACAGTTTCTCGAGATGAACGCGCCGGCTGCTTGAAATGCACCTCTATTAAACACGCCGACGTACTCTTCCCGTAGCATCTTCACTTATAGCTCTGATAGGTTAGAGTAGGGGTGCTCGCATCCCCTAAGGGGGCGAGACGATATTCCTGGGGGTGCGAAAAAACTCCACGTGAATAATAGGATATTGGCTATATGTTGGCATTTTTATTCAAGGGAGTGCGAGGTTCGAACTAAATTTCTTTAGGGGTGCGGGTTGAAAAAACGGTTGGGAACCCCAGGACTGTTAGAGCAAACCATTTAGTGCATTCAGCAAATGAATGCCTCAGATTGTGCATGTGAGTTGCTGAGTGCTTTTCTCACAGTTTGGCTTAGAAGGAGCAATACCCATGATTTTTTGCATCCGTCTATTAAAGACTTTTTTCATAAATTCTTCAACGCAAATAGGGCAGAAAAAAATTTACTTGGCGATGTAAAATTTAAATGGTCCTCTGAATTTTCAATTTCATTGCCAACAATTTTTGTTCAACGTTTGCTAAACTAACGTACAGTCTATCTTACTATCTTTTGAGAAAAAGGCAAATGTGACAGATTCCAAATATCTCAAAAATATTTTGGGCCAGATGGTCGAGCTCAAAAATAAAATGCCGATGACTGTAAATGGGATATATTATAAGAAACAGAACTAGAAAGAATGACAGGAGACTCGCTGAAAGAGTTAAGTTTTCACACCATACCAGTCTAACTGTTTCACCGCCTGCGTGCATGTTTTTCGCCACCTAAGAGATTTAATCGCTTAAATCGCTTAGGCGGCGAAAAACATGCATGCACGTGGCGAAAAAGTTAGACTTGGATATGTCCTGCAGATCCCATAGTGCGCGTGAACCTGCTCAGTGACTTGTTATTACGGGTAAAATTGGTAGAATAATTTGATGTCAGGAGGTGGCAGCACAGAGTTGTCTTTTACACTGTAGTTGAGTGACCTAAGGGCATCGAGTGGCGCTGTGTAGCCTTCGTATTACTTTTTACTCTGACAGTATACCGCGCAGTACTGCAGTGAATGATGCGTCCGGACGAATTTACGTTCTCGAGACACATCTCAGAAGTACTTCTTTTAACAGAAACATCCGAGGCGTATGCTTTTCGAATGAAGTACACAGAAATTTGAAAAAATAAAATTTTATTGAGAATTATGATGTCCTTTCATCTTTCAGATTTGTATCAAAAAACTAAATAAGGGTGCTCTACGTCTACCCTAATGGACTTTTATCTGTAGGTAGTTTCGTTGAAGATCCTGCAACTTATAAAAATTCATATCGAACGTTTTTAAGACATACTTCTCAATCACCATAACTACAATGCTTAACGAGAAATATATTTATGATCTGAAAGACAAACATTTTCCAAGCGAAATTCCCGAAATAAAATTAACCACCTTCCCATTACATTCCCTTAAATGATGTACCGTACACTTGAGAAATTGAAAAATCTATCTAAAATTCTCTTTCATTTTGTCTGAGGAGAAATATTATGGTGCTATGCAAATCCAGCACAATTAATTTGGCAAGATGGATCACGGGCTCATTACCTCCCTCACTCAGCGAAGCCTGAAGAGAGCGCGAGAAAACCTCCATCTTCGCCGGCTCCGAGGGTAGCATGAAGAGGGCAAGTTCCTGCTAATTAGAGAGCATTTTCTAAGCGAAGTTACGAGGTTTATGCTAAGCAGGCGTACGCTCTTCGCTTTGTGTGGCCATCGGACCTTTGCTCGGAGACACACTGCGGCGGTTGACCGATATAGTTCGAATGTCATGTTCCGACCAGCATTGATGGTGTGTTCTGCACGCACACTCGGAAAAAGAACAGCATTTTATTCACTTAGTTTAGCATATGAAAAATATTGTAGGATTAGCTTCCTGCAGGAAAATTTTGCGTGCGTTTCAGCTCATTTATTTCATTGTACATGAATATAAGTTTGCATAATGGAATAAAATTGCAAGCGGCTTAGAGTTCAACTCAAAACCGCTGTTGAGGTGAGGAAAAACTGAATTAAAATTGCTAACTGAGCACCTGCAAACAAGTAAACAGAAAAATTTTTCTATTTGATTTTTGAAGTTCGGTTTGCAAATAGATATTAAGAGTTCGGACCTGACACACACAAGCAGGTTGTGAGTAACTTGATAATTTTACTTATATTAGTTCGGCCCTTCAGAGATGTTTAACATCAGAAATGGTAATGCACTTGGGTTCTGAAACATTCTGGTTAAGAGTGAAAAATTATTTCGGTGTATTCTTTAATTTTGAATTTTGAGTGAGTAGGCGCTCAAGCATAAATAAAATTCATCAGAATAGAAACATCATGAGTTACGTATGTAATTTCGAATTGTGACCGTGTCACGAGATAAGGGTCCCGCCTCCTTGTTAACATTACATTAACAAGAAGATCAGGTTCTCGGAATAGAGGAATTGGCACACCTCCAGGTACATACCTAAACACACAAGAAATGCGAGGATATATAAAGAACACAGTCACTAAGGAAAAAGACACACAATTATTGTATACTAAATTTAGAGCGGTACTCACCGATGTAAGATGTCACTCACTTACACAGCTCATTTTCTGAGCGCCCCCGTGATGTTATGAGCTGTCGCTTTTAATATTGTGGGGCATGATACACAGGGTAAAATACGCTTGATATTTATGATTTATGGCCATTCATCATACAAACATCAACAAGCGTACGCACAATGAATGTTATTAGGAATAATGCAAACTAAGTAATTTAATCTAGAAACTGCATCCACTAAATTGCTTACATCACAGAACTATACCGACTGATTCGATTCGGCTGGCCAGCCCTAAGTTAACGAGCGCTACACATGAGACATGGTATATTCAGGTTTATTCTATCTTAGCTATTCCAGCTGCACAGGATGTGGTCATTACTTCAACCCACTCATTCATGAGCTAATACAGCTTCAGTTCAAATCACTGTCTTATGCACAGTGCAAAGAATGTCTGTTGCTAATCGCTAAATTCGGAGCTCCCGAGCATTTCTTTTCCTTGCGAACTTCTGTCCACAGGCCTCCCACCTGCCAGATCAATTTATAACTCGTTAATCATGATTGCGCCAATTACGTTCCCTCAAAACATTTCAATTTTTACATCACTGAATGCCAATAAATTTCAGTAATATTTATTTCAAAAAAACAAATTATCTTTTTCCAAGAAACTGCATCTCTCTTACCCTCCCAGAGACGTTGCATCTAAATGTTCCATTAATGATTCCCACGTAGGTTGGGTTTTTTCAATTTACTTCTCTGCAAGTAAGAACAAAAATGTTTAAATTTCTGGATTACATCGTAGCGTGAAACTTTAGTATCAATTTTTAATATAGCCATTTTTTCCATTATCTCTTTAAGCACGTTTGTTACCGCGAACACACCCGCGTTTATTTCTTGTACTTCGCGTCACGGCGTCGACTGTGGAACTGCCTTTTGTTCATCACGATACCTAGCGTATTTTTGAGGGTTGTCCTCTTTCTCATATCCGACCAATACGATCCTTCCAAACTTCGAAAGCGCCCGCTTACCCCTTTCCTGTGCTATGTGTTGGTATCACTGCTTCCCACGCCCAAGCTCCTTCAATCCGTTGGTCGGCCAACCTCTCTAGGCTTAGTATCGCGATCTATGTTCGACAACAAGGCGGCTTTGTTTGCGACTGGGTAGGCCTTTTTTCGAACGTCTAAAGTATCCAAGGGCTCGCCCGAGGCCTCTCGAAATTGCTAACACTACAAAATTCTCAATGTAAACAGACATCGTTCGAACCATCACAGCTTATGGCCTAAATGTACAAAAAGCCTTTCTCACTACACCTAACATTTGTTGAGCCCAAACATACTGGCATGTAACATTATGTTGAAGCGACCTATCCGTACTGCTGGAATTTACTAAGATATTTCAACCGACAAATTTTTAAGTAAGCACAAAATATGTTACACACAATTAAAAGATTCATTACACATTATTAACATCTTTCCTAAATTCTCATCTTTAATTCGCAAAATTGATCATTCTTAATAGCATTCTTAACAACCGTAAGCTCAGTTTAACGCCTCAATGCGAGAGGGAGAGAATTTATTGGCTTTAATTTTGCTCCTCTAAATATTTCACAAGGTGGTTTACGCTCTCCCAGTAAAACTATTTAAAGCACAACGTCTTTTTAAACTAGTAAATTGATACAGCCGACATAAGCAAATACTAAACAAGTACAACACATATTGGACCGGGGTTAATAAATACAACCGATATTGATTTACAGCAATAAATTACTACCTATTTGATACGTATAGAATAAACACTGCACATATTGGTATGAAGTAAATCGATCATACCTAAGTTAGTACAATAGAAAATAAAAACTTCAAGAGTTGGTATGTAGCAGCTGAATACTAGAAGCATTTGTACGATGCAAGAAAATAATTCACGCACAAATTTCAGTTCACGCACGGACAAAGTGAAGTCTTCCCTCCAGTAAAATACGCGCCACAAAAATTTATTCCGTGGCAGGTTTACAGGATGATAAATGGCAAAATATTTTGGAAGCCGCGGCGGGTGCGCGAATATAAACTCTTTTACGTAGCTGAAACATTAAAACAAAACGCTTATGAGTAAGTTCGTACAGAATAATTGTGCCAAAAATTCTCCACAGCATTTTTTTTGCACAAATTGCAGGCCGCCATGTCCAGGGATATTTGAAATACGCTTTGAAAACTAAGGCACTACGAGCTTCTCTGAGACTAGGCAGGAAGACAAAGCAATAAAAGTCACGTAGAAAATTATATAATATGTCATTCACTACGGAAAAATAAATATAATCGACGTGCTAGCGGCGTGACTAGGCACGTGTGTATACAAAGGCGTACCGAAGAAAGGTGTGCTCTGCTGATTTTCAGGCGTGCGCAGTTCTAAGGAGGAAGTTCTTAACATCATAACAAAAATTTTAATTAGTTTCTTAATCTTCTGCAGAATGACATGAACGATAAAGAATAGTAGTCCTTTTACAAGTCACAATAATTATTGCTAAAAATTATATATTACAGTAGAATATTGTTGTCCGAGTATAGTGTTATTAATTTCACAGCGAGTGACGTTATTAAAACAACCGAGAAACTTTTCAGCGTATTCTAAACATTGGTATAAAAATTGGCGTCATGTATACATTGTGTCGCAAATTTCATGAATTTTAATGCTGGTGGGGGATTAGGAAAGACCAGACGGGTAAGCAGGCAGGCGCACAACAAATTGTGCATTATAATTTAAAAGGATTATTCTTTCTAATCTTCAAACAATAAATTGCAGTTCTTTGCATTATTTCTTACCAGTACATTGCTTTTCCGTGTCTATTCTCGCCTGCAAACTCAACAAGCAAACACTACGGATTGGCTTGAAGATTTTGTTTTTTACTTGCCTTTCATGCCCGATATATTAGTTGAAATTCATGCCAATGTTCCCCCTGATGAAGATAATGGAATCCTAAAGAAAAAAGGTAAGCACTTAACGAGTTCTTTTAGAATCAGTTTCAATACACGAGTTATAGTTTAACCTTTATAAAACACCGTTATTAATGGAAACGTTGGTATTCAAATTAAGAACAGATGCCAGTTATCGCAGAGATTGAGGCAAACTCGAACACAAAGAAAGAGGAGCATAAAAAGAATGTAGAAACAAGTCAGATTCTTCCAGCGCAGTCGCTGAAACGAGAAAAAAGGAAGAAAAAAAAGGAAAACTGTTTATTTTCATGGAAAATTTACTACATGAAGTGCAATGCAACAGTTTGGGTTTTAAATGTGTTCTGACTTTAGGGTACTAAATTCCTGAACAAACCGTGCAAAGCAGACAATAGCTGTGTGAGGGCTGAACAGTTGAGACACATCGAAACCTAGGACGCTCCATCATGCGTACAATATTTTCACGCCGATAAAATCATGCATCAACAAAAAACTTCAACATGATACAAATTCGCAAGCACAAAAAAATAGAGTGCTTGAAAATGAAACCTAGAAGCCCTGTTTGAATTCAAGTCAACCTGAAACAAGTTTGCAAGCATGGAAGAACTGAACGCTTGAAAGTGAGACCTGGAAACCCTGTTTAAATTCACGTCTACCTGATACAAGTTTGCAAGCATGGAAGAATAGAAAGCTTGAAAGTGAGGCCTAGAACCCCTGTCTGAATTCGTAGAATAAAGCCAGTGTTTACAGAAGAGAAGCAGAAGAGAACGCAGTCTGGCGTAGCGAGGTCTCACCTCCTCCGACACAACCGTAAGAGGCGGTCTGGACTGCTCGTGTTGCTATCAGATAAAGCACTAATATCATTTTTAGGTCCGTGACCCTCACTGCCGGGGAAACGTGACCAAGGTACCGAGCTGTGACGCTCTAATGCGACCTAACCTGGTTTGCTGGAAAACCTGAGCAAGGTTTTTCTGCAGCTGCTGCCCTCGCGAAACAGCTTACTTTCTTCCTGGCCGCCAAAAACCGAACTTTTAGACAATGCAGTTTAGAGGACGCTCGCCATTTTACCACCTGAGAGCAAAAAATTCTTCCCCTACAAAGATCAAGGGATGTTCTGAGTGCTTCGTGAAATAAACTAGCGGGCAAAAGTTACCTCGTGCCTCTAATATGCAGCCTGTCAAACACGCCTTGTGCTTCAGCGCGCGTTGCATGGGACTATACAGAGGAACATTTTGTGTTTAACGCCCTAACTCACGCTAATTTATGGACTTGTGAAAATATTCCTGCTCTCATGATTTACTGAGGCTTCTAAACATGACTTTTGTTTGCTTTTTCTTCCCGGTGTTATCTCAATGGCAGAAATTAAGAAGGATTTTTTTGCTCGCGTTACTATCACATTTTTGAGCGTCACAGTTATTAAATTATGAACAATTTGTTATCGCGGTTGGTACAGATTTGAAAACAATCTATAAGAATTAACAGAAGTTAGTTAGCAATGACTTATAAAATATACGTTAAATGCAAATATTGGCAAAAGTTACCATATTATAAGCATGGTGGTCACACATCTCTACAAACATTCAAAATCAGGGCAACATGTGTGAACTCTTATTGTTTTCTTTTGTTAGTTTACTCTTCAGAGACCATTTCGCTTCGCACAAGAGGAGGTTGTCCAGAATATTCGCTTCTGGGCAAAAATGAACTGTTCAGAAGCCTTGATTCTCTCAGAACTGCAGGTCGGGGATAGGAACTATAGACTCATGGTGTAGCATCGTTCGCACCAGTGAGCGTTAACCGTTTTAACGTGAGCACTTTTCTTCTCAAATTACCATTAATATGAGTAGAAAACCAACCACCATCGTTGGACTTACTCTGGAATCAGGTAGAGACCGACACAATTATTGACTGCGCAAACTGGTCATCACGACCATTTAACCCGAAATAGAAGTAAATTCATGCTTCCTTATTATTCAAAGGCCAGGTCGCAACACAGTATTCTCTTCGTTGGAACCAAAACTTGGAACTCTATACCTGCAGAGATCCGTGAATGTAATTCGTACAAAGTATTCAAAAGACATCTTGAGTCTCACTTCCTATCAGAATACTAGTAGTGTAAGATCACCGTGTCAAAATCTTGCCTCCTACATATAACTAATGATAATGTCATAATGTAACTTGCCTTGTGTACCATAACCAATCTTCTCTTTGCTCTTGAATCGTTTTATCAAACATACTGTTAAATATAGCCGATTTGACCTATATTGTAAAATACAGCATAAAATATCGAGTTAATTATCTCAATGATCAGTCTAATGCGAAACTAGGTTAAGTGAACTATGTTAAACATTTTTGTACACCCTAGAATAACGTGATGGTAGGATGCCCTAGAAGTCGCTGAACTTATTCGGGCCCACAGGTAGCTATACTCAAATTTGACCATTGTACTAGACTTAAGAAAAATTCTACCTCTGTATCACCTGTGGTAAATAAATTGTTTAAATTGTTTAAATAAGAATGAGGAAGGAGATGCCACTAGCTCGTCATCAAACTCCAAAGAACACACTTGAGAACAAATTCGACAAGAAATGTAATATATTGAGGCTATTTTCAAAAATGGACTGAAAAGTTCTCCGGGGCATTGAATGGGTATAGTGTTACACACGTGCTATAGAGGAACAATATCAAGAAGTCCACCGCAAGTAACTTATTTTCACAGTATCCAGTCGAGGTTATCTCCCCTTAATAGCACGCTGGCTCCGTTTTAATTACGCAATCTCATTGGTTTAAAAACGGAACAGTATTATCGCTGAACACGCGCGTAATAAACAAATTTTCTAATGAATGTCTTCTCGCTCCATTGTAATATAATTAGACAAAAGCCTGTCGTTCATTTGAAGTCAAATAACTCATTGATCACAGCGCACAATAGAGGGTCGAGAACAAAGTGTGTGCAATATTGCCCGTACTTAATCCGCTCTCATGAAGCGCTCATGAGCCAAATGAAATTCTTCGGCTCAGAATTTTAATCAGAGTTTTTTCTCACGGTGCAGGCGGTATTCCTGAACTACGTTGCCTCGACATGATTTTACGATGAGCTACGCCTGTGTATGAATGTCGGTGAAGCGTTCTCTTCAGAATTCAATTGATCGAAATCATTAGTTATCACCAGCCAAAAAATTTGTTTAAGTCGATAATATGAACGCAGCTGGATTCTGGGCCTTTTAAAGTACGTTATTGTTAGATATTATGAAAATTTGGCGTCCTCAAGGCCAAAGGAGATATGAGGTTCGCTTATAAAAAGCACCACACTGTGAGGCGTTTTGTTTTCCTGTTGGCTGGAATATGCATCAAACGGAGTAAAGTTATTTACTCCTACACTTGAAGACAAAACTACAAGCTCAACATCGTTTTATGCCCACACAGTTCCGCAGATTTACCTTAATTCGCATATTCACTGAAAACTCGCGTCCCGAGCGAACAATATTCAAATGCTTATATTTTTGTTAAATTCAGAGTAACCGCATCCTGTGCTTCGTATTCTCAAGTACAAGGTAGTGAAATTCCAGCTTAATCGCATCCATGCGCTTTATGAGGGAATTTAATTAATAAATTTTATTATCGGCATAACAATGCGAGATGAAGCTAACACCAACTTACAGGTGCTACCATGCACCAAACAAACCGCAGGTAGAAGAGCTTATTAACCTTAGAACATTTGACTCCGTGCTGGTCAAAACAGAGTGTTTGAACCCTTCTTAGCAAGATATAGATCTCGAATTCATGATAAAGCTCTGAATTGCTACATAAATGACCTAATTTCGATGAAGGTTGAACCGCGACTTCTTCGTACCATAACCGAACGTGATTGCGTGGGTAGGGCGTATTATTGTTAGGCACGAACTTCATATTGTCTGCAATATCTATCAGTCAGGAATTCTTCCCAAATGTATTGAAATGCTCTGTGAGAACACTTCATGTAGGCATTACAATTCAAAGACTTTCCCAAGGTTAAGAAGTCAGCCCCTCACACTTCGAAAAGAAACATTTTTGAAGGATGCATCTTTGCTAAATGCTCCTGTATTACAATCGGCTAGTAGAAATGAGTATATTTTTAGATTCTTCACGTGCGAAGAGGGCGGGGGTATGTGAAGCGTGAGCTCAGTGAGTGGAGGAGATCTTTTTACAACCTTGTATACTCACCTTCTTCGCTCGCTACCACAACCAAGGAGCTGCGTTACGGGGAAAATATTTCGGATAAAAAACTGGGATCGAACCGGGGTCTTCTTTGTTCAAAATTTGATGCCCAGTCTCAGCGCTCCGCAGAAAAAATTCTCCGTAGGGCAGCAACATCAAATTAGATGAAATAAACAGGGACATTTGTGATTTAGCATTTCATCTTCCAGCAAATATGACAGTGCTGCAAATGGAACTGCTTGCAGGCCTTGATTCAGCCCTCCAACCTCAACCAAATGATCCAGTATATTATTACTGCACACAGTATATGGTAGTTTCTGGTTGACATAGTATTTGACATATGGTAGCTTCTGATATATTTGGCCAGCGGCAAGTTGCGACCGATAATAATTGAAGACTATTCAGGACGCTATGAAAGAAGCGAGGCTGCTACTATAGCGTGAGGTCTACCGCCATTTATCGCACACCCAAGTGAAGTTTGAGATGTACAAATTAAGTGGTTATCACTAAATCAAATGTATGGAAATAAGTAATATTCATTAGTACCTCACGCTATTGTACTTGCTAGAGTTAGCTCTCATTCTGTTGTGTGGTAGACCTCACGCTTTAGCAGCACCCCTCGAGCTATAGTACTAGCTAGAGGTAGGTCTCGTGCTATAGTTGCGTAGACCTTACACTGTAGTACTAGCTAGAGGTAGATATCCTGCTATAATTACGTAAACCTCACGCTATAGTACTAGCTAGAGGTAGATCTCACGCTATGGTGCGGTAGACCTCACGCTATAATACTAGCTGGAAGTAGGCCTCACGCTATAAGACTAGCTAAAAATTGATCTCACTCTATAGCAGCACCCGCCGATCCCACCTTGCCGCCGCCTTGCAACACTCCACCCCAGCATCCCGCAGCACCTCCCTGCCCGCTGCGAGGCCTGGTCAATTTAGGCGCGGTCACGTCTCTCTCAGCTGCTGCAGCACCTCTCCGATTTTTGCCCCATTAATGGCGGTAGCGCGTGGCAGATGGCCTGTCCATATCTGTGTCCTGCCAATATTTGTGATCTGTCCAACTCTGAACTGTGAACTTATTTTCTGCTTGCTTTTAGATCCAAATTTCCATGAATTTTTACGAGCATTGACGGCTAGCTGACGGCATACATGATGTGCCTCAAGCGTTTTATTGACTTTCATGCACGGAATTTTGAATTACAATGACAATGTGCACGCTTCGATTGCCTGAGTTTCCCTCTCTCTCAGCGCGCCACAATTTTGGGCAGTGGCAGCGTTGCATGCCAGATGAGGTGATCTTGCCAAGGTGGCGCAGAAAAGGACGTGATCGCAAGCCCGGCTCCCGGATGCCAGCGAGCGAGGTCCTGCATAAATAAAGGAGACGCGGACCCTGCTCAGCTTTTAGCTTCTTTTCTTCTCGCTGAATCACGACGTTTCCGTCAATACCGGCACTTGCAAAAGGCGACTTCTATTCGTCTCGAGGTGAGTGTAAGGAAACAGAGAACATATTTTCAAGGGAACAAATATAATTGTTCGCTGAGACAAGCAGTTCTTCATTCAGATAATATCACAGTATTAAATCACTTCAGAGTTCTTCATATAATATATGCCATTTCTCGCTCATGGTTTTTTCTCTCTCAGAGTTCAGGGCTCTTTCATTACACACAGTGCCATTATTTACGGACTGATGATTCAATTGAATCCTTACATTGTATGTTCATAATACGAATAATTTTTTTCTTTTGTTAGCCGAGTTTATTGATTTCATTTGATGGCACATATTGCGTTTCTTAGATGAAACGGACAAAGAAATCAATGGTCTGATTAAACAGGTCACTCCTTAGAATGCAGGTTCTTTTATTGCCAAGAAAAAAGACTTACAAGTCATACACTCCACAGAAACATCAGTTAAACACACGTGGAGTCGCAACCTGAAATGGGAAAAATTCTGCTCTTAAATTCAAATTTAAACTTCAGTTTTTGTTGACACAAAGTACAACATGTAGCTTCTGAGCTTCCGCGATGAAGAATGTCATGCTATAAAAAATGACATGCTTAATTTTGTGAAATTTATTGAGTTCCTTTGTTTTTCAACTATTTTTTTTAGAATCATTATCGGTGAATATTGAGTGCATGTGTCCCTTCTTTAGAACAAGGAAGAAATCAAACCCTATCCGTGATGGGGATCTCAGGTTCGGGAGGTAACATTTGGCAGGTCCGAGGAGTTGTAAGGTTGACCAAAAGTTCGAAGGAGGCCGTGCAGAGTAGGATGTACACTATTTATAACGTTGGCTACGTTTGTGTGGCTGCTACGGTTGCTTTAGTAAGGTTGTAAGTAGCGAAAATGATGAACTAACTTCAGTATACTCGAACATGTTTCTACTCCTTATAAGAAGTGTAAAAAAACATGATTGAATGTGCGAATATTTTAACATGTACGCTAAAATCAATTTGACTGCGATGGGTTAAACTGAAGTTCAATATTCAACTGAAATTTAAAGCTAAAAGTGATCAGGAAATTATTTATTACCAAACACTAACTGGGTGCATTGTTGTGAAAAGGATATTTTGAATTTTCAAACGACCCACCGATGGGTCGTTTCACAGCAAGAAAAACCTAAGCACGACTCACCGGTGGGTCATATTGTAAGCGATGGGTTAACGTGTTAACTTGCCAACCTATTGTACCTACCTCGCTAGGCTTCTCACTATTGACAATTTACTTAGTGTTGCTGTTCACTAAGTCTCCAACAAACATTGTTCAGTGTTGTGGTACAGATTCAACCAGTTCAGGTATTCTAACACCATCTGTGTTACGAGCAGTTACTTTTCAGAGGCCCAGCACACAGAGACTTAAATGTTTCCTAAACGCGAAGGTAAAATTGCAGCACTAACGATGAGCGTCATTGTGCCTCAGTGAGCTCAAATATCTCCTGAGAACTATAAGCATTTACATACTACAGCTTTTTAACTTTAATTTAAAAATGCTCAAGTTAAATTTAAAAAAGCTCAAGTTTAATTTAAAAAAGGTCAAGTTCAATTTAAAAAAGCTCAAGTTTAATTTAAAAAAGATCAAGTTTAATTTAGAAAAACTCTAGTTTAATTTAAAAAAGCTCAAGTTTAATTTAAAAAATCAATTTTAATTTAAAAAGATCAAGTTTAATTGAAAAAGTCTCAAGCAGACTATATTTAAAAAAAAGTCAATTTCAATTTTGAGAAGCTTATGTTTCTAAAATTGCATACTTATGTAATAATAATATAATTGAAGTTTATTCATGAGAATGCATATTCATTTAAAAGTACTGGCACTGAAAATAGAGTAAATCGAATATCAGATAAACTAAGCTGCTGTAATTTGGTACTCAATTTGACATTCTTTAAAGTTTTACCTATGAATCATTTGCTAAACAGGTCATCGGTACTTTTATCTATTGACAAAAATGATGCGAATAAACTTCATGTAATAAGTAACTGTATGATAATTAGCAAACTGCACTGACTGAAAAATTGAACATTACTGAGCTTCAACTTTTCAGTCAGTGCATATTGCTAATTGTCCCACAGTTACATACTACATCATGCTTTTTGCATCATTTTTGTCAATAAATATAAGTACCGATGATCTGTTTAGCAAATGATTCAAAGGTAAAACTTGAAGAATGCCAAATTAAGTCCATCACAGCAGCTTGCCTTGTCTGATATTCGATTTACTCTATTTTCAGGGCCAATACTTTCAAATAAATGTGCCTTCTGACAAATAAACTTTAATTATATTATTATTATTAATACATAAATATGAAATTTTAGAAACATAAGCTTTTCAAAATTGAAATCCATCTATTTTAAAAAACAGCCTGCTTGAGACTTTTTAAATTAAAAAGCAAGGCGAAAATCGCTACACGTAAAGTCATTTTTATTAAAAATGATCAAATAAAACTGAACGTTTCTAACTAACTGTCAATTTCCAGCAAGAAAATATCTGTAAAACGAAACCAAATAAGAGAAATTAAAGCACCAAAGTAGTATATATACAAAATCTAAACATTGAAAAAACACAAACAACGGTAAAAAAATATGTAAAAGATAGAGGAAAAACTGAATTACGTATTGACAACATGAAGCGGGAAAGCACTTTGGGTGTCATTGAGAGCAGGTTTCATTCTGTAAATATACAAAGATTCGAGAAGGTGCAGATCTGTTCTGTAGGAGGTACTGTTCTGTAAGAAGTGTTCTGTAAGAGGTTTTATTCTCAAGCTCAGAAGCATCAATGATGGACTTTTTAAATTAAACTTGATCTTTTTATAAATTAAACTTTAGCTTTTTCACATTAAACTTGAGCTTTTTTAAATTGACCTTGAACTTTTTTAAGTTAAACTTTAGCTTTTTCAAATTGAACTTGACCTTTTTCAAATTAAACTTGAGCTTTTTTAAATTGAACTTCAGCTTTTTTAAATTAAAGTTAAAAAGCTGTAGAAGAACTGATGAGAAAGTGGAAGTCAACATTAGCTGATTTTGCATTCGAATGTGAATATCCCGTACACTACGCATACTTGAACTTCAGTTAGATGCAGGGTGGAATGACAGGGTGGCCTAAGCATGATGAAAAATTCTTTTTTTGAATTAAATGCGTTAGATGCCATCTTTGGATGATTTTATACACATCCTCGAGCCGGTTCTAAACGTACTCCCGGTATAACTTTCTGCCGTTGCATCTATAATTTTGGGCTCCCCCGGCAGAAACTGTGCACGGGCGGCTTAGCACGTTGGTCGCGATGTGAGCCGCCGGTGTACACGGAGGGAATTTTCATAATGCTGCTGACCGATCGGTAACCGCGAATAAATTTATACTATAATAAGAGCCGCGTCCGTCGGTCGGTCTGTCCGAAGCCAGCCGAAAGTGTGTGATGAACGTATCTGTGATACAAGCTCCAGTCCTATATATTTTGACACACGCTGTGTTCACGCAGCCTCATTAACTCTCGAGAGATTGTATTTTTTTAATTTCTTACGGCCTTTCTCTCATTTCGCCCTCTTTTATATTTCAAATAATGGGGGGTGGACTAGTTTCTATAAATACTTAATCAAAGCTAACTTATGCAGCGAAAGTCTACGGTTTTCAAGTTGCGTAATACAATTGATTTTAAATTTCAGGGGAGCATTAAACTTCAGTTTAAGTTATCATGCAAGGCCAACATGTGAAATCATAGATGTCCTCGCAAAAAAGTTAGACTGGGTTTGACTTCTATAGCTTAACACGTTAACTGCGATAAGTTAAGTTGAAGTTCAATTTTCAACTTGAACATACAGTCAAAAGTTATAAGCAGTCTCATGAATACCAAACATTATCTGGGTTCATTAAATACCAGTAATTTTTAAATGTTGCTAAAATTTGTCAAATGATCCATCGATGTGAAAAATGTTAGACTCCGCAAGTTAGACACCTCATGTTGGCCGTAGGGGACTTTGTTCGGGCAAACATCATAATAGTTGAGGCCCTCTTCAGAACTGTGATTTTAGCTCACAAATTTGATATCAGTTAGACTGGCACCTGACTAAACCTTTTTTTTTAACAGAGGCTGTTCTGATATAATTTCAGATCTCCTTTTTTCGTTGTGAATTTTGGATCAATAAAAAATGAAGCAGAAGCCAATGAGACGTTCAAAAGTTTTGTTTTTGCTGTAACTTCTCGTGGAAACACAAAAATTACACCTCAGAAGAAAATATTGCACTCCAACGCTTGCGCTCGCTTTTCTTTAGGATATCTTCATCGTACGTGAACTTTCAACTATCAATCATTCGAAAAATTTAGGAAAGACTTGACTTTTTCATGTGAACATATGAAAGAATCGTAGAGAACAAAGGCGAAATCTTCATTTTCATTTAAATTATACTACGCTGTAGTAACAAACTGGAGTGAACACATAGATTCCTACCAAATTTCCGCTACAACACTGTAATCAGCAGGAATCTCACAAACGCAGCAAAACAGCAGAATCGCAAGAAACAGGATCCCTCAGTTCCAATGTAATTTAAAAACCGGCTTTCAACGGCCCGTGTCTCGGATTCCATGCTAACACCTTCTTAATCCCGTGAAATTAAGTATTAGGACGTGATGCAGGAGCTGTGTTTGCCTCGTATTCAGCACAAAGGCTGAGAGGCCAAACAGATGCTCAAGAAGACAGGTCTTTCCAGGAGCGGCAGCTGCGTAGCGTCTGGGAAAACAAGCCTGCAATACGGCTGAATTTACGGTGAAGAATTAAACTCAGCTAACAGAATTTCAGAGGATTTCAGAGATGATATTTTAACCGTGTTTACATGTCCCAAAACGGAAGCATTTGGCGAAAGTGAAGCTTTTAAATCAACTCAGAGAAACCGCGATGGGTTCACTAGCAACGCCTTTAAAAAATTAATAAATTCGTGAACCGGTTACGTGAAGTCAAAGTTACGAGTCAGATGACGCTATCGAGTTATTTAACGCTAGAGAAAACGTTAGATGTCAAAATCTCCCACATTTTTAGTTTAAAATTGAAAATTTTCCGAGCATTTTATAAGGTTATTTCAAATTATTTGTATTTGCAATGAAATATTTTACAATGAATTGAATATAAACAAATCGCGATATTCTTTCACAAACAAGGTTGGTAATCTCTATAAAAAGCAACTGGATGTAAAAATTATAATGTGATTCATTAGTATTAAAGACAAGGCATAGAATACTCTGGAATCATGCCATTATGTGATGAAAAATGTCTGCCCACAAGTTAAGGAGGCTCGAGTTGGTGCTTGGCTGTAATTCTGAGTGCCTAAACCCTGTAATTTTAAAATAATATTAGGTTGAGCTAGAGTTATATTACTAGATTGAAGCTAAAAAAGTGTTCTAAAGGCAGGAAAGAAGGTTATTCACAAATAGGAGTCGATTTCATTTCATCGTTGAGCAGAAAAAAAGCCCAGTGCTTCATATGTGTTATTCAACCTCTCTCCTCTGGCAAGGAGACTTGACCAATAATTATAAATAGCATCGGCACGTAGACACAACGTCGTAGTAAGTAGGAGCTACAGAGCGTCAGGTGCGCCATGGCTTCTAATGCTAATGGACTTACCTTTAGAGCACGCCTGATTTGCAGGCTCCGTACTCCGCGTTCTTCGGGTCAAATTTTCGGCCGGAGCTCAGTATCCTGCAAGTTGTCGTTGGAGGAGGTTATCCACGTGACGTGCAGCCTCGTTGTGACAGCCTTAGGGGCGCCGGGACAAGGAAGGTCATCCACGTGTTTAGGGGGCGATGTCATGTATTCAAAGTCACGAGGTGTCTTGTGTGCAAATTACGCAGCATCTGTTACGTAGTTTAATTTTTTAGGAACTTTTATCCATACAGTTTGATGGAAACTTAGATGGTTATTCCGTGCTTGCAGCTTCTTTCACTAGGATGCTCGTTACTAGTGAGGTAATTGTAGTGGCTGTAGTAATTGTATCTACTCTATAAAAATCGCAACGTAAACTTAATTTGAATACAAAATTTAGCATTTACATGACCTTGAAATAATTAATTGTAGGGTTTGAGGCATTTCCGGGCGTAGCGCGATAAATTTTTGCTTCCATTTTCACTTTTGATAAAATGAAGAAACTTACTCGAAAGCCAACCTGTAATTATATGCTCGCATCAACCCTTCTGTAGTTGAATTTGATATTTATTTTGCTTAATGTCAAAAAGAAAAGCCTATTTCGGCAAGTCTCTCGTCGAATTCATTTCCCAAGCGTTTAAAGACGTCTGTAGTTTCGAGATAATTGTATTTTCGAGTACTGGAATTCGGTCAGTACCTTGTCTTTTGATGTCTATTGAGCGTGAATGACGACTGAGTGAAGTACAAAGTCTTAATGCTTGTGCCAGTAGCACCTCTGAAGTTACTATTTCTCTGTACAATGCCCCTGTGAGTAGTTCGCTCGCAGTTTGTTGTCATGCCGTTCGCTTCTTCATTTTGTTTTCGTGTGTGTTGCTCCCTCATTTTGTTCCCTCGTATTTTGTCTTCGTACGTTTCTCCATCATCTTGTTCCCTCGCGCTTTGATTTCGTGTGTTTTGTTCCCTCGCATTTTGTTTTCGTGGGTTTTGTTTCCTCGCATTTTGTTTTCTTGGGTTTTGTTCCCTCGCATTTTGTTTTCGTGGGTTTTGTTCCCTCGCATTTTGTATTCGTGGGTTTTGTTCCCTCGCATTTTGTTTTCGTGGGTTTTGTTCCCTCGCATTTTGTTTTCGTGGGTTTTGTTTCCTCATTTTGTTTTCTTGGCCTTTGTTCCCTCGCATTTTGTTTTCGTGGGTTTTGTTCCCTCGCATTTTGTATTCGTGGGTTTTGTTCCCTCGCATTTTGTTTTCGTGGGTTTTGTTCCCTCGCATTTTGTATTCGTGGGTTTTGTTCCCTCATTTTGTTTCCGTGGGTTTTGTTCCCTCATTTTGTTTCCGTGGGTTTTGTTCCCTCATTTTGTTTCCGTGGGTTTTGTTCCCTCATTTTGTTTCCGTGGGTTTTGTTCCCTCATTTTGTTTTCGTGGGTTTTGTTCCCTCATTTTTTTTCGTGGGTTTTGTTCCCTCATTTTGTTTTCGTGGGTTTTGTTCCCTCATTTTGTTTTCGTGGGTTTTGTTCCCTCATTTTGTTTTTGTGGGTTTTGTTCCCTCGCATTTTGTTTTCGTGGGTTTTGTTCCCTCGCATTTTGTTTTTGTGGGTTTTGTTCCCTCGCATTTTGTTTTTGTGGGTTTTGTTCCCTCGCATTTTGTTTTTGTGGGTTTTGTTCCCTCGCATTTTGTTTTTGTGGGTTTTGTTCCCTCGCATTTTGTTTTTGTGGGTTTTGTTCCCTCGCATTTTGTTTTTGTGGGTTTTGTTCCCTCGCATTTTGTTTTTGTGGGTTTTGTTCCCTCGCATTTTGTTTTTGTGGGTTTTGTTCCCTCGCATTTTGTTTTTGTGGGTTTTGTTCCCTCGCATTTTGTTTTTGTGGGTTTTGTTCCCTCGCATTTTGTTTTTGTGGGTTTTGTTCCCTCGCATTTTGTTTTTGTGGGTTTTGTTCCCTCGCATTTTGTTTTCGTGGGTTTTGTTCCCTCGCATTTTGTTTTTGTGGGTTTTGTTCCCTCGCATTTTGTTTTTGTGGGTTTTGTTCCCTCGCATTTTGTTTTCGTGGGTTTTGTTCCCTCGCATTTTGTTTTTGTGGGTTTTGTTCCCTCGCATTTTGTTTTTGTGGGTTTTGTTCCCTCGCATTTTGTTTTTGTGGGTTTTGTTCCCTCACATTTTGTTTTCGTGGGTTTTGTTTTCATGCGATTTATTTACTGACATCTTGTTTTACGTTCACCATGGCTGATACGCTGACCATGCATAATCCTATTTTCTCAGGGTACTGAGTCGTGTTTGTTGCTAAATTTATTGCGGTATTACTTGCACAATATTACGATTATAATACATCATCAAAATCAATGTCTGCAATATTACCTTTTCAACACAGGGATATTTGTATTACTGTTACTAGTGTACACAGCCCGTTAAATATGACGTGGTTCGATATCGGACCAACTGAGCTTTAACATGGCTTTCCTACACTTTCCTAAGTCTCAACTGCTGGCAGTCTGTACAACATAGCCAAAAATACACGTGATATTCATTCCGACTCCAAATCTGATGGATTAATGTACCGAAAAGTGTGGAGTTAATGAAGCTCGTATCACAGATACGCTCATCACACACTTTCGGCTGGTGGGTGTGACGGACAGACGCGGCCCTGTTATAGTATAGATGATTTTACCGTTACGACACAGCGGTGTTCGTATAACACCTGCTATAATATTGCCGTTAAAATTTATCAGCATCCTTATTTTTATTCCAATACATTGGTACGTGTAACTCCATTAACGCGTTGACTCCGAAGTGGTGCATAAGTGTACCCCACTAGGTAGGTAAATTGTTCATTTACGTACCGGAATATGTATATAACATTTCAACCATTTTGCTACCTTTTCCGAAATAAATTTTAGAGTAAAAGGCAATAAATTATGGTTCAATTGTATTCTTTACACTTTTCAAAAAGGTTAAAATGTATTAGAGCATAAAAGCAGGTTTTTCAAAACTGCTTCTTCTAGCCTAACCAAACTGATCGTAAGCAACCGCAGAATCGGAGTCCAACCGCAGAATTAGTCCGTGAATACTTGCATGGATTTCCTAACTTCCTCTTCATTGGACTGTTAGTATTTTGCCCCTCGGCTTACCAAATTCGTAATGCCCGCAGCTGCAGCACTTGGACGACCTCGTTTCTAGCGAGGTCAGTGTATCAAGCCTTCCAACTTCTTGTCTCCTCGTCAAAAGGCTCTAGTATCGTTCCATTTTTATGACGATTTTTGTAGCGCTATGTTTGAGAATTTGGATTTTGTGTGGTTGTTTGTGGCTAATATAGAAACCCAGGTGGAAATTTTGTACGTGCACCTTCTTTCACTTCCTGTTGAAGTAACTAACTCCATGTTTTTATTTTCAGGTTTTGGATTTTGTGATAAAATGTTCGGATAACGCGATAGGTTTATCGTTAACGGCATATTGTACTTCGTGGACCTAACTGATAAAACTCAAGAAAAGACTGACTGTGAGGACAAAAGAACTTTTTGCGGCTTCTTTTTATTTGATTGTGGTTCGTAAAGCTCAACTTTCGGTAAGATTTAGCTTTCACCGCAAGGCGTTTTTTTGGAAACTCGATGCCGTTCTTGAGAAACCTGCAATCGATGAAGTAACTCGGTGAAATAAAAAAATTCAATACCATACATAATCGTGAATAAGCTTGAAGTTTCTTCTGAGGAGAAACTAATCAAGCGATGAACGTCAGTTCAATCACATCTTAGATTTCTGAACAAAACGTCGAGAAAAAACTAACCGTGGGGCAAACTTATACAAAGTAACGAAGAATTATAGGAACTAAGAAAAAGTGAGAAAACTGAGTACGCGTGAAGTTTTTAGTTGATAAAAATTTTAACTTCCATTGCCATTCGTCAAACTGAGCAGTTTGCCGCGATTTGGGGTGACTGAAAACTATCGCGATATGAGCAGAGTTCGCAATTCGGAAAGTCCGACGTTTGCGTAGTTTTGCAAGAGGAAAAATTGGCGATGTAATCCCTGGCATTGAGAAGACGCAATACTTCTCGCTCCAACAAGCATGTACCTGGCAGGTGAGTGGGTGTGTTGTGTACCTGGCAGGTGAGTGGGTGTGTTGTGTACCTGGCAGGTGAGTGGGTGTGTTGTGTACCTGGCAGGTGAGTGGGTGTGTTGTGTACCTGGCAGGTGAGTGGGTGTGTTGTGTACCTGGCAGGTGAGTGGGTGTGTTGTGTACCTGGCAGGTGAGTGGGTGTGTTGTGTACCTGGCAGGTGAGTGGGTGTGTTGTGTACCTGGCATGTGAGTGGGTGTGTTGTGTACCTGGCAGGTGGTGGGTGTGTTGTGTACCTGGCAGGTGGGTGGGTGTGTTGTGTACCTGGCAGGTGGGTGGGTGTGTTGTGTACCTGGCAGATGGGTGGGTGTGTTGTGTATCTGGCAGGTGGATGGGTGTGTTGTGTACCTGGCAGGTGAGTGGGTGTGCGTTAATTACAGGGTGGCGCAAAATGAATGCATATATTTAACTTGCGTAGTATCAGTGGTGCGAGTGGAATGACCATTTATCCTAGCTATAATTATAACTAGTATAATAATATAATCAAATACTTATTATATCTAGCATAATTATGCAAGCAATGATAAAATTAGTATAATTATAAGAAGCCAATTATATTAGTTTGAAATCCACGAATTCTTCTTGTGCCATACAATACCTTGCTGTACCGGGTGTAAAAAAGGAAAAACATCCACTTGCTGTAAGTCGGATGTAAATTCGCCTGTGTATTTGTTCACATCAGGCTCTGTAGGCAGGTGGTAGGTAAGCAGACATTTAGTGTACTCTTGTCCTGCATTTGAATGAAGCGATTTGAACAAAATTTCAGCCTCGTAAATTCAAAAATTTTCGGACAGAGGTGTAGGACTGTGGTGAGAACACAACTGAAGGGTACCAATCCGTGATTACAGGTAATTCTAATTAATCGTTTCCTTAAATGCCTCTCATGTGAGAAATTACTGAGAGTTTTTCAACATTATGAATGCTATCACATTATGTTGACGATATAGCGCCGTGATGACCACAGCATCTAAATGGATTTGATTTATTGTTGAGATAATTTTATTTTTTTTTGCATTTAAAGCGTCCGTAAATAATTGTCCCGTTAAAGTGGACTTTTATCAATCATTCTGCGGTGAAATCACATAAGTTTCTTGTTTTTCAAATATGTCCTCAACGGATGACCTATGAAGTCCGACAGAAATAACACACAACTTGAAGTAACTCGCACACATTTATCAGAAGCTCTGATTTAGTTTTCCTTTTAATGCAATGGTGCGGGGGCGAACAACAACCACCTGAGCGCTTCTGCCGCAGCTGTTTTCCGCGAGTGTTGAGGTAAAAACTGCCACAATTGTCCGTATTGGATTTATTCGGATCCCGACGGGGCGGAAAACCTAATGCTGGACGCATTATATTGGAGGTGTGTAGCTGCTGCGGGAAAAGCTCGGGATTACACATGATGACTTTGTGAGGCAACTTTACTGCGGTAATTCCGTGCTTGTTGGTTCACGCCCTGAATTGGTCCCTTGTGTTCGTAGTCACGGTGCGCGTACGCTGGCGTTCGTCATACTGAACAGATTTGAAGCGATACTTGAATTATGATGGGGTGCCCTAGAAGTCGTTGAAGTTCTTCGGGCTCACAGGTAGCCATCCTCAATTGTGTCCATTGTACTGGACGCAGGGAATGACCTACTGCTCAATCATTTGTGGTAAATAAATTGTATCAATTGCTTTAATTTATATGCCAACCTTCGAAAGTTCGAAGGCCAACCTGTACAAACTTGGCGATTTTTATTCGGTTGGAGAAATCATTGTAAGCTACAAGGTAAACAGAACTCAACTCCAACAAAAAAATCACATTGTGACACGTGAAAAAATATCGCTGCTATTGCTTAGAAAATTAGAAAAATTCCTGTTGTTGATTGAGGAAAATTGCTACAGTTTATTACCACGCTAATCAAAGTGAAGTGTTCTTCACGATACCAATTTGCTGTTTTTTCTGGAGATGTAGAGTCGCGTGCCGGACCTCCGTTTTATAAAAAGTTCGCCAGTTTTCACTCGTTCATGTTTGGGCGGCGGTTAGTTGAAGTTGGTTTTCGATTAATATTGAACAAACCCGCGTAAAGTATTAGAATTATTCAGTGCAAGCTGGTGCACACTATTTTGCATTTTATTTGAGGCGACTAATTAACTTTCAGAGCAGGATGTTGCTGCGATATAGAAGCTGTACTTCCTTCATGTACAATTGTGGCAGCCATGAGGTGGCTTTCTCTGCTCTGGCTGTTGTAACTGACTGCATTCACCTCTTGCAACCATTTCTGGTGGACTTGCAGCCATTTCTGAAATCTTTACTTTCATCGTTTCCACTGTGTTCATAGTACGAGGGGTGTTCGTGATGAATACGGTGTGCATATGTCTTCCTGAACAGTAGTGTTATTCATTAACGGGCATTTTGTATGTCTTCGTATTTTATAAGGCAAAATCGGTTTGAAAAGTCACTGGGAATGGTTTGAGATTCAACGTCGTTGTGACAGGCTCTAATTCTTTCCATTTGTTTTGAAACTCGCGGGTGCTGCTGGGAACACAGCAGCGGCAAGAAAATCATTTGAACAATTTTTTGTTTTGATGCTATCTTCTTCCCTCAGAGGGATACAACTATACAACTGGGAGTTAGGACTCCCAGGGAGAAAATGTGTGAGCTAGGGCCCGATTTAGGTAGGCCTTCTTTTTGTTGAAATAAAAAGTTTTATGTTAAGGATGATCTTTTTTTGGTTCACTGCTGTCCTGTTTTCCAGCACCAACTACATTCTTCTTCAGCTTGTATCTTGTTTTATGAACTTCTTTCTCAATCTACTGTTCTATGCCCCTCTGCATAGATTCTGCGTTCCCTTATCTCCATACTAAATTGTGCTTTCCTCCTTTCTCTCTGCGAAGCGCTTTTTTTTAGCGATTAGGGAGGCTTCGACAAACATCTAATCTAATTTGCTGTCTTCTAACTAGATTTATGGTTCCATATAGTAAGTGTCTTCTGCAGTTCGATGATAGAGGTTGAATGATAAAAAATGAAGACAGTTATGGCATTTCTCCCAATTTTGCGTGCATAATTCAAAAACGTTCTCAAAATTTATGTACTTTGTGTTGATAACATTGACCTCTTGATCTTCATTGATCCCATTGATCTCCAGTTGATACAGAATAGGGTGCTGTAAGCAAGGTGGAGGAAAGAGATAACATAGAGTGTACGACATTGCAGTTATGTGGTGCATCATGGTGCAACGAATATGTTTCTGCGATTTTAATATTTTTCACATACATTATTGCGGGGAAGAGCAGTGGAGATTGAAAATAGCTGTAAGAAGAGCTTACTTGTTTGATGTCACTGAAATTAATGAACCTTAGAAAAACCGGGGGCTTTCTTCCAAGACCACGACACCTCATCTGGAGGTTTAAATTAAATGCTAATTGGAAATGCAGCAAAAAAGAGCAGGGAACCCCATGAAACAACGAAAGGACAGATCTACGAAGACGTCAAATGAGATGCAGTCACCCCGTAGCAAACTTTCCGAGTCTTTCTAAAACAGACGACTCTTTGTGGAGGAGAGATCTTGTAGCGTTTCTTATTAGCCTCTGAGTGTGCGAAAATTTTGATTCTGTTGATTGATTGATAAATGAAAGTATTGATGCTATCCTTTGTGTGCCCTAACAGAAGAGTCCTGCTGAGCAGCCCCAGAATGCACGAGATAGGAATAGGCTTAGGCTTCTCTACGTTCGGTTAAGGCTGGCGTCCCCAGGGGAGGACACTGTATGTTTACCTCAGCTTTAGATGAGCATTCGGAACTTTTATCAATCATGCCCATCCTAATCATTGCAGTGCTCATACTTTCTTCGCTGTCCCTTCTTTGTCTTTTCTTTCTTTTCATTTATAAATTACTATTGCGATTCGCATCATATCCTTTGGGGAAATACACTATTTGCATTGATTCTCCTGTACAGTTCATACTGATGGTTCCTCCTCTCTGCTTTTTTGGGAATCCATTTCATCTCACCAGGGAGTGTTAAATTAATTAATTGAAAATAATAGAAATCAAAATCTTTCAGTAGAACAGTAGAAATCTTTCATGGTGAATTTTTTGGAATTGTGAAGTACAGCCTAGCACTGCGGACTCGAACCTCGTTGTTTCGCCTTTCACCCGCTACCGGTTGACCCCTCTAGGGGAGACGAGTATTGTGTCTTTGGGATTATCGCTCCTAGTGGGAATAGGTGGAGTCCCGAGATAGAGGTAGGTAGGCCTTCCTTTCATTAAAATAAAATAGGTTTTTTATGTTGTTACGGAACATCTTTTTTCGGTTCAATGCTGTCTTTCAGCACCTACTATTTTCCTCGTCAATTTTTATCCTGTTTCATGCTCCTTCCAAAAATTACTGTCTCTACGCCATTTGCGCATGAATTCCGCGTTTCCTTATCTTCATACTAAATTGAGCCTTCCTCTTTCCTATCTTTGAAAAGACTTTGTTGTGGTTAGGGAGGCTTAAACTACTATTTGATCTTACAACGGTTGATGACGAAGCTGTATTTGTTTCAGGTTCGATCTCTCCGACGCTGTGTCGAAGATGTTAGATATGCAAAACATTAGTTAAATTCTCTTGAAGTTTAGGATGTTCGTGCAAATCTTCTTTCTAATGGTAATTGCTAAATTCTCCTGCATTTGAGAGCCAAAGCTGCATAAATCTTCGGTAAGATTATAAGTAATTCAGAGGGTCACTCGTACGTTAAAGGTCAGAAGGGTAGCTCCGGCCCCCACAGCGGTCGGCAGCTCGCGTCGTGAGCTGCCGGGCGGCATTCGTGCTTCTCGCCTCGGGCTTGCGTGATGGCGGTGCTTCTAAAGGCTTCACACAATGGGTCTCACATAAAGACCGGGGTTTCATACAACTGGTTTCACACAAAGGCCGGGGTTTCATACAATGGATTTCACACAAAGGCCGGGGTTTCATACAATGGATTTCACACAAAGGCCGGGGTTTCATACAATGGATTTCACATAAAGGCCGGGGTTTCATACAATGGATTTCACACAAAGGCCGGGGTTTCATACAATGTACGAGGTTTCACACAAAGGTTGAGATTGTATACAGTGTACGTGATCGCAACACTACTGCTGCAAGCGTAAGTTCTTCTAAATCTTCTTGGCTAAAATATAAGAGCTGTATAAAGCCTGTGCTTTTTAAAAATAAAATTTGAGCAGAACACGCGGAAAGCTGGCGATCAATGATGGAGTGTTTTGTTTCTGTGCCTCCATGAGGGTAATTAGACCCGCGCGGTCCGGCTTGTAGCCTTTTAACGCTTCTCATTACTCTAACGTCGTTATTGGCATTCTTTACGCGACTGCTTAATTTTATGAGGCAATGCTCAAAGAAAACACGAGTCCAAGTCGTGGGAATCTTCAACTTTGCAATAGTACCCGTCGGTAGGAATTAGCGTATATACAGGAATTAGCGGCAAATGTGAGTTACTGAACACAGGGGAAAATGTAAATACAGAGGAAAATGTGAGGTACTGAGCTGGGAGTTAGGTAGGCCTTCATTGTGTTGGAATAGAATATTTTACGTTTTATTAAGGACCATCTTTTTTCGGTTCGCAACTGTCATACTTTTCAGGACCTCTGACTTTCATCTTGCATTTTTATCTTGTTTCATAACCTTCCTTCTTGACTTACCGTTTCCGTGCGCGTGGGATCCCTCGCCGTAACAACCCCTGTGCATAGATTCCAAGTTCCCCTAACTTCATACTAAATGGTGCCTTCATCCTTTCTCTCTTTGAACATCTTTGTTGCGGTAAGCGAGACTAAAACTGATTTATAATTAATCAACATTGCGATAGTCACCTGGAAGTCCCGAATGTGCGTAAGCTACTGAGGTTTTCACATCTCGATACACAATTATTAAAATAATTTTCAAGTCGGAAACAGTCAGCTGCTAGATCAGGATACATCGATTATCTCAGTTGAACGCTCCTTATGGATTTTTTTTCGGTATTAAAGAAATGAAGTAACAAAATAAGCGGGACTAGCAATGGGAAATTACCATAACTTGAGCGCATTAGAGCAAAACTTGGCCTACGAAATACCAGTAACTAACGCGGGGCTAACCTTCTCTGTATGAGCGAACTCGGGACCATTCCGCTAACTTTATGCAGAGAGGCACAAACCGCACGCGTGCACCTGCGCACTGCGCGCATATATGCATGGAGCTCCATGAACAGTTTACCGTTGTTTCGACGACTTTAGGGAAAAGCTAGCAGCGCCGGGAAATGTAATGGAGTTAGAGGGAGAAGTTAGCGTAAGTCTCCATGCAGTGGAGGCCTTGCACGCAACTGCCGAGGTCTGCTGTGGAGTCTCGCGCCCTCAACTGATTTGTTGTGCCAACTGAGTGTTGCTGCCAGCCTCTCCAGATCAATGTGAGGCTCAAACCATGCTCAGGAGGGAAGTTTCTGCTTTGGTTTAATTATGGGGCTTGTGATGGGGTAGAATCCCGCGTTGAGTTCCCTCCACATCATTTCAAGGGGGATACAACTGTTGTATCTATAGGGATTAGCGCTCACAGGGGAAAGTGTGAGGTCCTGAGCTGAAGGTTAGGAAGGCCTTCTTTTTGTTGAAATAGAATGTTTTTTATTTTATTTAGGATCATCTTTTTCTGGTTCTGTGCTGTCATGTTTTTCAGCACCTGCTCCTTTCTTCTTCAACTTTTTTCATGTTTCATATTCTCTGTCAACTTACTATTTCAGTGGACCTTGTGCATAGACTCTGCATTTCCTCAACATCATACTAGATAGTTCTTTCCTTCTTCCTTTCTTTAGAATGCCTTTGTTGCGTTAAAGGAGGTTCAAACTAACATATGATCTAATTCCCTCGACTCTGCATGACTTCAAATAAAAAATTTCTCACCAATGATTTGTTTCAGTGTGGGAAGGTTTTTGCACGTGTTATCTATTCTGAAGCTTGGTGTATGAAATCAGCCCATACTCAGTTTACGCAAGTCACCGAGTAAACGAGAATTGGTGCGTATTCTGAATAGCTTCTGCAAGATCATTAAATTGTTTTTACACCACATCTCGCACATGGCGCTAATCAAATAACTTTCATCAAGTTTGCCGTTATATTGCCGTTTTCATAGGCAATGTGATAGCACCCCAAATTTATGTCTGAATAAACTACACATTTCTCTAAAAACACACTCTCGAGAGCCACTGAAAACCACGCTAGCAATGCACAGAACAAGCGTTGTGTTTGATGCTCTGGCGGAAACGTATTTGGCTGGTCAACATAGCACAGTGGGAACAGAGGTCTCGAGGTAACAATGTTCCGAGGCCGTAACCTTAAAGTATGACACATGGGCAGCAGCGCTAGCAGTAAGAACATGACGGAGAAGACAGCACGAAGAACTTACCGCCCAGCAGCACCATGAACGCAGCATTGCGTGTTGTTTTCATTTTGGCTAAACTGGTGAAGTGATTCGCTGCCAAGTTTGGTGGAGGGAATTTGGAGGCTATAGCCGTACCCGCAGGTGCTATCATAGACCGGCGAGTTGAGGTCGAAATGCTACGAGTTGAGGTCGAGGTGAGGTGCAGCGGCTGTGAGTTGAGGTCGAGGTGAGGTGCAGCGGCTGTGAGTTGAGGTCGAGGTGAGGTGCAGCGGCTGTGAGTTGAGGTCGAGGTGAGGTGCAGCGGCTGTGAGTTGAGGTCGAGGTGAGGTGCAGCGGCTGTGAGTTGAGGTCGAGGTGAGGTGCAGCGGCTGTGAGTTGAGGTCGAGGTGAGGTGCAGCGGCTGTGAGTTGAGGTCGAGGTGAGGTGCAGCGGCTGTGAGTTGAGGTCGAGGTGAGGTGCAGCGGCTGTGAGTTGAGGTCGAGGTGAGGTGCAGCGGCTGTGAGTTGAGGTCGAGGTGAGGTGCAGCGGCTGTGAGTTGAGGTCGAGTTGAGGTGCAGCGGCTGTGAGTTAAGGTCGAGTTGAGGTGCAGCGGCTGCGAGTTGAGGTCGAGGTGAAGTGCAGCGGCTGCGAGTTGAGGTTGAGGGGAGGTGCACAGGCTCAGTGCACTCCGCTCAGTTTACTTGCAACGTTCGCGCTGTGAAGTTTTTGCGACATGTATATAGACATTAGTAGCTTGAATCTTACTCACGCACTACGCTCTGAAGCTTTCACTGGTCAAGCCTCAGAGGGAAATTTTGATTTTCGGTCTCCATTATGAAGCCGTAGTAATAATTAACCCTAATAAATTGTTCTGTTTTATATACACGAACATGTTTCCTGGCATGTATTTTTTTTAACATCTCTCATAGAATTTTTGACCTCGGTGTCGTATCCTAATTTTTACGTGTGGCTTTAATTTTGTGAGCGGACGCTCACTGTCAAGAAATGTTCTGTTGAAAATTAGTTCTCTCTTTTCGGATCTCGCCTCTCCTTCATAACTCTGCCTGAATTGCGGGCATTCAGCTTCAGGAGTTTTCCAAATTCAGGCAGGGGGTTTGGTTTCCTGCGCGTCTCGGGCGCTTGGGAGTGTGGGAATTTGTTTTTCTTTTTTGAAAAGAGGACGATCGACGAACGCTGGAGTTTACGACGGCTTCTAGTGAACTGTCAGTCCTTTCTTGGAATTTTCCAGAAAGAACATGACACGACGATGTCTTGGACTTCTTGAAGAAACGTTCTAAGATAAACCAACGTGTGTATCTAAGAACATATTTGCTAATAGGCTGAAATTATAAAAGATCTCCGTGCGCGGATGAAAATTCTACGAGGATATATAAATTTTGTATTATTATTTGCTTTAACTGTGGCGGGTTAACCTGATATTTAGGACTTATCTATAATTAAAATAGATTTTAGCATTTAGAAGGGCAAAATATTAATTGAACTCTGTTATTTGGTTTTGGTTAAGTTTTTTTTAAAATAATAAATGTTCATTTTGTGGCCTACGCTGGGTCACCCACATTATGAAAATCCCTGCCGTGACCACCGGTGGGTTAATTAGCAGTCAACATGTTTGTGTTAAAAGATAGCAACAGAATCCAAACTAGCCAATAAATTAGGTAAATTTCAAAATAATTTGCCATAATTTTCAATCATACAAGCCCTCTTGACCTGCAACTTTTGCTTAACCGAACCAAAAATGCGAAACAATTATAGAAAAGAATGGTTAACATTACATTTTTATGGGCTTGCATTACGGCGCTCAGCATGTATTTAGTTCTAATTTTTTTCACCAAAATACAAACTAAATCAACATGTTCGTTTTGAAACGTTGCTTGCGATACGACCCATCGATGGGTCGCACTTAATTTTTTCCTGCGGCAAAAAGACACAACGATCAGTCGTTTTAAAACAATTAAGTCTTCTAAAACTAATGAATTTTAATAGACCCAGTAAATGTTTGGTATTTTTTGAAATTATTAACAACTTTTAGACTCGAAATGAAAGTTGAATATTGAACTTCAGTTTAACCCATCACACCCAACGTATGAAATAAAAAAAAGAATGTGAATGTACTTCCGTGTCGAGTCAGGTGATTTTGATACTCCAGTTTGAGCAGATAGTTTTTTTTTGGATATCATTACCTCTTTTGTTGTATTCGTATTCTTGAACTAACGTGGGGCCAATTACGCCAAATCAGCAAGCTAAATATCAACTATTTGAACGATTGCGCGAAAGGAACTCGAATTTCAGGTTTCTCATCGATGTGGGGACTCGTTCTAGTAGTGTGAGGAAGATTGCTGCCTGTTTGTAACTCGTCCCACTCTTTGCATATGCACCAGGGAAAGTTTTTGATGAACATTGGTACCTTTTTTTAATACTTCGACTGCGATGTGCACCACCGGTGGTCACGGAGATAATTTCCATTGTGCTGCTGACCGACCAGTTGTCGCAAACTCAATTTTCATAAATACTCAAAGCTAAATGAAGGCACGACCCAGTTCATGTTTGGGATTTTCAAAATAGTTAACTACAAATGACTTTAAATTTGAGTTAGGTGTTGAATTTAATATTTAGTTGCTGCAGTCAAAGTGTTAAAGTTTCCCCTGCGAGTGGATACATCAATTGTCTCTATGGGAATAAACATCACTTGGCAGAAGATTGGCATTCCCGAGCTGAAAGTTAGGTAGGCCTTTCTTTTGTCGAAACCAAATACATTTTTTTTTTGCTACGAACTATTTTTTTCGGTTCACTGCTGTCCTGTTTCTCAGTACCTACTACTTTCTTTAAATGTTATCTTGTTTCATGAACTGTTTTCTTAACTTACTGTTTCTATGCACCTTGTGCATAGAATCAGTATGCATTCCCTTCACTTCATACTAAATGTTGCCTTCCTCCTTCCTCTCTTTTGATTGTCTTTGTTGCGGTTAGGGAGGCTTAAAATAAAATCTAATGGATTAGCGGTTCACCTGCTTATGTTATAAGTAGCAGAATTGGGAAATCGACTTTACTGCTAGAATACCTTTTTATTCTTCCTAAGGAATGAATAAATGCAATTCTACGGTAACATTTCACCTTGTATGATAAGTTATTTTTGAAATGACTTCGCGAAACATGAAATTTGATTTATTTATACCGCTACGTGAATAAGCTATTGACTGAATGGGACACATGTGGCCCAATTCATGGTACGTGTTAATGCGGACCTCATTTTTCTGTTTATGGTGCGTGTTAATGCGGACCTCATTTTTCTGTTTATGGTGCGTTATTTATGGTGCGTGTTGATGCGGACCGCATTTTTCTGTTTATGGTGCGTTATTTATGGTGCGTGTTGATGCGGACCTCATTTTTCTGTTTATGGTGCGTTATTTATGGTGCGTGTTGATGCGGACCTCATTTTTCTGTTCATGGTGCGTTATTTATGGTGCGTGTTAATGCGGACCTCATTTTTCTGTTTATGGTGCGTGTTAATGCGGACCTCATTTTTCTGTTTATGGTGCGTTATTTATGGTACGTGTTGATGCGGACCTCATTTTTCTGTTTATGGTGCGTTATTTATGGTGCGTGTTGATGCGGACCTCATTTTTCTGTTTATGGTGCGTTATTTATGGTGCGTGTTAATGCGGACCTCATTTTTCTGTTTATGGTGCGTTATTTATGGTGCGTGTTAATGCGGACCTCATTTTTCTGTTTATGGTGCGTTATTTATGGTGCGTGTTAATGCAGACCTCATTTTTCTGTTTATGGTGCGTTATTTATGGTACGTGTTAATGCGGACCTCATTTTTCTGTTTATGGTGCGTTATTTATGGTGCGTGTTAATGCGGACCTCATTTTTCTGTTTATGGTGCGTGTTAATGCGGACCTCATTTTTCTGTTTATGGTGCGTTATTTATGGTACGTGTTAATGCGGACCTCATTTTTCTGTTTATGGTGCGTTATTTATGGTGCGTGTTGATGCGGACCTCATTTTTCTGTTTATGGTGCGTTATTTATGGTGCGTGTTAATGCGGACCTCATTTTTCTGTTTATGGTGCGTTATTTATGGTGCGTGTTAATGCGGACCTCATTTTTCTGTTTATGGTGCGTTATTTATGGTACATGTTAATGCGGACCTCATTTTTCTGTTTATGGTGCGTTATTTATGGTGCGTGTTAATGCGGACCTCGTTTTTCTGTTTATGGTGCGTTATTTATGGCGCGTGTTAATGCGGACCTCATTTTTCTGTTTATGGTGCGTGTTAATGCGGACCTCATTTTTCTGTTTATGGTGCGTTATTTAAGGTACGTATTATGCGGACCTCATTTTTCTGTTTATGGTGCGTTATTTATGGTGCGTGTTGATGCACACCTCATTTTTTTGTTTATGGTGCGTTATTTATGGTGCGTGTTGATGCGGACCTCATTTTTCTGTTTATGGTGCGTTATTTATGGTGCGTGTTAATGCGGACCTCATTTTTCTGTTTATGGTGCGTGTTAATGCGGACCTCATTTTTCTGTTTATGGTGCGTTATTTATGGTACGTGTTGATGCGGACCTCATTTTTCTGTTTATGGTGCGTTATTTATGGTGCGTGTTGATGCGGACCTCATTTTTCTGTTTATGGTGCGTTATTTATGGTGCGTGTTAATGCGGACCTCATTTTTCTGTTTATGGTGCGTTATTTATGGTGCGTGTTAATGCGGACCTCATTTTTCTGTTTATGGTGCGTTATTTATAGTGCGTGTTAATGCAGACCTCATTTTTCTGTTTATGGTGCGTTATTTATGGTACGTGTTAATGCGGACCTCATTTTTCTGTTTATGGTGCGTTATTTATGGTGCGTGTTAATGCGGACCTCATTTTTCTGTTTATGGTGCGTGTTAATGCGGACCTCATTTTTCTGTTTATGGTGCGTTATTTATGGTACGTGTTAATGCGGACCTCATTTTTCTGTTTATGGTGCGTTATTTATGGTGCGTGTTAATGCGGACCTCATTTTCCTGTTTATGGTGCGTTATTTATGGTGCGTGTTAACGCGGACCTCATTTTTTGTTTATGGTGCGTTATTTATGGTGCGTGTTGATGCGGACCTCATTTTTCTGTTGATGGTGCGTTATTTATGGTGCGTGTTAATGCGGACCTCATTTTTCTGTTGATGGTGCGTTATTTATGGTGCGTGTTAATGCGGACCTCATTTTTCTGTTTATGGTGCGTTATTTATGGTACGTGTTAATGCGGACCTCATTTTTCTGTTTATGGTGCGTTATTTATGGTGCGTGTTAATGCGGACCTCATTTTTCTGTTTATGGTGCGTTATTTATGGTGCGTGTTAATGCGGACCTCATTTTTCTGTTGATGGTGCGTGTTAATGCGGACCTCATTTTTCTGTTTATGGTGCGTTATTTATGGTGCGCGTTAATGCGGACCTCATTTTTCTATTTATGGTGCGTCATTTATGGTGCGTCATTTATGGTGCGTGGTAATGCGGACCTCATTTTTCTGTTGATGGTGCATTATTTATGGTGCGTGTTAATGCGAACCTCATTTTTCTGTTGATGGTGCGTGTTAATGCGGACCTCATTTTTCTGTTGATGGTGCGTGTTAATGCGGACCTCATTTTTCTGTTGATGGTGCGTTATTTCTGGTGCGTGTTAATGCGGACCTGATTTTTCTGTTGATGGTGCGTGTTAATGCGGACCTCATTTTTTTGTTTATGGTGCGTTATTTATGGTGCGTGTCAATGTGGACCTCATTTTTTTGTTTATGGTGCGTTATTTATGGTGCGTGTTAATGCGGACCTCATTTTTCTGTTAATGGTGCGTGTTAATGTGGACCTCATTTTTTTGTTTATGGTGCGTTATTTATGGTGCGTGTTAATTAGGACCTTATTTTTCTGTTGATTGTGCGTGTTAATGCGGACCTCTTTTTTCTGTTGATGGTGCGTCATTTATGGTGCGTCATTTATGGTGCGTCATTTATGGTGCGTCATTTATGGTGCGTCATTTATGGTGCGTCATTTATGGTGCGTCATTTATGGTGCGTCATTTATGGTGCGTCATTTATGGTGCGTCATTTATGGTGAGTCATTTATGGTGCGTCATTTATGGTGCGTCATTTATGGTGCGTCATTTATGGTGCGTCATTTATGGTGAGTCATTTATGGTGCGTGTTAATGCGGACTTTATTTTTCTGTTCACTTCCCTCCTTTTCCAGCCCCAATTGCTTTTTCTTCAGTTTATATTTCGTTTCAACTTCTTCCAGTTATGCTGTTCCCATGTGCAGCGTGTGGGGATACACATTGGACATGAATTCCCTGTTCCTTAAATTTTTGAATAAATGGTATTTTCTTTTCTCTTTAGAAGCCTTTTATTGCTGGTGAGAAAGCTGGAACTAACTTATAATCCAATTATCCAATCAAGGACAAGGAAGGCAAGACACATTTAAAGACATCATTGGATTTTATAATTAGAGATTGGAATGAATTAAATCCTAGAAGCTGGCATAGACGCTACTTCCAAAGCAGAAGCTGAACTGTACCGGACACGAGGGATGTGCTTGCACCAAATCAACTCGACCAGACCAGAGGCAATGAATCTGTTAAACGATAAACCTCCCAAAGTTAGTTCAAACACATAAAACAGAGATTTGCAATAGCTAAGTATGATATTTAATTACAATTGGCTGGTTATTTTCATTTAGTGACTTTTAAGCACGGAGGTACGGAATGTTGGGTACAGCAACACATCAGCAGCAGCAGATTCGTAAAATACTGAACAAATACCCGGTACAGCTTCTGGTAGACTCGAGGCATGGCAGATCTTGCCATGTAATGGCGATGCTACATTACTGCTTATGTTGAAACGAGCAGGTAGCCTCATGGCAGGAAGTAGCCTACACGCCGGCAGCATCACTGCAGGAAGTAGCCTACACGCCGGCAGCATCACTGCAGGAAGTAGCCTACACACCGGCCGCATCACTGCAGGAAGTAGCCTACACACCGGCCGCATCACTGCAGGAAGTAGCCTACACACCGGCCGCATCACGGCAGGAAGTAGCCCACACACCGGCAGCATCACGGCAGGAAGTAGCCTACACATCGGCAGCATCACGGCAGGAAGTAGCCTACACATCGGCAGCATCACGGCAGGAAGTAGCCTACACACCGGCCGCATCACGGCAGGATGTAGCCTACACACCGGCCGCATCACGGCAGGATGTAGCCTACACACCGGCCGCATCACGGCAGGAAGTAGCCTACACACCGGCCGCATCACGGCAGGAAGTAGCCTACACACCGGCAGCATCACTGCAGGAAGTAGCCTACACACCGGCAGCATCACTGCTGGAAGTGGCCTACACACAGGCAGCATCACTGCAGGAAGTGGCCTACACACAGGCAGCATCACTGCAGGAAGTGGCCTACACACAGGCAGCATCACGGCAGGAAGTAGCCTACACACAGGCAGCATCACGGCAGGAAGTGGCCTACACACAGGCAGCATCACGGCAGGAAGTAGCCTACACACCGGCAGCATCACGGCAGGAAGTAGCCTACACTCAAGCATTTAAAAATACATGCAACTGTATCAAATTTCAGTCTGAGAAGTTGCTCGTGGAATTATTCATTTACTGATACTTGTCTCATCTTGAAACTTGGTCGAAATGAATGCATAGCTTATGTCATTTTAGAATTTTCATGAAACTAGTTTCAAAACTGACTCCGTACTGTAATTTAGAAACTTGTGAAACAGTTTTGAAAGAGGCTTATCACGAAAACCCCGATAGGTTGATCTGAAGTTCAATATTCATATCAAAGTTACTGTAAAGTTTAATCGGCATTTGAAAATAACGAACACTAAATGGACCATGTCATTTTTTAAGCCGTGATTAAGGAATCCATGAAAATCGAGTTTGTGACTACTGGTCAGTCAGCAGCATAATGAAGACATCCTCTGAGCACATCGGCGGTTCTCGTAGCGACCAGTGTTGAGCTCACATATAGCTTTGCATTTAAAACTCTGAACTGTGAAAGAACAGCATATACGAAAGAACAAACCAAACAAACAAACATCGGCATCTTTGGGATGCTTTATTTCCAATCAAGCCTGATACATATGATCTTAAGCATTGGTTTTTCAAATGTCTTATAGCTAACACTATACATGTATTCAGGACACCATGACGGTTGCCCCGTAAAGCCGGTACCCATTTCCGACACCTGGGTTGGGTGGGGTATTGTGCTTGAGCTTTCCCTTATACCCAACGGGGAAAATCACAGCGCCAGCGCCGGGATACGAACCCGCGACTCCAACATACAAATCCGATCCCTTAACCGCTGTGCCACCGCGAGCAAACCAAACTAAGAACAAACTAAACTAAGCAGCAAATGCAAAATAAGCAACAGAAACAAGCATCAATGTTGCGCTAGGCTGCAGTTTAAACTTAGCTGAAACTGACGTGATCGAATCTGCGAACAATGCTAAACTTCGGGTGAACTTCTGGGAAAATTTGAGTGTTTAGGTGTGGTGGCTCTGGCAGGCGCACTCGTGCGTCTCAAAGTCATCAAAAAGTCGTTAATCTATGCGGTGGCTTGCAGCGCGAAGCTGGCCGGTGGTCAAACCTCAAGGTTAGCCATCTCGAATGTTTACCTACATGTATTTCTATTGACTTAGTGTGGTTTAACGGTTATGTTCAGAGTTTCAGATCTGGTGAGATTGATTTATTGTAACCAAAACCCTCGTTGCTGGAACAGTTCAGCGCAGGAAGACACATTTCCTGGAAAGTAACTCACCGGTGGTCACCTAGGAGATTTTCATCGTGCTGCTGACCCACCTGCAGTCACTAACTCGTTTTTTATTAATATATAGTGAAAGCAAATGAAGGCCCGATCCAGTTAATGTTTTCAATTTCCAAAGTTAATTACCACAACTGACTTCGAATTTGAATTGAATATTGAACTTCAGTTTAACCCATAGCATTCAACGTGTTAAATCCCTGCTGGGTTCCCAAATACCGAGTATCTGCTTTTAGGGGTAATTTTTTAGTTTGAAAGAAGAAAACATTTCGAATTTTTCCCGAAAAAACACTGGAGATTTTACTGGACACCTTGTGATTTCGTATATGTACTTCTGATCAGTTAACGATTGCTACGGTATTTGCCAGACATTAGAAGGCAGTTCTGCAGCGATTGGTTACTGCCCTGGTGCAAAAAGTTCAGTAAAGAGCACTGTTATAGGAGTGATTTTATACGACAGCATCGAGCGCTTCTGTCACTTTGAAGCGAAAGTGTTTCAATTGCTTAATTGGCCTCCGTTGTAGCTTTATGGTCATCTGCGCCGGTTTGTTTCATCCAGTAGAAGGACGCACAGGAACTCTTCGGAGAAATTATCAGGCAGAGAATGGGTTAGGAATAACAAATTAGCCGTTAATGATGTTTGAATGAATTTCCCCTCAGGGGGTTACAACTAATGTATTTATGCATGGGAATTTGCACTCCCATGGTTTTCAGTTCACTACGGTTTTGTTTTTCAGTATCTATTATTTTCTTCTTAAACTTTCATCTCGCTCCATAAACTTATTTTTTATTGTACTGTTTCTATGTGCAAGGGATCTTGTTTGGGAGCAAACTCTGTACAAGATTCCCCGTTCCCTTGACTTCAAACTAAATAGCGACTTCCTTTTCCTCTTTTTGGAGCATGTTTTTTTTTGTGGTTAAGGAGACTTGAGCTAACTTATCTACTCTAGGTCTAAGGGGGATTATAATGGTCTGCCATAATACGATTAATTTTGAACTGATACGCGGTATTTCATCGAGCTAGATATTGTTCACGTTTGGTGACGCTGAAATACGTGTAAATAGTGAGCGGCATCTGGTGAAAATAAGACGCGATTCAGTAGTTCAATGCACAAGCAACTCACCAGAGCTCGGCCACTGAAGTCCGGATCAGAGGTTTTGGAAGTGGTCATTAGGTGTGCGTGCCATGTCGAGAGGCTGATGTGAAAGGGTGAACGGTTCAAAGGGGGCAAGTAAACCTCACTGGGTAGTATAAATTCATTTGGAATAATAATAAATTGACCTCCTTTGCCAGCAAATCTACAATAAAAGTAACCGAACAATCTGCCATCTATGGGAATCGTGCGCTAGGGTAAACGGTCTTATTTGAGATTCCTGCCTCGATGGAAATCGAGATAATCAACTGCTAATGAAGGTGACCTAAATAACCACTATGGTAGATGTGTTGATGGTTTGCGTATCGTAATATCGATTGTCTATTGCATATATTCGTTAACATCATTTAAAAAAAAATGACCTTTATCAAAATTCTAGCTAGCCCAGCAGATTTTCCGTGGTGAATTTGAGTTAGAGGAGTTAGAATGAAACAAGTTCAGGTAGGATAAAAGCGGGGTCACGAGTTCTGTCCGAGAAGAGGTTGTTCGATTGCATTCCATTGAAATTGACGTAGTTTGGAGTCTTCTAGGATTAATTTTTGTCCTCGAGTGCCTACGCTGCCTAAGAAATTTCGAGCATTCGATTAACCCACCTGAATTGTGGAATAATACGAGCCAGCGCAGACCGCCTGAAGCCAAGTACCGCAGGGCAAATAGACGCATGGACGCAACGTTTTTCTGCAGCGCTAATTCCTGGTATCCAGTTTACTCGCTCACTTTTTGCCATGACGAGGTCAGCTCTGGACCCCGAGCGCTGTTAATCGACGTGTCGCTCTCGTTTGCGATTAATTTAATCTCGTGTCATAGCTGCTGCTGCTGCTGCTGCTGCTGGAGCACGGGTCAACTTCGTGTGTTGGACGCGCGTCCTGTTCAATCAATAATTGAGCAACTTCCTATTTCGAATTCAGAGCCCCGCTAACGTGTGGGTAAAATTTTGTGATGTAATAACTTTTCTGTGAGAACTTTTCTGTATTTTAACTTTACTTTGTTAGAATTTTAGAGTAACTTGGCTGGAATACATCAACTCACGACTAAATGTTTTCTTTCTGCTTCCCCTTCTCGCTGTTGCATCTCAATTACTATGACTTGGACTGATGAGAAAATTGACCTCTTTTTACAGCGCTTGGTTTTCTGGGCCACTATTTGAAGTCGAGCAATTACTTTGCAGCATAACGTAGTATATTCTGTCATTTACAATACATTTTTGAAGTGAAAACTTGTAACTCAAGGATTGCTCCCATAGAGCAACCCTTGAGATGCCAATTTTAGCTTTAGTTACCAATAAAATAATTACCGCGATGAAAACTGTTCAACTTTTATTACGCAGGCTTTAACTCTCTTGAGCTTTTTTTCTATTGGGAAGGCCAGCGTTTTTTTGTCATAGGCCTGTACGAATATTTCCATGTTTGTATATTTGTATGTACGCTCAGTTTTTAGTATCGTAAACATGCTAAACAAAATGCTTAACATGTAGTTGTGCCTGCAGACATTTATTCAGGTCTATTTATGGTCCGTTTGATTTGAGAAAATCTTACGCTTTCGTGTTTTGAACAAGGCTTTGCGTATTGTTCTGTGCTGCGCGCCACACCACAGTACAGTTGTGATCATCGTACCAAAATGACAACCTATTCATCCCAGGCTTTTTGCAGTTCAGAAAGACTTCCAAAATCCGTCCTAGGACGAGCACAGTAAAATGCCGTGCGCCACGGTGAAATAATGTTAAAACAGAGTCCCAAAAGAGGAGACCTTTAATGTATTGAAGTGTGTGTGCCGTGCATGGGTGTGGTCAGGCCTGCCATGATGTTAAGTGACACCTCCGCAGGCCACTCTTGCCAACTAACTTGCTGACACACCTGCTCGGCCGCACGCACGCGCGCCGCTTCCATTAATTCCGACTTGAAGGTCTCTGCCCTCAGGGCGTTGCTTCTCTGGTGTATGTAGAGTTTGCTTCTCTGGTGTATTTAGAGTTTGCTTCTCTGTAGTATAGCTGCTAACTTTCTTACGTAAATATCTAGTTGCTGATTTTAAGATTGCCTTCATAAGCAGCGATCTTTTCACTTCTCAGATAAAAGGGTCGAGAATTGCAGGCTAAATTTCCTCTCTTTGGAACACCTTTGTGACGCTTTTCACTTTAACCGACTTAATATCTAATTAGAAACTAGAAAGATATTGCTTGCATCTAAGACGTATTACTTTGTGTGTCGTGCAAGTGTTGGAAAAGATAGATTTCATCGAAGGACTGGATGCCAAGATGTAATATATAACCGATGCAACTAAGCATTTTAGCATTTTGAGCACTAAAATGCAAGATTACAAGGGTAAACCCCTCGGGACGCTCACCACTTTGATCGCTAAGTAAACTGCTGGTGTACACGGAGGGAATATTCATTGCGCTGCTAACCGACCAGCAGTCACACACTCAATTTTCTTGAACACTAAATCAAAGTTAAATGAAGGCACGGTCCAGTTACGAAATTGCTTTTAACAATTGACTTCAAGTTTGAGTAGAATGTTGAACTTCAGTTTCTCCTATGACAGTCAATGTGTTGAATAACTTTGGAAGCCCAGCCAAAGTCGTCCGTTCTCCACTAAGCAAGCTAAACGTCAGCTGATGACTGTGTACTAAGTAGGTCTACTTGCTCACGAGAGTTGTGAAGCCTTCCAGGTCTAAAATACAAACTGCGTGATGTTCATGCCTGGCCGGTACACTTCAAACGTATTCATTTCACACTTGTATGCCGTGTGGGAATAATTGAGAGGGCAAGCTGTGTTCAGCCCAAACAAGCTACGCAAAGCACCCCCCTCAGGGGGATACAATTATTGTATCTATGGGAACTAGCGCTCCCAGGGGGACAATGTGAGGGCCCGAGCTAAAGGTTAGGTAGGCTTTCTTTTTGTTAAAATAGAATAGGTTTTGTTGTGTTACGGACCATCTTTTTTCGGTTCACTGCTGTCCTGTTTTTCACCGCCTACTACTTTCTTCTTCAACTTTTTCTTGTTTCATGAACTTCTTTCTTAGTTTTCTGTTTCTGTGCCCTTTCTGCATAGATTCCACGTTCCCTTAACTCCATTCTAAATGGTGCCTTCTTCCTTCCTCTCTTTACATCTCATTGTTGAGGATAGGGAGGCTTAAACTAACTAATAAACTAAAACTAAACTACGCAAAGCACCAAATCTGCGACCACTCTTCAATTTCCCCTCGAGGTTCTCGTTCTTATTCGATCGCAGTATTTTGTTTGGCCTAGTTGTAAACTCAGCGATAAAATTATTACGTTAGGTTGTATGGCTTGTAAAATTCAGAGTGGGCGTACAGTGGGCGTACATCTAAAGAAATTAGCACTTCAAGGGAAAATATATGAGGTCCCGAGCTAAAACTTAGGTATGCCTTTTTTGTTGAAATAGTTTTTTGTATTGTTACGGACCATCTTTGTTCGGTTAACTGCAATCTATTTTGTTTAGCATCTACTACTTTCTTCTTCAACTTTTATTTTGTTTCACAAACTTCTTTCTGTTTCTATGCCTCTTGTGCGTATAAATTCCGCGTTCCCTTAACTCCATACCAGATGCTGCTTCATACTTCCTCTCTATGGAACGCCTTTGTTGCGGTTAGGGGCTTAGACTACTTACCTAATCTAATATAGTGTAAATCTGACTGAATGTTAGAATGTTCGAGGTGTCTGTGAGCACATATGAGTGAACACAAAACAGAAGCCCTAAATAATTCTGTCATATTGTGCGTAGTAAAAGGCGTATCTTCACTTTTCAAAATGAATGGATATTTTACCAACAAAGCACGCGCATGTCTTGGTTACGAGTTTACTTAAGCATGATTTATTTTTAAACAAAAGTCACTAGAAAGATCAGAAGGGACTGACAGTTGATGGAAGTTACTGGTTCCTCTTCGGTAAACTGTTCTCAAGTATTCGAATTGAAGGATTTCCTTGTGAAATAATTTTTTGTTTATACGCATATATTAGAAGGGAATTATAATGAGTTTTGAGATGGAAAGTTGGCATTCATCACATGCAGCTCTGCACTAAATGTTTATATCAGTCCAAATGTTCTCTGAAGAGACAAATATAAATTGCTCGCTTTAAAAACATCACCTCACAACAGGAATGTCTGCTGTTGGTGTTAAACTAATCAAAGAATTACTGATCAGAAAACAGTTCTTCACCCGCCACACTTGCAGCGCGAATACATTGCGTTTAACTTTCAATTTGAGCTTTGAGTTGCAGGAGGTGCGCAGTCCATCGTCATGAGCAGCGCTTTTTGCTGTCCGGCGTAATTGGCCATCTCCATTTTTGATGGCTCACAAACTCCAGATGAAATCCAAACATTAAATTGTTATAAACAAGGAACGGAAGCATGCAGGGACAGGAACAAGCAGGTGCAGTCTGCAACGAAAAAGGCTGCAACGCAAATGCTGCGAGGAAAGAGAAGCTGTTAACGAAATTATCATTTCATTGCCCAAAACCTGTCATTTTTCAATGAATTTTCTGCCTGCCAATGCACCAACTTTGTAGTACGATTTTACATTTGATTTCCTTTTAATAAGGGTTTCTTAACGGTATTAAAAGAAAACAGTAAAACCGATACTAAGTTCTGTGAAGGTTTGTTCGCTAACTCATATTGCCAAATCCGCACAGCGCTCCTCCGGAATAATTTGTGAGAGAGTGATATCTGTTTTAACCTACTGTCTTGCCTGGAAATGAGCACCAAGCCTACGTAAATTTCACTATAATTACAACAGCTTGCTTTGATCAGTGCATGCTCCCAGCGGAATGAAATATTTTGAAGATTCCTGTTAATTACAGCGCAACATCTACGATTTGCGGTACCTTTAGATCGCGTGCGAATTCTGCGTGTTAATTCCATTTGACAGTTATTGGAACTGCTAAAGTTTATCGTAATTGAGTATAGAGTGCAATGAAATAGCATTCATTACGTTTTGGAATCATTGAGAACGAGTTCCGATCTCACGAATAGAATTTATCTCGTCACATAACTTCTTTGTTTTCGTCAATATTGTTTCGTTTGCGACACTTCTCCCCCTCAGGGGATACAACTATTGGATCATAGGAATTAGCACTCCCAGGGGAGTAAATATAGAGTCCCGAGCTGAGTTAGGTAAGCCATCGTTTTGTTGACATGAAATGTTTTTTTTGTTACGTTAAGGACCATCTTTTTTTTCGGGTCAATCCTGTCCTGTTTTTCAGCAACTACTATTTTCTTCTTCAACGTTTATCATGTTTCATGAAATTCTTTCTCAACTCACTGTTTCTATGCCCTTTCTTCATAGATTCCGCGTTCCCATATCTCCATAATGAAGGGTGATTTCCTCTCTCTCTCTTTGGATCACCTTTGTTGCGGATAGGAATGCTTAAACTAACAGCTAATTAAGTCTTGTGATACTTGTTACTCTTCTTTGTAGGGTTCATTAAAGGGTCATTCAAAAACACAATGGATAAAATAATTTATTTGCGTTGCAGCGAAGGCCAGACATGATACTTGAAGATTCGTATTTGTGTGTAAAAGTAAAATATGCTAAAGAGGCAGGAGGGGCAGAACTTTTTCTCAACACAATATTTTATCTATTATCTACTCGTGTTAACACCTGTCGGGTAAACTGCTTTTGTATGTATATGAATTAGCGCTCCCGTGAGGAAAAGACAACGTCTCGAGCTAAGGGGGAGCAAACCTTCAATTTGTCGAAACAAAATTTGTTTTGTTAAGGAATATTTCTTCCTGTTCAATGCTCTTCTATTTTTCAGCACGTATTTTTTCACCTTTGATTTTGTTTCATAAACCTATTTTTCAATTTACTGTTTTTATGCGCAAGAGAGCATGTTCGGAAAAACAATTCAGTTTTCTGAACTCCATAGGTTCATCATTTCTATGGTAGAAACACCTTTGCTGTGATTAGGTAGGTTTAAACTAACTTCTACTCGAATCTAATATTTCAGTGGTTTTCATGACATTTCCTGTTATCTTCGATAGTCTAGTATTGTTAATAACTATTACCTTGGTTTACTATTTATTATCAAATACTTTTATTTTCTAATTTGGGCATAGGCGATAGAAAGAAAAGTAAAAAATGCGTGTGTCGGGCGCATCTTGCGACATTTTGCCGTCTCGATAATATCTGCAGCAGGAGATCAGTCTTCAAAAGTGTAGCAGCCTTTCGACGAGGGAGTGAATTGGAGGACGTTTTTTTTTCGAGCTTAATAAGATCTAATTTTTTTGGTGTTTAAATCCCATTTGAATTACATCAATTTTAATGTTCAACTGTTAGGTCAATAATGCTTAATAAACAAAAGATGAAATAGATATACGTAGTCTCAGACTATTTCATCTCAACCAATAATTTTGATCTTGGTAATATCCATAAGAACGACTAAGATTCGTGTTCGGAAACACTTCACTGATTAGCAGGAAGTCTTAGAGCTGTAAAACTGTAGTTGGCTTTAGTATCCCAGCATCGTGTCGAACTTAGGCGTGCCTGGAGAACGTATTTAGCTCGCATTTGTCGAGTGTGTTTTTTAGGAGCGAGCGGCCGACTTCGTTATGGAACTTGTTTTGTTTGTGAGGTAAGAGAACCATTTCCCTATTTGTCGTTGCTCTATAACGGAATTCATTGACTGCATTTCCCGTTTGTTTGTTGGCCTGGGTGCCCTAGCTGACAGTTATGTAGGCCTTCTTTTTGTTGAGATAAAATATTTTCTTATACTAAGAACAACTATTTTCTGTTCACTGCTGTCCTGTTTTTTACCACCTACTACTTTTTTCTTCGACTTTTATTTTGTTTTATAAACTTTTCTCAACTTACTGTTTCTATGCCCCTTCTGCATAGATTCCGCATTCCCTTATCTCTACACAAAATGGGGCCTTCCTACGTCTCCTCTTAGATATTCTTGTTTGTAGCGTTTAGGGAGGCTTAAACTAACACAAAATCTAATCTAAATCTGTTGGGCTGGTGGTACCTTGTGTAGAGGTATAATTTGCACGGAGCTGTACGAGGACCTTGATTAACTTAATTAAAACGGTATTTCTGATGCGAATCTCATTTTCATATCGCTTCTCTTTTTATTGTACGCCCAATTATTTTATACCAAATGACTCAAAACTAATGCTCTCATTCATGTTTTCTCATTTTTTATGATGGTCTTTTTAAATCTTTTGTCGTTTTTATGCCCCTTAGTTTTTATTTTACAGCTTCTTGCACACATATTTGATAACGCACGTTCTTGGAAAACTAATTTAGATTTTTGTTAGTTCTTTGTCTACTTTCCTATCCACTCTATTCACACTGAGTTTTTCAATTCTTGTATCCGGCGTATGACAACTAAACGACAACTTCATGAGTGGAAAGAATAATTTGACATATGAGTGATGTAGAGCAGCTTGATAGCCAAGATGGTAGGAACCCGAAAGTAATTATCCTTAACAAGTGCAAATGGGAGCTAATCAATGCGGTTCATTTTTCTGAGGTCTGTACTTGAGCGTGAGGTCGTTCATCATTGTTGACCAAGTACAGCTTTAGGTAAAAGCGTCGCCAGACTGTTACGTATGAACGTCTGCTAGTTAGCGCGTCTGTAAGGCTAGCGTACCGTTCTTGTACTGTATTCGTGTACCAACAGGAGTGAAACAAATTACCACCATCATTAGACCAACTTTGGCATCAGGAAGTGACCGACATTAGAATCAGGAAGGAGCTGCTCTCGGCAGTTAACTCAAAAGAACACACTAAGGAACAAATTTGAAAAAAAGTACACCTTATTGAGGCTATTTTCAAGGAAAGTTTTGGGATTGAAATACACCTGATTAGGTCATTCTTATTTCTTAGAAGTAACTCACAGCTGCACTAAGTGTTTTTCAGACCCCTACTAAATACAGGCTCTAAACTGTCTCCACACGAAACAGTCCATTGTCACAAAGACATGCGGAAATGTCCATTTCTCAGACACTTTACCAGTATCATTTTGTTGTTTTTCTTCGGTGTTGGGGCTTCATTTTTTTACGTACTTTTCAAAGAAGCATTCCAAATTAAATGGAAGCCAGCCTTGCTCCTTGGTACAGACACTCTACGTGACAAATGGTGAATAGTAAGTGAAATCTGAGGAGTAATTACCGCGGAGTTACGACGACTTTGTTTCTCGGGTGCGGTTTAGATCTTTGACTTTGCATTTTCTCTCGTTGACTGAAAAATATATCCCTCAAAAAGCGTAGAACAGTCAATAGGCTTTGGCTTGTTAGGTTTGCCTACCTTCAGCTATTGAGCTCGGTACCACCGATCGGAGACAGTTAGGGTACCTCCAATCGGGACTCCAAACATTCGCGCCCACTTCGATCGCTTCTTTCAGCTTAACGCTCTCTTCTCTCTTTCTCGTGTTTTTTTTCTTAACCCTTTAACGCCCCAGAGGACACCAGTGTCCTCTTTCAAAAATACCCTCAATATATTGTATTTCTTATTCAATTAGTTCCCTAATGTGTTCTTTGAAGTTCTCTGCCGAGTGGCAGTTCCTTTCCCATCCTGATATCGGTGACTGCCTGATGCCAGCGCCAGTTTAGTGACGGTAGTTGTATTAACGGTAATACGAGTACAAAAATTCGGACGTCAAAGGGTTAAGGAACAAATCTTGTGAATTTCTTTCCCTTTTCCATCTTTCAAAGATCACATTTTATTCTGCCTAAGACTCTTAACCTAGTACTAACTGCATCATGAACCTGAAGACTTCATGTCTAGAAATGCATGAACAATTATACGATCGCAATCTTATTGTGGTTCAGGACCTTCTGGCTTACAGAGCCTCTTTTAAATTTGATTTAACTGGTACCGGGCCATGGCACAGCCAGATGCTTATGATGTTGCTCTCTATAGAAGTTTGAGGCTCGAGGGTGCTGGCTCACGACACCCCTCAGGGGTTCAAATTTCCCCTCTGGGGGATACAGCTGTTGTATCAACGCGAATTAGAACTCCCAGAAGAAAAATGTGAGGTCCTTAGCTGAGAGTTGAATAGGCTTTCTCTTACGTTGAAATAGAATAGGTTTTTTGTTTTGTTAACGCCCATCTTTTTGCCGGTCCATTTCTGTCCTGTTTTTTAGCACCTACTGCTTTCTGGCTCGATTTTTGTCTTGTTTCATAGTCTTCCTTCATTACCTACTGTTTCTGCGCGCAAGGGATGTTGTGTGGGAACCCATCTTGCGCATAGATTCCACATTCTCTTATCTCCATACTATATGGTGCCCTCACCCTTCCTTTCTTTGGAACACCTTTATTGTAGATAGTGAGGCTCATACTCCCAAAGTCAATCTGACCCTCAACTTCTACACAAAAATGAATTTTTTTCTTGGTGACTGCAATGATCATCCGAAAACTTTCCTGTCTTTGAGCGCATATCAGATCGTTTTTTCTGGAAACTGATTTCTTCCCATTACATCTTGGATGTTCTGGAGGAGTGTCTGCGAGATATTACCCTGAGTTAATGCATTACAATTACGAGTACTTCATATGCAGCTTATTAGCTTGCACGATATTATGTCCATACTTGCCACCTTGTTTCAAGTTTTATCGCAAAAATCTAGTTTCCCGCCATTTTGCCCTCACTTTCCCCTGCAAACAGTCTTATTTTTTTCCTCAATTCGCCAAAGTTTTCTGTTGAGGCGAAGTTGCAAAATGTTGGTGTTGGCGGATTCGCCTGCGATGGCAGCGATTTCCACCAATTTTGGTGGCGATGAAGTCCGGAAGTTTTTGCGCGGACGTCTTGAATGCCTCGCGAAGTTGGAGGAACAGAGACAATGGTCTACAGCCCTGACCCGGCCTTTGGGGGCGACAGTTTCGTCCATCTCTTTTGCCTCGGTCCGGGTGGCTAAATTAATTACTCTGGCTGGTCACCGAGTTTTTCAGGGTGATAGAGAGACGGCATTAAGTTCGTGAAAACATCTACGCTTTCAACTCCGCTCTCATTCTTAATGCCTCTTGCGGGTACGCCTCAGGGAATTGTTTGGCTGTGCATCTCTGGGACTTGGCGCGCTCGTGCTTGAGTCTGACATCCAGGAAATGCCCGTCTGGGTCAACATAGTTTTTAGATCAAGTGTGTTACCCGCATAGCTTTATTTGCCTGCCATCCATTGACGAGCGCATCTGTTGACGCTGGTTCAGAGATTAGTTCGGCGTTTCATGATACGTTGCTACTCAGTCTTTTTTTGTCCTTCCGATACGTATAGTGGTTGGCCACTCAACTGGATTGTCCTTTTTCTGCCTATTATAAATATCAGGTCGCGTACGGAGATTCTCCGTTATTAAAAAATATTACAGCAGCCATGCTTGCACATCTTTATTGGCCTCCTGAATATTACTAGCGACGAGCTATTTTTGTATCTTTTGACGAGGTTAAGTAATAATTTTATGTTAGTAAGGTTTTGGGGGCTATGCTATGAGCGCCTACCAGTATCCTCCCTGGCGCAGAGTACTGTTGAATAACATCTGCTATAAATAGACTTTCAGGAATTTTAACTTTCGCTTCCTCTCTGTTTCCTCTATCTTCTATGCTTCCTTCGCTATATCTTCCTTGCCTATTCTTCTTCTCCCTTCCTGACTTGTTTCTCTGTTCAGGGTATTTGGGTGGGAACACACTTTGTGCAGAGATTCCCAGTTTACTACCGTCCACACTGAATGCGCTTTTTGATGTAATCAAGGCCCATATCCTGAATAATGTAAAAATGCTTTCCATAGAGTAGAAATGGTTTGATACATTTGATAGAAATATTCTTGTTTTTTACTTACCGATCAGTCGTGTTAATCATGTAAGATTGAAACCAGAGCAATTAATAAGAAGACTTTAATTTGGATTTTCTGACGTCTTCCCGGAATAAAGGCAAATATCGACTAAGGTTTCATTTGTAGTCAGGTCAAAACGTAGTGTGAGCGACCGCCATTTTTGAAATTGTCCCACAGTCCGCCCCACAGAAATTAACACGTTTCCGCTGTAGTTCAAACGGTTGGTTTGGTAAGGTTGTAAGCAGCATAATTGGGAGATCGACTTCACTGCTCGAATACGTTTTATCCTTCCTAAGAAATGAGAAAAATACAATTGCACGATAACATTTCAATTGGTATAATTACAATTATTTCTTAAAGAGGTCGCAAAACATGAAATTTTAGTCACTCATACCGGTGCATGAATGATCAATTTCCTGAATGGTACACATATCGCCAATACGCGGGGAACGTGGTAAATATCAGTAATGGAGGAAGTGAAACGCGGACGCGATGCCTAGAAGTTGTTCGTTTATACAGTTTTACCATAATGACCTGCGATAAAATGATATCAGTAGGTTTTTCAGTTCTAAAATATTCAATTCGTTTGTAACCCTTTTATCGCGCACGATTCTCGTTTAAAGTAATGAATTTAATTCAGCAGTAAACTTATACGAGTTTAGAGACCGAATTCATCCGATAAATTCTTCCGTTGTTATTTACCTTGAGAATGCGTCTCAGGAACCATTTTAAATCATCGTGGTTAGAATGATCCGATATTTTCCATAGCCATATAATGGCACACCCTTGGCGACGACACTCAGCGGTCATTAGCGCTTACCCGAGAGGGAGAGACTCGTGCTCGCGCTATAGCGCGTATTTAATGTTGAAGCGCTCCGGTCACGCTCCCGAGGATATCGCTCGTTGTGTCGCTCTTTACTAAGATGTGAGCCCATAAAAGCGATGGAGTTTATGAAACGCGGACGTGTGCGTGTCCTCCTGCCTTCCAATCTCTTCCGCTTTGTATGAGTTCACTCAAAACGATGGGTCGAAATTCCAGCAGATTGCTTCTGTTATTGGACGCATGTTCATAATTTGTTTATGGAGGAATCTTTCTTGTGTGTTTCTGTCCTTCGCAGGGTGTCCGGATTATCCATGCGAGCATTATCCTGCGGATTCTTACAGTTTCTTCATGAGGATACAACTATTGTATCTAGGGAATTATCTTTCTTGAGAACTTGCTAGGCCCTGAGCAGATTGTTAAGGACGCCTTCCTATTGTTGAAATAGGGCAGTTTTTTTATTTTGTTAATAAGAACCATTGTTTTTCGGTCAAGTGCTGCCTTGATTTTTAGCACCTACAAATCTTTTTCAACTTTTCACCTCGTTTCATTAACTTCGTTCACAACCTACTGTTTCTCAGCACCTTGTGCATAGATTCCGCATTTTCCTAAATCAGCACAAAATACTTTCCTCCTTCCTCTTTTTGTAAAGCATTTGTTACGGTTAGGGGGCTTAAAGTAACTTGTCTAATCCTCGGGGGGATGCAACTATTGTATCTATGGAAATTAGCATTCCCGGAGGGATTATGTGATGTCCTGAACTGATAGTAAGGGTAGGCTTTCATTTTGTCGAAATAGACTAGATTTTTGTTTTGTTAAAAGCCGTCTTTCTTTAATTAAGTGCCGTCTTTTTTCCAGCCTAATAATTTTCATCTTAAACTTTAACCCCTCAGGGGGATACAACTATTGCATCTATGGGAATTAGCGCTCCCAGGGGAACCATGTGAGGGCCCGAGCTAAAGGTTAGGTAGGCTTCTTTTTTTTGTTGTAATAAAATAGGTTTTTGTTTTGTTACGGACCATCTTTTTTCGGTTCACTGCTGTCCTGTTTTTCAGCACCTCCTACTTTCTTCTTCAACTTTTTTCTTGTTTCATGAACTTCTTTCCTCGCTTACTGTTTCTGTGCACCATTTGCGTACATTCCGCGTTCCCTCAACTCCATACTAAATGGTGCCTTCCTCTTTCCTCTCTTGGAACATCTTTATCGTGGTTAAGGGAGGCTAAAACTTTCTTATATACTAATAATAATAATCTTAAACTTTAAATTAGTCTAACAAACATCCTTCTTACTACAATGCTTCTATGAGCAGGTGATCTTGAGTACAAGCACACTTTTGTGTGGCCAATGATTTTAGGAAAAGTTCGTTCTTCTACTTTTTCGTTAAACTAAGGAGTAGTTTTGCTTAGTTTTTAATTGGTTGCTTCTGAAAAACATGATAAAGAATAAATAAGGACATAAGTTACCCACAAACAATTTTTAATAACCTGCATAGAAAAACATAATTATTCTCAATATTTGCAATACTGACCACGCTTCTTCAAAACTGTTTTGATGCGCTTTGACATGCTGTTCACTGATTTTTCAATGATATTATAATCAAAGGACCTCCACTCTTCTTCAATTGAGGCTCCAAGTTGCGCAAAATTAATTTGCTTTTTCCTCTTCACTCGATTTTTGATCAACGACCATTAATTTTCGATTGGATTCAGATCAGCTGAACTTCCAGGCCGAACGACCCAAAAGGACCCAATCAGCTGAAAAGGACCCACAATCTCCACTCCATTGTCTCAGAGAACTTTTTAATCACTCTTACATTATGACAGGGAGCGCCATCATGCAGGGTAAACCCTCTCTTTGTCGGGAAACTGACCAGCTATCGTTCGAAGATGATCTTTTAAAACTTTTAGGGACAAGCCGAATTCAGTGCTGTGTTTTGGGTAAAATCGTCAGTGCTCCAGCTTCCTCACCTGAGAAGCTATTCCAGACTTGAAGAGTAGCAGGGTGCTTGACCGTTGAAACGACACACTCCTTGTTAAATCTCCCGCCTTTTCTTCGCCACACGTGGCCTTTCCAGAAGGTGTCAAAAAGAGGGAACGGAGATTCTTCGGAGAAAATGATTTTGCCAAATAGTTCAGCATTCCAATGCTGGTATTTCCTGCAAAAATTGAGCCGGTCTTTGATATTCTACACCGTCAAAAGAGGTTTCTTCGCAGCTCTCCTTGGAGTAAGTCCGTTGTTGGAGAGTCGACGTCAAACAGTTCGCGCTGAAGCATGGACGCCATCCCTCTCTCATTCTAGCGCCAGCTCTGAGCTGCTGGCAGTCCTTTCGCGTAACGAGTAGCGCACTAGAGCCCTATCTTGACGAACCAACGGTAATGTTCCTGACAGAGGCTGTTTTCGCCTCTATGGGTTTTGTCTCGTTGAATTATTTTATCAATCTGTAGACAGTTGATGATGCATGCTGGTTGGCAACGATTTCCTTTTTTGATTGAAAACTCTGATGAAGAAGAATGATGGCTTTCCAAATTTCTTCAGATATCATTATGGTTTTGAATCAGGCAAAGAAAATATTTTTAAAAATCTAAAAAATAAATAATTCAACACATGTGAAATTAATCATGCCATTCACCTTGAAAACGATTTTTTCGTCAGATCTAAAGCCAATATCAGCTTTTAACCCAGCACAAATAGGTTGTCCGTATTTTAGGGAAAACGAAATTGGTAAATTTTAAGAAAATTCACGTTTTTTTAACCTCGCTTCTAAGTAGTTCTGCCACATTATAGGACTGCTAACGATTTGTCGTAAGTATATTCTAAAATAAAGCCTTGATATATAAAAAAATTCTCAATCATTAACCATTCCTGTATTCCGGATTCCCTTAACGTCATGCTTAAAACTGCCTTCCTTTTCCACTCCTTGGAACACCTTTCTTGCTGTGTGGGAGGCTCAAACCAACCTAAAATCTTATCCATTATACTTCTTATATACATCAAATAGTTGAATCTAATTTCATAATATATCTTTTAATTTGAAATGTCGTATCAATATTTATTGCTTTTGAGCAGCATAACGTAGAGTAGATTCACTGAGCGTGACCATACTGCATGCTTCACGTTACTTGCCATTTTTTCTCCACGCGATATCATCTTATTCGTGAATATACTCAATTTCACAATTTCCGCAAATTAACTCTTTAAGAACAACTCTGGTTGACTCTAAGTTGTTATCTGTGAAGATGAATGATGCAGGCATTGAAAGAACTAACAAGATTTAATTTTACCTTATGCTCTTTCGCTTTGCATCATGCAGACGTAGCTTACTTGCTTACCTCCGCCTGCTCGGTCTCAACCCAAAGAACCTTACGCGAATTTTCCGAGACAGATTGCTTAGTGAGCAAGCAAATTACACGGACTAATGGTATTAGATGGCCCTCATTTGCGAGCAAGACCCTTATGGGCCTCCCATACTTCTCCGTTTCCTTGATTTATTGAACTCCAATTTTCCACGAAGTCATTTGGCTCCCCAAATTTAATTGAATTTGGCGGTTTTTCTCCGTGGACTTCTTCCGCCCAGAAACGTATAGTATCATCGAACTTGTTTCAGAAGTGAATGAAATTTTTGTATGAGTAGAATTGCAAATGCGGGAATGAAGTTGGGATGTGCAAAGTCTAGGAAATAAGAGTGAACGAAGTATGTATTCTTAAACTCAGTATCGTATGGAAAAAAATTTCATAGTATAAAAAAAATTGTTTTGCACATGTTCGTATTTGTCAATTGATTACTGCACAAGCAGTTCGTGAGAGCTGTGCACGACGACACTGTTTGTGTGCTGGCGTCTAAATGCATTAGATAAGTACGGATGTACCTTCCTTTCGTAGGTATGTACCTATGGCCTATAGCGTGACCCTTCAGTCGGATACAAATATTGTATGCATGGAATTTAGTATTCCAACGAGGAAAACAGGAATTCCCGAGCTGAAGGTTAAGTATGCCTTCCTTTGCTGAAATAGAGTAGGTTTTGTGTTTTGCTACAGAGCATCTTTTTTCGGTTCACTTCTGTCCTGTTCTTCAGCACCTTCCACTTTCTTCCTCAACTTTTATCTAGGTTCATAACTTTCTTTCTCAAGCAACTGTTTCTACGCGCAGAGAGTGTTATGTAGGAACACATCTCGTGCATTGATTCTTCGTTCCCAAACACCATATTAAATAGTGCCTTCTTCCTTTCTCACTTCGGAATACCTCTGTTGTGGTTAGAGATATTTAAACTAACTTATCTTATCTAATCTAACCTTGAAGGTGCTCACAGTCCTCCGAGAAGGAATATTTATACGGAAAATAATTATTTATGTTACGCAATATCACTGGACATCCCAAGAAACATTGAAATCTTTTTCTAGCGTGCGCTAGCAAAATAGAAATTTATCTTCCGCCGAAATTTCTTTTCCAGGCTGAGCGAGCTCGGCCAGCATTGCGATCCGCCGGCCTACTGCAGCCTAGGTGACGTGACGCAGAAAAAGAAAATTGTTGAGCAATATTTTTAAATTGGAACTTAAAATGTGTTACTTCGTGTCGTGTCAGGACGTTTGCAGTGTTACGAAGTATATTCGTGAATGTAGGTTACTTTCGCTGAATTTTGATGAGTGTTTTCGATGTTTTGTTTTCTTCAACAGTTATTTATTCGACTGCGGCGCATCAGAGAACTCACGGCGTATTCATTTCATGCGTTATGTTTGATTTTTTTCAAGTCTCTCACGATGTATTTTGGTAAATTCACTGTAATTTGACGACAACCCCGTTGTACTGTAATTTTTTATAATCTTTTGGCAAATCAATTCTCATTTGGAAAAAATTCGTCGTAACTTTGGTAATCCCACGTTTTTAGATTGCATTTTGAGCTTTCTATTAATTCTATTTGGGCAAAAATAGCAATTCCTTGCAACAGTTCTCTTGCGCAAGGGATTTCGTTGCCTACATCAAAATCACATTAGTGCGTGACGTAGTTGAATACTTGAGTAGCTGGAGCTTTATAACTCTAATATTTGCGATGCCATTTGAAACGTCTAGTCCAGCAAAGGCTTTTTGCATGCTCATCATCACATTTTAAGCCGCTGGTGTTTAGGGCGAGAGTGTCGGCGAGGGAATAAAGGCTGGAGTGTTTACGCTGTTTCAATCTGAGGCGCGAGGAAAAAATCCTTGTTTTCTTGGAGAAGTTGAAAGAGTTTGCCGGTGTAGCACGGCTTGCATTAGGAGGGCCATAATTTAAGGTCAGTGTGGCGGGTGAGCCTATGCCTCGAGCGCCATTTGTCCGCACGGACGCTCCTGTGGCAGCTTAATGCCACTCAGACCAGCCCTCCCGTACGGGCTGTATAACTCTCTTGTCATGCTTTCGAACATCGGAGGCCATTCACCATCCACACGAGATATATGCTTCCGATGGGTACCTACATGGGATCTACGTACCTGAAGCATATCTCGTTAAAGAAGTTTAAAACTGTGTATCGATGACCATCCACCATCCATACGAAATATATTCATCCGATGGGAACCCACATATTAGTGTTCTACATACCTAGAGCATATCTCGGTAAGGAAGTTTAAAATTGTGTTATATATTACCGTCCGTCTGCGTTTCTTTTCTTCCACACCTGCGATCGATTCGGGCACTAAGAGGGATGCATTCCTTCACGACGACTGCACGCAGCACTGCATGGACAAAGGTGGCGTTCTCTCTCAACACGACATTCTTATGATCCATCAGGACTCTCACTTGTGTCCTCGACGCTCAGTGTATCGTGACGTTGGTAAGTTTGCGATCTTATTTTAGGCACTCATTTGAAACACATGGGTTGTGTGCGCTTTTTTGCACTCGTGCAGGACAAATAAACAGTTCTCCCATGATCAATTGTCATAAATGAAAAGTGAAATAAAATGTAGTTCAGGCTATCTATGCTTCTGGTAACCCGTGTGAATTTGATTCCTGCAGACCGGTTGGAAATAACTAAGAGGTAATTAAGTTTCAATTGTTTGTAGAAGTCCCGACGATGTCGGGCGGATATTCTTTTTTGCTCGATTTCAATCTCTTTGACGGAGTAACACTTGTATGTATGGAGATAAGCGCTCCCAGGGGAAGATGTGCGGTCTTGAACTTGATGTTAGGTAGCCTTGAGATAATTTTTTTTTCATTTCCTAACGGACTATCTTTTTTTCTGTTCAATACTGTCATTTTTTTCAGCACTTATTACTTTATCTTTCAACTTTATCTCGTTCCAGAAACTTTTCTCAATCTTATTGTTTCTACTCGCAGAGTGTAAGGACGCACTTTGTTCATAGATTCCCCTTACCGATGATTCAATTTTGAATGCAGCCTCCCTTCTTTTCTCTTACGGGATAACCTTTCGTGGTTAGGGAGGCTTAAGAAGACTCTTAATCTAATTGTTCGATAGTCTAAGAATAATTCTTGATTATACTATACTGCAGCGGTTGAGCTTAAATAAACTTTTCCGTGTAATTTAATCGTTCTGTAGCCTAGGTTTAACCCTTCATTATGGTATGCTGCAGCAGCTGAGGATTAATCAAGTTTTTTTATGTGCTGAAGACTGGCTGCATTAAATAAATTCACGAGACTTTACAGAGACAGGCGCTTCTTAAGTCCAGTGTGGCTTGGGAAGCCGTTCCATGGAGCGGTTGTGTTGGCTTTCACATTCTCCAAAGCCTCTTCCGACAATATTTTCGAGGCGAAAATTAGCGAGAGTCTTTAAATGGCGGTCGACCTTATCGATCACGGTGAAGTCCGTTGACATTACCCCTCTAGTGATGTCAAGAGCCTTTCGAGGGAGTAGACCTTGTAAAACCCATTGAAGCCTTTTGATAAGAGATACTTGTCCCACTGGAAAACTGAATAGAGTTCTTACTCGTGAAATCTCTGGAATTATATATGGTATTCTATTAAAATATCCCATTTATTTCTATTCATGGAATTCTTCACCAATTGAAAACTGCTGGACGCGCTGTAATCGTATTCCTGGTGGGACAACAGAAGCCTGCTTATGCCTCTGGTCCTTTTGGTTCGCGCTGGGGGCGTCGCATTGTGAGGTCCTCTGGAACTCGCGGTAACCCCGCACTCGGATGCTTTCGGTCACTCCAGATCCTGCATCCCGAACTCAATCGAGCCCTCGATATCCCATATCGGTATTCGATGCCGGAAGCTCTCTGTCACGGGGTGTCCTGATCGGCCTGTCTGGGCGCCGTGGCCTCGGCGCTCAATTGTCTTCCGAAGTGGCTCTTCCTCTCGCGATTGACTGCTCTCTTGGCCCTGGCCGGGGAGCTGCTCTGGAAGTTCTTACTTCCCTGTTCCCGTCACTTATTTCTTGCGCGGTTTTCTGTGTTTCTGCTGGCTTCAGTCCATCACTTTATGATCTGTCGTAAGAGGATAAGCAAATCAGTTCATCATAATCAATTTATTCTGTGTTTTTATCAATGTCGACTAAGTCTATTGTTAAATGTTTGAGTTGCAGGTGAAATAAGGTGAAATATTTCGTGCAGTCAGTCCATTTCAAGTATTTATTTTCAGTGCCTCAGATTTCACCATCGCCAAAGCACGCTTTATGTGGACACATGTGCCCAGTTTATGAGCTATAATATAGTATTTTAGTTTTACAGCGCTTTTCTTCGCTTGTCCCGTTGGCGTGTTCTATAAGGTCATATTTCATGATTCTAGTTTTGGCACTGCTTTCGAACTATCTATTGCCTCATCAAGTGAGGTCAATTACTTTAAATTTCTTCCGGTGTGTAACCTCACTTATCTTCACAGAACTTAGACAAAGTAGAGCAAAATAAGAACCTATAACGAGTTTTCATTTCAGTCTAGTTTGAAGCTTTCACGAGCATAAGTCTGTGTCCATATATACGTTTAGCCATGTTTTGTTTAACATATGTTGATAGGTAGAACGTAACAATGCGTGTGAGCTTTCTGAACATCCGATGATGACCCCTGCTCATCCTGCAGGTAGCGTTGTTGCTGTGTTTGAGTCAGCCATCTTATTCTCGATACATTCTGCTAGAAAATTTTGCTTCTTGTTCAGACCAACTGTAGACCGCGCGTAGGTATGAACACAAATCAATTTGTAATGATTTGCCTAATTTGTATTTTCATCATATTTGCTCAGATATTTTACATATAGCTTTTCAGGTTTTCATTTCTCAACTAAAAAATGCAAGAAAAAATGATTCTTAGTGTAACTGCACGTAAAGGAAACCAAAATGCTCGAAAGTCACTCTTGGTGTCTTCAAAATTATGAAGATCACATGTACAAAAAAGGTTTTTCGAAAATTCTCGATCTTCATCAGTCTCTCGGCAGCTGACCCCTCTAGCACGCAACATCTCCGTCACCAATTTGACCGATTCTCGTTCCTATGGCTCCTGCAAAGCTTCCAGTGTTGGATGATGATTTCTGTAAGGATTCACGTCCAGAAGTTGACAGCAAACTGCCTATTGTTTTAGGTGTAGACTGCCTATTGTTTTAGGTGTAGACTGCCTATTGTTTTGGGTGTAGACTGCCTATTGTTTTGGGTGTAGACTGCCTATTGTTTTGGGTGTAGACTGCCAAGTGTGGTGGGTGTGGACTGCCAAGTGTGGTGGGTGTGGACTGCCAAGTGAGGTGGGTGTGGACAGCCAAGTGTGGTGGGTGTGGACTGCCAAGTGTGGGGGATGTAGACTGCCAAGTGTGGTGGGTGTGGACTGCCAAGTGTTTTAGGTGTAGACTGTCAAGTGTTTTAGGTGTAGACTGCCAAGTGTGGTGGTGTGGACTGCCAAGTGAGGTGGTGTGGACTGCCAAGTGGGGTGGTGTGGACTGCCAAGTGTTTTAGGTGTAGACTGCCAAGTGTTTTAGGTGTAGACTGCCAAGTGTTTTAGGTGTAGACTGCCAAGTGTTTTAGGTGTAGACTGCCAAGTGTGGTGGTGTGGACTGCCAAGTGGGGTGGTGTAGACTGCCTAAAGTTTCAGGTGTAGACTGCCTAGAGTTTTAGGTGTAGACTGCCAAGTGTCTTAGGTGTAGACTGCCAAGTGTTTTAGGTGCAGACTGCCAAGTATTTTAGATGTAGACTGCCAAGGGGGGTAGTGTGGACTGCCAAGTGTGGTGGGTGTAGACTGCCATGTGGGGTGGTGTGGACTGCCAAGTGGGGTGATGTAGACTGCCAAGTGGGGTGATGTAGACTGCCAAGTGGGGTGGTGTGGACTGCCAAGTGGGGTGGTGTGGACTGCCAAGTGGGGTGGTGTGGACTGCCAAGTGGGGTGGTGTGGACTGCCAAGTGGGGTGGTGTGGACTGCCAAGTGGGGTGGTGTGGACTGCAAAGTGGGGTGGTGTGGACTGCCAAGTGGGGTGGTGTGGACTGCCAAGTGGGGTGGTGTGGACTGCCAAGTGGGGTGGTGTGGACTGCCAAGTGGGGTGGTGTGGACTGCCAAGTGGGGTGGTGTGGACTGCCAAGTGGGGTGGTGTGGACTGCCAAGAGGGGTGGTGTGGACTGCCAAGTGGGGTGGTGTGGACTGCCAAGTGGGGTGGTGTGGACTGCCAAGTGGGGTGGTGTGGACTGCCAAGTGGGGTGGTGTGGACTGCCAAGTGGGGTGGTGTGGACTGCCAAGTGGGGTGGTGTGGACTGCCAAGTGGGGTGGTGTGGACTGCCAAGTGGGGTAGTGAGGACTGCCAAGTGGGGTGGTGAGGACTGCAAAGTGGGGTGGTGTAGACCGCCAAGTGGGTGGTGTAGACCGCCAAGTGGGTGGTGTAGACTGCCAAGTGTTTTAGGTGTAGACTGCCAAGTGTTGTAGGTGTAGATTGCCAAGTGTTTTAGGTGTAGACTACCAAGTGTTTTAGGTGTAGACTGCCAAGTGTGGTGGTGTGGACTGCCAAGTGGGGTGGTGTGGACTGCCAAGTGTTTTGGGTGTAGACTGCCAAGTGGGGTGGTGTGGACTGCCAAGTGGGGTGGTGTGGACTGCCAAGTGGGGTGGTGTAGACTGCCAAGTGGGGTGGTGTAGACTGCCAAGTGGGGTGGTGTAGACTGCCAAGTGGGGTGGTGTAGACTGCCAAGTGGGGTGGTGTAGACTGCCAAGTGGGGTTGTGTAGACTGCCAAGTGTTTTAGGTGTAGACTGCCAAGTGTTTTAGGTGTAGACTGCCAAGTGTTTTAGGTGTAGACTGCCAAGTGTTTTAGGTGTAGACTGCCAAGTGTGGTGGTGTGGACTGCCAAGTGTGGTGGTGTGGACTGCCAAGTGTGGTGGTGTGGACTGCCAAGTGTGGTGGTGTGGACTGCCAAGTGTGGTGGTGTGGACTGCCAAGTGTGGTGGTGTGGACTGCCAAGTGTGGTGGTGTGGACTGCCAAGTGTGGTGGTGTGGACTGCCAAGTGTGGTGGTGTGGACTGCCAAGTGTGGTGGTGTGGACTGCCAAGTGTGGTGGTGTGGACTGCCAAGTGTGGTGGTGTGGACTGCCAAGTGTGGTGGTGTGGACTGCCAAGTGTGGTGGTGTGGACTGCCAAGTGTTTTAGGTGTAGACTGCCAAGTGTGGTGGTGTGGACTGCCAAGTGTTCTAGGTGTGGACTGCCAAGTGTGGTGGTGTGGACTGCCAAGTGTTCTAGGTGTGGACTGCCAAGTGTTCTAGGTGTGGACTGCCAAGTGTTCTAGGTGTGGACTGCCAAGTGTTCTAGGTGTGGACTGCCAAGTGTTCTAGGTGTGGACTGCCAAGTGTTTTAGGTGTGGACTGCCAAGTGTTTTAGGTGTGGACTGCCAAGTGTTTTAGGTGTGGACTGCCAAGTGTTTTAGGTGTGGACTGCCAAGTGTTTTAGGTGTGGACTGCCAAGTGTTTTAGGTGTGGACTGCCAAGTGTTTTAGGTGTAGACTGCCAAGTGGTTTAGGTGTAGACTGCCAAGTGTGGTGGTGTGGACTGCCAAGTGTGGTGGTGTGGACTGCCAAGTGTGGTGGTGTAGTACAATTATCTGACTCTGACTTCGGTGGCGCTCGTTGAGTAAATAATTCGCAGTTCGTTGCACCAGTGTTTCATCTCAAAGTTGGTAATGCAACCTAAGATTGTTGATGTATTACTTGACTATTGTTTCTTGGTGTAGTGCGATGCAAAAATTTAAGTGATAATTGTATTTTTGAAGCTGACATTATACTTAGGGAGTTTATTTGACTTCATAATTGCATTTTTAATGACTTTATTGTAATTAAGTGGTTTAATATAAATTCTTAACTGTTCGGAGTAATCCAAAGTTAAATTTGTTGAGTTTAATTTGAAACATAATTGAGTCCTTTAATATAATTTCATAGTTGTGAAATGTGAAATTTGTTAAAAAATAGATATCTGTAAAAATTTGGCACTTGAAATGCTTAACTTGATTTACCATAATTTTTATTGGAGCATATGAGCTCGTAAATATCGTTTGAATGTTATTTCTGCTTCCTTTACTTAGGCACTGGAGTACCCGAGGTGTTACAGAATTCTTTTAACAAACTTTAACCTCAAGTTCCTGCGTGTTAAATAAGTATAATATATTCTCGGGAGGGGTATCGAGAAGTGATAACATCAAAAATGAAAGTCTTGAAATGTTGAAGTAGGATTTATTCCCAGAGTTCACTTTCGCATCAAAAGTAACGGTAGGTAGGATACTGCACTCGGTCTTCTAAGATGGCGCTCTCAGGCTTCTACGTTACAAGGGTATAGTGATCGAGGTACCAGTAGCATCCGAAGAAGAACTGGATTGCTGGTGAAGGTGCAAGGAGGGCTGGAACTCATGGTGTCTGTGCACGGTTTGTCAATCCGGTGTTACGCTTGCATCTCAGAAAACGGAGGGAATTTTGAACACCCATGTATGTGACTCGAGACCAAACTTGAAATATTGTCACATTATTTTCCTATCAAGTTAACCTGCACTGAGTTTCATTTCTAATTTTCCCGACGAATCACTCATACTCGCAAGTCTTAGTTATTTATAAACTAAATATTTTTGGATATTCTTCCTTAAATTGCAATGAATTATGCTCATTTAAGTTGTATAAACCTTAGGTTAAAGTTTAATTTAAAAATTCGGAAACACCCTGTTGTTTCAATATTTGTTCTATATTATGATTTTAAAAAATATGGAAAAATTGATCAATTTAATTGTACGTATAATGTGTGTGTTCTAAAGCTCGATCAGTGTGTTCATCACCTTATGTTCTGGGTCAATTTTTATGAGATTTTCCGAGAATAAAATTCGAATTTTCGAGCAGATTAGGTACTTGTTTTTTGTCAATCGTGGTTTCAAGCGGCTTCCTTGCATGTGATTGCTCACATTTAAATAACCAACACTGAGGGATGTTCATTCACAGCAAAAATGACGAGTGAATTCAATGCGATCTTTTTATTGCCTCTATTTCATAATTTCTCTCACTTTCACGCCGTATATATGGAAGCAGTGACAAGCACATTGCTTGGTTTGCCGTTGATTGTACGTTTTGCAGGAAAGTTTTCACCGAACAACCTCTCCTTTCCATTGCACCATGCAATACTTGCTCATACACTTGAACGGAACCACAACTACCATGCACTCGGGTCTATTCATGTCTGCAATCATTTTAGTTTTCACTTTGTTGTTTATTCCAGCATAGTTCCATACAGCCCGCGGACCCAACTTTTACCCTTTAAATGTGTTTCCCTTCTCACGGTTTGTCTCGACTTGAGCCATTACAGCGAGCATTGTATTATAAATCGAGAACTGTTTTCGTTCAATACGGTGCCTGGTATCCTCCTTTTCTCTGCGCTGACCCCTTAGGGGGATACAACTGTTATGTCTAAAAGAATTAGCACTCCCAGGGGGAAATGTAACACAGCCCAAGCTGAGAGTTTCGTAGGCCTTTTTGTTGTTGAAATAAAATGTTTTTGTTATGCTAAGGATCATCTTTTTTTTTAGTTCACTGCTGTCCTGTTTTTCAGCATACTGCTTTCTTCTTCAATTTTGATCACGTTTCATAGACTTCATTCTCAACTTACTGTTTCCATGCTCCTTCTGCATAGATTCCGCGTTCTCTCATCTCCAAACTAAATGGTGACTTCCTCCTTCCTCTCTTCGGAACGCTTTTTTTTTAACGGTTAGGGAGGTTTCAAGTAACATTTAATCTAATCATCTCTTCACTGAACATACAAAAGTAAATTTGAACTACGAATGTGCTGAGAAGTAGAAGTAAGTTGTTTATTTCACTAGGAAACTGAGTTTGTGGATGAGTCTCTATTTATTATTGTTTGTATTTCCTCCAAACTTTACAAACAGACACCAACTAGTCAGGGGTAAAAATTTATCTTTTATTTTTCATATGACCTACAGATGGGCCGTAAAAACTTTCTTTTACCGAAAAAGATGCGATTAAAGTTATGAAAGTCAATGGTTGATAAGCCAACGGAACGGTCTGGTTGAAAAATTTGCATCACCAGCTCTTTCAGTCGCAAAGATGAATTGAAGCTGGTGACGTCCGTGAAGGCGATAAGCTATTTTTTACAGAGCTTTTTTTTTCAATTGTTGTCCGGTCACCGCGGGTCAGCGGACTTCAGAATCCCACCGGGATGTCGGGTTAAAATGTCGGGCCTGATTAAAATCTATTCTACATTAGGCTAAAGACTTCAGGGAAATGAGGAATGCGTTCAATAACGGGGCAGACGTTAATGTCCGATAGATCATAATGTGCACGCGACTACGATTTCATGTGTAATCTACCTAAACTGCACAGTTGAGCAGTAAATCGAATGATCTAAAATTTATTTCATCCCTAACATCTTCCGAGTTGTCAGTGTCACACTAAATTATTTCTTCAGAAGTGTTTCGATATACTTATTAGTACGTGCTTTCATGCAGCATTTCAATGGATTTTTCAATTCCTGACGATTACGTTAAGGAGATCATCCCGAGCCCAATTGGGCCCCACCGGCTCCCCCCAATGAAAATTTTTTTTTGTTGAAAAAAGATCCTTAGGGGATGGGTTATTGTGCCATGAAATTTTATGGCCCTACGGACACTTGAACCCCCCAGGGGGGTGAAAAGGGGACCGAAAATGACGATTTTTAGGCCCAATTTTTTTTGTTGAAAAAAGACCCTTAGGGGATGGGTTATTGTGCCATGAAATTTTATGGCCCTACGGACACTAGAACCCCCCAGGGGGGGTGAAAAGGGGACCGAAAATGACGATTTTGAGGGCAAATTTTTTACATTCAAAACGGGACTCGTCCTCGAGTTTTGATGCTAGAACAAATCCAAAGACAGTTTTAGAATCCTTGAAACATTTCTAACAAAATCAAGTTCGGCTTTTTTCAAATTCAAATTTTTTCGATTTTTTCATAAGTTTTTGAAATTTCAAAAATCAGCAACAATTTTTTTGGGTTTAGAGCTATTTATTTCTTCAAAGAATTCGAATTTGAAAAAAAGCGAACTTGAGTTTGTTAGAAATGTTTCAAGGATTCCAAAACTGGTTTTGGTTTTGTTCTAGCATCAAAACTCTATGACGAGTCTCGTTTTGAAATATCCAAAAAAATATACCGAAATACTCTTTTTCGTCAAAAAAAAAAAAAAAAACTAAGGCATAAATCGAAAAAGTGACACGAATAAAAAAAAGTCTCCTTTCACGAAATACATATACTGGCCAATTTCCAAACAAATCGGACGGAAAAAATTGATAAAGTCTCATCATGGTGATTACTGAAATAAAATGTATTATTTTTATTTACTCACAAGTACGATATTTCTTAGATCTTTACTTGAAATTCACAAGGAAAATGATGCTCATTGTTCGTACATCGAAATAGATCATCGAAACTGCATTCATGTACGAAAAATTTTCGTTATATTCAAATTCAACAGACATAGTTCGATTTTGGGCTGTAGTGAAAAATTTTCCTTATTTACCATTCGAAACGGAACTTGTCCTCGAGTTATGATGCTAGAACAAATCCAAAGACAGTTTTAGAATCCTTGAAACATTTCTAACAAACTCAAGATCGCTTTTTTTTAAATTCGAATTCTTTGAAGAAATATATAGCTCTAAGCCCCAAAAAATTGTTGCTGATTTTTGAAATTTCAAATTTTTTTGAAAAAATAGAAAATATTTGAATTTGAAAAAAGCTGATCTTGAGTTTGTTAGAAATGTTCCAAGGGTTCTAAACCTGTCTTTGTTTTTGTTCTAGCATCAAAACTGAAGGAGGAGTTCCAATCTGAAATATCAATAAAAATATACCAAAAAACACATTTTTCGTCAAAAAAAATAAGGCCTAAATCGAATAAATGACAGGATTAAAAAAGGTTTATTTTCACAAAAGACATATAATGGCCAATTTTCAAACGAATCGAACGAAAAAAGTCTGAAACTGGGATGATCCCCTATGTTAATTTCAAAACAAAAAAAATGTGAAACTTTTTTTTTTTGACTCGGCGTGACTCTTCGACTATCATTGACTGAGAAGTATATTTGTAGCGAACTTTTATTTGGAGAGTTTTGTTGCCTTAACGATGTGTGTAAAAAATGGCGAGCTGCGTGCGTAGCATTCTAAGGTCTATTTCACTCTGAACTAGCAAAGCTGCATCTAGCAAACTCGCAAGAGCAGTCTTGCAGACCATCTGCTAGATAGCTCATGCGAGCTTAAATTGCTAGATGCTGCTTTGCTACCTCAGTGTGAAATGGGGCTAAGTGGGATTAGAGCAGAAATGATTTTCCTCATCTAAAGAAAGTTATTTCTTAAATCGGACTCGACACTTTGACAACAATTAACGTGCGCCACCGATGGCTCTGGAGGAGATTTTTATAATGCTGCTGCCCGATTAGTCGTCACAAACTCAATTTCCATAAATACTCAATTAAAGCTAAATAAAAGTGTGATCGAGTTAATGTACGCTATTTTCAGAATTGTTTACTACAATTGACTTTCAATTTGAGTTGAAAATTGAACTTCAATTTAACCAATTGTGGTCCAACTGTTGGAATGGTCGTGTTAAAATGAGGAAAGTTGAACGGCAGCTCTGAACATGGAGGCCGAAGAAGAACTGCGTCGTATCACCGTAGTTCCTCAGGCCGCCGTGCTCGCCGGACGAGGCAACTCGCGCTGACATCGCGACGCTAATTTTGCTGACGCTGCCGTGTCTTTCTCGAGCAACAATGGCCCTGCGGCGAAGAGTCGCCTTTGTCCTCTGACAATATTAACAATTCTTCGACTGAAAGTGACGTGCGACCGAATCTAACGATTCAAAGCTTAACGTGCCAGACACCTTAAAAACGCGAGAAGTCTGCAGTGCTCACGTTCGTTATCTTGAGTGAGCTAAAATTGTTCAAATATGAGGAAATTTGTTGAGAGTTTAAAATGATCTCTAAGATAATTCGACGCCGAGGACAAAAGTCCGCTCCTTGGGGCGTAAGCTGCATGGAGCTCACTTCAGTGAGGATTATGCGAGGCCTTGCCGGCTTTTGCAAGGATTTATTTTGTTGTTGACTGACGCTTTGAAGGAGGCTAACAAGTTAGAATTTTTTTTACTTGCGTACTTAAATGCCTCGGGGCATAATGCAGCAAAAAATGTTCTTTCTGGAGCAGCTATTATTGAATTCTATGTCTGCATTGCGTTAGCGTTTCTTGGGAGCACACGCTTAACGTTTGTTGACGTAAATGTTCATTTTCCTCAATTTGAGGAACCTTCAATTATTACCGTTCGCTATTACCGACGATGACTATCTCAATAATTTTTATATTAATATTTTTTTTTCGCTTTTTGATGCTTTATTGATTTTTTACATTTTTATTGATGATTAAAGTTGTTAAAACCAGGACGCTATTTCTGCTTTGTATACGACTGTTAATTTTGTTTTCAAGAGTTTAAATCTGATTGTTCTCCGTAATTTAAAACATTTATTACTAACTCCATTCATGAGTTACACTCACGTTAGGTTGAACTCATGTTTTACCAAGATTCTACCTAAGATAGTTACTGTTCATGTTTCATTGATGTAACGGTCTTGTCATGCTCATGTCAGATGACGCTCATGCACGCCTCTGGAGGATAAAACTATTGTATCCAACGGAATTAGCGTTCCCAAGGAAAAATGCGAAGTCCACAGCTAAAGGTTAGATTTACCTTTCTTTTCTTGAAAAACAGTTTTTCTTACCGATTATTTTTTTAGTTCACTGCTACCGATGTTTTTCGACATAGTCTACTTTCTTCATCTTTAATATTACGTCACAAACTTTTTTCTCATGTTGCTGTTTCTATTCCCATTGTGCGCAGATTATGCGTTCCCTTTAAGTCCTTACTAAATGGTGCTTTCCTCCTTCCTCTCTTTGATTAGGTTAGAGAGGCATAAACAACTTATCTAATTTATTACCTACGCCTCGTACATGAATAATGCTGATATAGAACTTATCCTGCCAGTATTTGAGACCTGCAGAAGCACAACACAATACAATTTGTCGAGACACTGGGTACTGGCCGAAGTTTGCGTACTTTTTACACTACGTACTCTAGTTTGCATACACTGAGTGCGATCGTCTGCAGTCAAATCTACCGGTTTCAATATTAATAAGTTCACCGGTTTCAATATTAATAAATTCACCGGTTTCAATATTAATAAATTCACCGGTTTCAATATTAATAAATTCACCGGTTTCAATATTAATAAATTCACCGGTTTCAATATTAATAAATTCACCGGTTTCAATATTAATCATTTCACCGGTTTCAATATCATTATATTCACCGATTTCAATATTAATAAATTCACCGGTTTCAATATTACTAAATTCACCGGTTTCAATATTACTAAATTCACCGGTTTCAATATTACTAAATTCACCGGTTTCAATATTACTAAATTCACCGGTTTCAATATTACTAAATTCACCGGTTTCAATATTACTAAATTCACCGGTTTCAATATTAATAAATTCACCGGTTTCAATATTACTAAATTCACCGGTTTCAATATTACTAAATTCACCGGTTTCAATATTACTAAATTCACCGGTTTCAATATTACTAAATTCACCGGTTTCAATATTACTAAATTCACCGGTTTCAATATTACTAAATTCACCGGTTTCAATATTACTAAATCCACCGGTTTCAATATTACTAAATTCACCGGTTTCAATATTACTAAATTCACCGGTTTCAATATTACTAAATTCACCGGTTTCAATATTACTAAATTCACCCGTTTCAATATTACTAAATTCACCCGTTTCAATATTACTAAATTCACCCGTTTCAATATTACTAAATTCACCCGTTTCAATATTACGAAATTCACCCGTTTCAATATTACGAAATTCACCCATTTCAATATTACGAAATTCACCCATTTCAATATTACGAAATTCACCCATTTCAATATTACGAAATTCACCGGTTTCAATATTACTAAATTCACCCGTTTCAATATTACTAAATTCACCCGTTTCAATATTACTAAATTCACCGGTTTCAATATTACTAAATTCACCGGTTTCAATATTACTAAATTCACCGGTTTGAATATTACTAAATTCACCGGTTTCAATATTACTAAATTCACCGGTTTCAATATTACTAAATTCACCGGTTTCAATATTACTAAATTCACCCGTTTCAATATTATTAAATTCACCCGTTTTAATATTACTAAATTCACCGGTTTCAATATTACTAAATTCACCGGTTTCAATATTACTAAATTCACCGGTTTCAATATTACTAAATTCACCGGTTTCAATATTACTAAATTCACCGGTTTCAATATTACTAAATTCACCCGTTTCAATATTACTAAATTCACCCGTTTCAATATTACTAAATTCACCCGTTTCAATATTACTAAATTCACCCGTTTCAATATTACTAAATTCACCCGTTTCAATATTACTAAATTCACCCGTTTCAATATTACTAAATTCACCCGTTTCAATATTACTAAATTCACCCGTTTCAATATTACTAAGTTCATCCGTTTCAATATTACTAAATTCACCGGTTTCAATATTACTAAATTCACCGGTTTCAATATTACTAAATTCACCGGTTTCAATATTACTAAATTCACCGGTTTCAATATTACTAAATTCACCGGTTTCAATATTACTAAATTCACCGGTTTCAATATTACTAAATTCACCGGTTTCAATATTACTAAATTCACCGGTTTCAATATTACTAAATTCACCGGTTTCAATATTACTAAATTCACCGGTTTCAATATTACTAAATTCACCGGTTTCAATATTACTAAATTCACCGGTTTCAATATTACTAAATTCACCGGTTTCAATATTACTAAATTCACCGGTTTCAATATTACTAAATTCACCGGTTTCAATATTACTAAATTCACCGGTTTCAACATTACTATATCCACTGGTTTAGATACAATTGAAGATATTATTTCAAGAAGAACTTTCTCGATAGAGAAGAACGTTAAATTCTGTGACAATTCTGTGAACGGCAAGGTATAATGATGCGAGTTTCGTAGCCGTATTTTACTTGAAGCCTCGGCCGAGTTTTTTGAGATTTTTAAAAAATTTGTGTGATAAGACCGCGAGTATTTCTCCCTCGATGTTTTTTTGTAGTTAATTGTGTGATTCCGGGTAGTGTTGCGTGCGTCGTACGTCACACAGGCCTGACGGCTGCATGTTCAGCAGGTAAGTTGACAATCTTGCTCTGCACCTCAAGTTGACAATCTTGCTCTGCACCTCAAGTTGACAATCTTGCTCTGCACCTCAAGTTGACAATCTTGCTCTGCACCTCAAGTTGTCAATCTTGCTCTGCACCTCAAGTTGTCAATCTTGCTCTGCACCTCAAGTTGTCAATCTTGCTCTGCACCTCAAGTTGTCAATCTTGCTCTGCACCTCAAGTTGTCAATCTTGCTCTGCACCTCAAGTTGTCAATCTTGCTCTGCACCTCAAGTTGTCAATCTTGCTCTGCACCTCAAGTTGTCAATCTTGCTCTGCACCTCAAGTTGTCAATCTTGCTCTGCACCTCAAGTTGTCAATCTTGCTCTGCACCTCAAGTTAGCAATCTTGCTCTGCACCTCAAGTTGTCAATCTTGTTCTGCACCTCAAGTTAGCAATCTTGTTCTGCACCTCAAGTTAGCAATCTTGCTCTGCACCTCAAGTTGTCAATCTTGCTCTGCACCTCAAGTTGTCAATCTTGTTCTGCACCTCAAGTTAGCAATCTTGCTCTGCACCTCAACCTCACTAGATGGTGCACAGGTTTTTCAGTAATTTCCTAATCTGCCGCTCTACCGCTGCGCCTAATTTCTCGTACTTCGCCAAATGCTTGAAAAAAATGCATCACAAATGAAAAATTTGCGACTAAGCGTGGTAAAACCGATTGATTAGCCATTGAAAATGTCTGCCCCCCGCTGTTTGGATTGATTTTGTGTAATTTAATACTTAACAAATTGGTTCATGGCTTTAGTATGGTAGGATTAACACGTTTCCTGTGATGGATTACACTGAAATTCAATATTCAACTCAAATTTAAAGTCAATTTTAGTAAGCAACTTGAAAATAGCTAATATTATAATATTAATTGGATTGTGCCTCCATTTAGCTTTCAATGAGTATTTATAAAAATTGAGTCATTGGCTGCAAGTCGGTCAGTATCATAATGAAAATTCCCTTAGTGACCACCAGTGAGTCCCTTCACAGGAAACGTGTTAAGTATGTTATGTGAGGTAAATTTTCGTAAATATGGCGCATCTACTGGTGCTAGAAGCGGCCAGAAGTCTAAGAATTGGAATTTTTCGGTCGCCTGCATGCTAGACAGGCTGAAGAAGGCGCAAGGTTACACGAAGACTTGGCTCGTCAATGGAGGAGGAGGAGATGGAATCGGCCCTAACATGTAAATTTATTTGGAGAGAGCGCCCAAGTTTTTTCTTTTCCGACTCGCAGCCGTAGTGGGACCCACACCGTCGTTACCTTGCAATGGATACTTCCAAACTTTCCTGATTAACTGCAGGCTTACGGCTTTGACCTTATCCAGAGCGGCCCATGAAACTGCATTTCGCTCTTAGCTTTTTTTTTCGAGTTCAACATTTTTGCTTCTGGGATTTTTGAGATACCTAGCATTCATTTTATTATATTTCTTGCCATTTTAATTGCTTAATTTCAACCGCGAAATTTTTTTCTGTCCGATGCACCTTTATAAGTTTTAGATTCATCGTTGTCTTGTGTTTGTCTCCTCAGTAGGAATGATCTATTGTATTGCAACGGTATTTGCAAAATAATTTCCAGCCCAAAGTGAGCTTCATTCGGGACTTTCTTTCATCAGTTTACCAGTTTCCACCCTTTACTTCAGTTACTTTGCTTTTGTCTCTACTAGGATTGGAAATATTCCATCAAGTTCATCACCATTTGAATTATGGTGGACTGAGTTGTCCAAATACTTAGGTTGGCGAAGAGAGAAACATTCCATTTTAAGATAGCTTAAGTGGCAATTTGAACACAGTTGAACGATTATTTCGCGCTAACGTATTTTCAGAAATATTCGTTCCTTAGTTATTTGCATTCGTGCATAAGGAATGTTTTTTCTTGTCAAGAATCTTTGCTAAGTTTTTCTTTCCTATATTTTCCGTTGCGGAGGGCCGGCGTTTCAGGCTAGCTGTCGCTTGCACCGAAGGTTTGTTTCTGTATATTCTTGTTCAAAACATCAGTTTTTTGTCTCTTAGAGGTGTTGTATTATTTTCGTGTGTTGTATATTTTTTGTCTGTGACCAGTGAGATTTTTGACTCGCAAGAATAAAAAAACTGATGAGCGCATGAATAATTCCTTACACCGCAAGTCCCTGGGCTCGTATTTAAATGTGTGTACGAAAAAGATTTTTTTTAATAGTGTGCCTTCACTGAAACTATACCTTCTTTTCTCATTGTAGTTACATATATCAAACCTAAATTAAGCAACAGAACACTTTGCCCCCAATCATTTGTTTCGATGCAATACAAAAGTATTACGACACTTACGTGTGTGCATCCACTCAATCATTTATTTCGTATAGTGTACATGGGGGTTACGGTACTCATTTGTGTGCATCAACTAAGGATATACTTTAAGATACTTCAAAAACCATTGATGGGCTTTTTGCATAATCTTTATTGGAAATAAATTGTTTTTCTTCACTTTTTTCTTTTTCTTTTGTGTCTTTACCAGATGTTCACGGTTGAGCCTACAGAAACAGCCAGAGGGTGCAATTTTTGCGTCACCACGTAAACTGAATTTCCGTATACTTATACTTCAGTTCGGTTAACAATTGCTCTCATGTAAAGGAAAACGCAAATATTTACAAGTTTTATGCTTCATGATGCGGAGATGGAGTTTTTCAAATTTTTACCTGTGAATTAACATATACCAACGAATTTTCAAGCAGAAGTGTTTTGCAGTAGTGCTTTGGTATAACTGCAACGTCGATGATTCTCCTGCTCTTTACATTCGTGGGAAGTGGCCCCGTATCGCACAGTGGGTCAGTTGAGAACCGACTCCCTCGTCTGCCCAAGGAAGGGTATACATACTGAGCTATTTTGACTCTCATCACTTCAGATTACCCGATATCATTTTGAATTTTCGAAGTTAGCGCGTGGTACACCGTTTGCAATGCTCACGGTGCGCGAGTGCTTGTTTTTTTTTGGATTGATTCGTGTTCATACAAAGACACTTTGCCGTCTAGCAGTGATAGATGATATAAAAAAGTTTCCCTACGTTCTTGTCAATACACTGTAACGCTTAAGTTTGGTATCGCTGTCGTTCGAATTGAAAAGTGGAGTGAATTGTGAAAGTGTTATTCTTGTGCGTTTTTAGCTCTGAATGTGAATGTTGGGGCGATCTTGAGTAAGTAATATTTTGCACTCGTGTACTCGCATTTCAGATTATAATTATATTTTTGACCCCTTGAAAGTGCGATTCTAAAAATACAGATTAGCATGTGTGAAATATTAGTTTGGGGCTATAAAAAGAGGAAAGAAGTTTTTTTCACGTGTCCTTATATTTCAAACGTTTGAGATGGCTGATATTAGGTCTTGCTGGGTACTATTAGTGAACGTATTTAGTCACTACACTCACGCTTTTATTCTACTTTCTTACCTCCTCGGAAGCAAATCTGTGCTACCCACATCGCACGCTTTCCGTTTGTTTGGGAACAGAAGTGTTCTCGGTATTCGTCTTGCTTCCATGAGCTTTTGTGGGATTTTAATTGCGTTTTAAGAGGGTCTTCAACGATTGCAGTCCTCTTATCGTGAGCGCTTGATGACTTTAACCGTCGCATTTTACACCGCACTGGGAAGTGTACGATCGTTCCTGCGTGGGAGCTGCAGCATCAAGCCCAATATTTGCCATTTTTAACCATTCCAAGGTCTGGCTACAACTTGATGACTCGGAAATACCGCTTTGGCGCTCCTGCCTTTCGACTTCATTAAACATTGTTGCCTCCGAGTCGAGAGGAAAGGGCTCGCCATCTTTCTTTCGAAGCTACTTGAGTTTTCTCTTAGGAGAAAAGTTTTTCATTGCTGCATTGAAAATTTTGGCACTTCCATCGGGAGATTTTCCATTCAAAGGATTTGAAGGAATTTTTATTCAGGTTTAAAAGGTCTTCTTTGCCCCCTTAGTGCTTGCACTTAGTTCTCATTTTAAAATAATAGTGATAGCGAAGACAGCTGATTTTAAAACATTTTAATTTGGGAACGTTTCGGCTTCAAGCTCAAGCCATTATCAACACCTGTAAAAGATAATTGAAGTACAGATGATCAGACACGGCTAAAGGACAAAAAGAATACAACTTGAAATAGTACAAAAAGTAGCAAAAAAAAGGAATGGAGGGATTATACTGCAATTCGTTCATGAAAGTCAGGCTATTTCTAACTGGAATGATGACATTGAATTTAGAGCTAGTTTCAATTGTTTAATGTTGAGAGATTTTAGTATATGTAGGTCGTTTTTATTTGAACAGAAACTTAAAATTGAAAAATTAGATTTGCTTTCTATTACACTACACTGCTCAGCGTGATCCCTAATGGCTGAAAAGATGGCTTAGCTAAAATGCAAAATATATATAAATGAGTATTTATTTTATTGCTGGTGGGTATTCAGTTGTTGAAGCACTGCTATCACATAGTAACCCGATTTCATGAGACTGAAGCTAACTCATAATATAATCTACGTGCACTGTCGTTGTACAGTGTCCATATAGATAAGAATAGCCGTTGCGTATTGTAAAATTTTTTTTTGTCTGCAACCATCGAGAATTTTGATTCGCAAGAAGAAAATAACTGATGAGTGCATATCTATGGTGCAGGTTTCACTTCCTTTTTGAAATGAAGATGAGATTTAAATCACGTATTTTATAGAAATGAATGAACTTTTTTGCCATTTTTTTGTGAAAGATTGATACACCACTAATACAAATGGTACTTAAGGCTCTGTCATATACATTTCTAGTCATTCACATGCACAGAGAGCATTGCTATTTCATATCGCCAAACTAATTAACGCTATGACTGCGACGTGAGCCACCGGTGTACACGGAGGGATTGATTGCTGATTGACCAGTTGTCACAAACTCAATTTTAATAAACACTTAATAAACATTAAGTGAAAATATTAAAAACGTAATAAATATTAAGTGAAAATAAGATCTAGTTAATGTTAACTGTTTTCAAAATTACTTGCTACAATTGACGGTAAATTTGAGTTGAGTATTGAACTTCAGTTTAGCACATTGCGGTTAACGTGATAGGGATTTCCGAGCTATTTGATCATTATAAAATGTCACTACTGCTGACGGGACGTGTACGCTAGTGGTACACAATTTTATCTACGTAAGAAAACTACTGCTATAATAACTCTCCTGCTCTTGGATGAACTCAGTCATGAGTTAACATAGCTTTCAAAATTAGAAGGGTTTTTGAATCTTTCCTGGCCTTTGGAGACATTGCCCCTCAGGGAGTAAAAACTTTTGTACTCTTTAAATTTAGCGTTACTAGAAAGAAGATGAGATCCTAATCTGGAGGTGAGGGAGGCTTTACTTTTGCTAAAATAGAACAGGGTTTTCGTTTTGTTTCGTATCATATTTTTTTTCGGCTCACTATTATGCCGTTTTTTCGAGTCTATTATCTTCTTTTTTCAACCTAGACATTTTTTCTTAAATTTCCTTGCTTACTTACAGTTTTTATGCAAAGGGATCTTGTGCGGGAACATGCTTTGTGCTTAGATTTCCCGTTCACTTATCTCCATACTACTTGATGCCTCCTTTCTTTCTCTCTTTGGAACATCTTCGTTATGGTTTAGGAGGCTTGAAAAAAGTTCCTTATGCTAATTCCTGTAACATTAGCTCTTTTATTCTCAGCCTCGTTGACTCGCTAACTGTGAATTAAGTGGAGGTGCGGTATTGGTGTTCGTGGCAGATGGGCGGAATGAATAAAGGGAGGAGGGGCTCTCAGAGCGGCTAATGAGGTAAGTAGACCAAATGAACGTCTCGGTTAATTTTATTCTGCTTCTGTAAGCGCCCAGTTTATTTGGTCCAAGTTTACTGCGGCCATATAAGGTTTTTTCTTTTTTCGAAAACCTGTTGAGCTTTTCATGCTGCAAAATTCTGGACATTCTGTTCGTCGAGATTTAAGCATTCTTTAGTGGCCATATCAATGAAATTTCCCGGCGCTTGCAGACGAGGAACCACCCTGCCTTCAGAAATATACCACCTTTAAACCATACTTTTTCATCTGCCTTGAGCAAGAGTGGAGCTATATTCCGGCTGCGTGACCACAGAATGGCTACCTTTCATTCACATCCGAGAAGCCAGGGGGAATTTCGCCGCTGTAGCTCATTAGTAAAGATTTGCTGGGCGGACAGTAATCCTGGCAAAATCGGCTTTTTCTCGAAGTCGACGAATGTCGACTTATTGCATGGAAATATCTTGATATTTCTGTGCGTCTTCGCAAAGGGCTTCGTTGAGGTTATGGAGGCGGCTGGAAAATGTGGTCGCCAGTCAATTGTTTCTGTTGGAATTTGTGCTCCCAGGGGAGAGATGAGAGGTCCCATGTCAAAGGATTGGGTAGGCCTTCATTTCGTTGTTAAATATGAGATTTTTGTTTTCTTTACCATCCTTTTTTTTGAATTTATTGCTATCCAATTTCCACTTCTCAGGGGGGTACAACAGTATTGTATTTATGGGAATTAGAGCACTCGGGAAGAAAATGTGAGGCCTCCAGCTGAGAGTTAAATAGGCTTTGTTTCTGTTGAAATAAAATGTTTTTTATTTTGGTAAAAACTACCTTTTTCTGTTCACTGCTGTCCTATTTTTTGACAATGCTAACTTTCCTATTTAACTTTTATCTTGTTTTAGGACCTTTTTTCTTGGCACACTGTTTCTATGCGCAGGAGATATTGCGTGGGAACACACCTTGCGCATAGATTCCGCGTTTCCTCAACTCTATAGCAAAGAGTGCCCTCATATTTCTTCTCTATGGAACGCTTTTATTAACGTTAAAGTGGCTTGAACTAACTAAATCTAATCTAATGGTCATTTTTCAGTATTTTTCATTCATGGTTTGGTGCGATAAACTTAGTTGTTGAGATATCCCCATCAAAAGAAGTCTATGAGCGCAAGGTGTTATTTGCTTCAAGTTTGTTTTTAATGCGAGCAATGGTCCGGCGCGTTAGTGGCTGTTCTGCAAATTCAGTTCTGAATCGTCTCTGCACTTCAACAGAGTTTTCCGTTTTTCCGATAACATTTCATAACAAACTTCCTCTCTTTCAAGCTAAATTGATTTCCTGCCATACTGTGATCAATGAAATAAACGCGCAAAATTAATAAAGCATTTAAGCGACAGTTAAATGGTGAGAACATTATTTTGAGACAGCTTGTATTACTAGCAAACGTGTTAGAAACAATATTGCGATCAATTTCAGAACATCATTCTCTAGCACCTGGAGATCTTGAATTTTTGCATATTATCAAGTGATTTTTCAGATACCTAAACGATGTAAGTTAAACGATGATACAATGTGAATGGAATTGATTGAATGATGAACCTTGTCTCCTGTAAGTTTTTGAGTGGGTTTAATGAATTGTTTTTATTCATGTCAGCAAACGCTAAACATATATCGAGCTTGTATAGCAGCAGCGTTATTTCCGGTAATAGTTTACAAAGATCCAGGAATTATTTTTAGGATTTTTTCAGTGAATTTAAAGTAAAGCCATTGACGACTTTCTTTGATAAATTTCGGGTTCGTCATGAAAAACTCATTGCGTACGAACCAAAAGCATATCACTAGCCAATCCATCATGTAGATGATCATATCTAGGTCTAAAAAAACGCTTCGGTACGAAAAACTTTCTCACATCCATTTATGTAAATTATTTTTTAACTCTTGAATTGTACTCTCCCAACCCCTCGAAATACTAAGGCTCTTAGTTGTGTAATTATTCATTTTTCTTACTTCAAGGCTTGGTTGTGCTGGTGGGGTCACTGGGAGGGCTGGTGCAGTGCGGCCTGTCGCACCTGTGGAGCACGAGCGCCCCGGAGCTGGTGCTGGTGCCGCCCGCCACAGTCTTTCTCAGCAACGGCACAAACGCGCTGCTGCGCTGCGCGGCTCTTGGCAACCCGCAACCTTCCCTCGACTGGCTCGACTCCACCGGCACCCCCATCGTCTCCAGCCCTGGCGTCAGGTGAGCGCTGCTGCTGCTGTGGTGCAAGGACGGCTGTTTGGTGGTGAATTTTTATTCTGTTTACAGTTACATTTCTGATGGATGGTAACTTCTATTGAAATTTTATTGATATCAAATATATTTCCTTCGCCACCGGCACCCCCATTGTCTCCAGCCCGGCGTCAGGTGAGCGTTGCCTCTGTCGTGTTTCAAGGACAACTGTTTGGTGGGTACTATTTATTCTGTTCGCAGTTACACTTTTGATGGATGGTAACTTCTTCTGCAGTTTCATTGTTAGCACATCAGGTGAGCACGACTTATGTTTTGATTCTACAACAAGGACTCCTGTTTGGTGAGTACTTTTAATTCTGTTCACAGTTACACTTCTGATTAATGGGAACTTCTTTTGCTATGTCATTGTTAGCTCATCTATTTCTTTTGATTTGGAATCAATGAAGAACTCTTTTCTCAATTGACATCTGTTTTTCCCGGCGGGCGATGCTGGCGTTGATGCAGAGCCGCCACAGCGCCAAATTTGGTTCAACTCGACAGTGCGCGCTGCATCTCACTCGTTGCGAGGTTGTGTCAGGCTTGTAGTCCTCGGTAAAATTTCTAAGTCTGAATATATATTTTTAACGTTAGATGCATAATGATGGCTGCTCTTTTATTAAAGTGTGTACGTATGCAGCCCTTGAAGGATTCCCTGTGAAAATCTCAGGATATTTTCTCGAAGAAATGCTATCACATGCTAGCGATAGAACTCTTCATTCAAGAGGTTCTTCCTCTGAATGTGCTTCACTCCTAATCAGCTCGTCATCGTGAAAGGAGAGCTCGCCTAGGAAGAATAGCGCACCTTATTTGTGCTACTCGCTGGAGGCTTAAAAGAAAATTGAGAAGTTCGCTGAAAGGAAATTTTCGTGGCATCTTTATTTCTTGTCGCAATTTTTTCTTCGTACGTCAAAATGGATGTTGAAATACAGTACTTCTGGTGATTTAGCGCGTCACTGTCTTTGGGGGCACAGGATGGGTGCTATGCCCAAGTTAGTTAGCCTTGTCTAACCTAAGCTATGGCTGGTGTCTTCTGGGGGGATGTTGTTAGGTTACCTCAGCTATCGGTAGGCCTTCTGGACATCCAAATACACTGCCCACTTTGCTCCTTTCAATTTTCGTACCTTTTTGCTATCTCTTCTCTGTCTTTCCTTCCTTTCCAATTTTCTATTTCCATGCACGGGGACACGCTTAGTGTAGGAATACTCTTTGTGAGTAGATTTCACATGTTCTCAGGTTCATAATAAATGATTCCATCTATTTCCCTTACAAAAAAACTAGGCAATGATATCAAAGCCGTAAACTGGCTACTATATTACTATACCATGCATCAACTTTTGGGTCTGAGTGAGTTTGTTTAGTACTCAAAGAGTAAGAAAAAAGATATTTCATTCATATTGAACGTCGCTTAGTGTAGGATGGAATCGGGGAGAGATCTTGCTTACTATTGGACCTGCAGGGCAGTTTTTTGTTTTCTTTTCTTAAATATGTTCTCCCATTCCATCAACTTACAGCATGTGTTACACTTGCTCAGTGTTGGGGCGCGCTCCTGAGTGAAAAATTATTTTCGTGTTGTCAGCTGCTGGTGTATCATTTTGTAGACCGATAATCTTGCGTTAGGGAAACGATATTTTATTTCTATACGTTTTGGCCGGGAGCGGAACTCTATACTCGAAATATTTTTTTCGTGGAACGAAAGTGTTGAATTGAGAATAAAATGAATAGTTCGAGGAATAACACACACGAGTATGTATCCTGCGTAGTTGGTAAAATAGAAGGTTCAATAGCGCGGCCTAGTTTTCGGATTTTTTTTTTCAGGCCACGATTTTTTCTGTTGATTCTTCCATTCACATTTAATTTTCATGCCTTACAGCGTCCGGTGTTCACAGCGTTCATATAATTTTTTTGCTTAATTTCCGCCATAAACCTTACGGACTAGAGCTATTCACTGGCAATATTTTGTGTTAATCAATAGTTTCATTTCCTCAAAGAACCCTCTTTGACTCGCGGCGATATCACTGCAGCCTTCGATGATCCCTGCACTCGCTCGATTATACATATGTCAAATTTTTGTATCTCCTCTGTTTACCGTCCGCAGATTGAACTGAGCGGTAATAGCTCCAGGGCAGTTGCGACCGTGTATTTATTATCTCCATGCGCAACGTGTCATGCAGCTAAGTATTTTTAATACAAATTTTTGCCTCTACCACCCGAAATCACATTTTGCTCACCGATGCAAATAAACAGCGCAGTGACGAGCTAGCATAGCTTGCTAGATGGAAGCCGAGCATCGAAGAATCCCATCTGGCCTGTCCACTGCTGGAACAGCGCGCGCCTGTACTGCCTCCGGCTGCCGTAGCTCAAGCCTCCCGATTAATCAGCCTCGCAATAACGAACACGTATTGAGCTTAATCTGCTCCTGCTCTCGAAGCTCCTATGCAGATTTCCTGATCCTCTGTTTGTCTTCTGTTGGCTGGCGTCTTAAGGGCTCAGCGAGCGATGGTTCTGTTATTGAGGGCTGGTCGCTTCCTTGGGCCTTATTGTGTGTGCACTTCCTGGTGTGTGTATGTGTGAGTGTGTGTGTGTGTGTGTGTGTGAGTGTGTTGAGTGTGTTGTGTGTGCGTGTTCTGCAAATGAGCGACGCCACTGCTAGCAAGTTGCGACAATCAGTTCCGAACACGTGCGTGTGCGTGCGTGTTCGGAACTGATTGTCGCAACTTGCTGGCAGTGGCGTTTCATAGTTTCGGGTTGGGCATTTTGTGTTAATCTTTGGATTCTGGTGCGTTGCTGCTACGTGTGCTGTTACCAAGTGTTGTGTTGCTGTTACATGCCGAGTATATTGCGATGTTTCAACGGGGCTAAGAATGTTACTGTTGCAGCAGACAACGCGTTGCTGTTGTAACAGGCATAGTGTTGTGTTCTGGCCGTGAGCATAATGTTTGATGGCAACAGAAAAACAGAAAAAATTAACAACAGTTTATTTCCAATAAAGTTGATGCATGAAATGATACATAACTTTCGATTTAGAAAACGCGAGTTCAAAATCTGTTTTGGTACTTCAACCTCATCAATGGTTTGCGAATTAGAAAATAACGTAGAAATGTATATCCTGGGGTGGTTTACTATAAATAAATTTTGAGAGGCCTTTAAATGCTGCCGACAAAAAAGAAAAACGTCAGTTGTTGATAAAGGAAGAGAAAACACCTCTGAGATCTCGGCCTCTATTTACATTGTCAGGTTAGCTTCACCCACCCCTCAGGCACAAACGAGTTCAGAGTTGAAAATTGTCACGTTACGTATTGAGACACGCATTATTATGCATGCGAAATTTCAGACTCCTGCCATAAACACAAGCAGGTAAGGGGTAATCTTTAATGATCAGCCCTCGTAGGCTAGACAGTAGGTTTATGTTGGTCAAATTTGTCTGTCTTATGCTATGGGGACCGACACTTCCTGGGAGATTCTGTAAGGTCACCTCAGCCACAGAAACGCCTTCGGGACTTGATAGTAACTCACTACTTTTACTAATAATGTCTCAACTTCGAGGCTGATGACAGCGATCACTAAATATCTCACTGAAGTGATTCATAAATGACCATAATTCAAGTGGTGGTGAAAGAGGCACGTAACATCTGATGTTGCAGCAATGAGATCACGATCTCATATCAGAAGGAATTGTGACAAAATGCTTATATTTTCCATTATTCATTCGTTCCTAGCGTTAATGTCAGGCAGGGTAATTTTGAATCCGAGAATGATGCTTCGTATTTTGCCTTCGTTGTGTTTAATGATTAAGTATGATGTGACGTACGTGTCTTGACAGGCTTAGCATGAAGTGCTGTTGGGACACATTGATGAGATTAGGTGTATCAATAGCTGATGTCTTACGGACTCTGTGAGCGATGGTTCTGTTATGTTGGATGTTTGTGCTGTTGTACCTCACATTCAGCTATTGTATGTATGGGAATTAGCACTCGAACACAGGGAGCAAAATGTGAGATCCCGAGCTGAGAGTAAGGGTAGGTCTTCATTTTGTTGAAATAACATGTATTTTGTTATGTTAAAGGACTATCTTTTTTCAGTTCATTGCTGTCCTGTTTAGATTCCGCGTTCCCTTATCTCCGTACAAAAGCCTTCCTTCTTCCTTTCTTTGGACCGTCTTCGTTGCGGTTAGAAAGGCTTGAATTATCACCTAAACTAATTTTGTGCAGTTGTAACTGGTTCACGCCAGTTGATTGTATTCTATTCAACTTTTTTGGCGGCTTGCACAGTCGTAAATATATGTTTCGGCATCGTATTATTTCAAAAAAATTCACTTGATTGTTTCATATAGTGTTTATCTGGCTTGGGTTGTGCCACTATAATAGACCCAATACTTGAAACAACAATTCAGTTCAGCCCCACTTGACTGACGCGAGCAAATAGGGATCATCGAAAACGCACGTTGTGTAGTCCAAACCGAATAGCACCTCTCAGTAAATTATTACTTGGTTGTGTTACCTCTGCTGCTCTGAGGATACGCCTAGTCTCGCTTGCTGGTCTTTGGCTAGTATGTGCATATTGTCAGCAGCTCGAGTTCTCTTGAGAGAAGCTCATCTGAAGTCTTTGTCCTCGTTGGCATCCAAAGGAATCGAAAATACACAATGTCTCAAAAAAATGTATTCACATTTTGAAAGCTGAGAAAAATGTTATTTCTACCCTTGAAGTGAAATAGAATATCTTCGAATGCATAAAAAAATGTAATTGAAGAATTATGTTCGCAAATGTTCATGTTAATTGACATATTTGTCCACACAATGTTGATCACGCGCACCAAGGGATTCACAAACGTCACATAACTGGCCATTTGGGATATCCCATTACCTCTCAATTTTCAATTAAAATGCATTAATTGTTCTAGGTTTTAGTGCGATAAACATTGTCTTTGAGATATCCCCATCAAAAGAAGGCCATAGGTGTGAGGTTCCATTTGCTTCAAATTTGTCTCTATGCGAGCAATGGTCCGGCGCGTTGGTGGCGGTTTTGCGAATTCAGTTCTGAATCGTCTTTGCTCTTCAATTACGTTTTCGATCTTTCAATAATGATTCACGACAAGCTTCCTATCTATCAAGCTAAGTTGATTTCCTCCCATGCCCCCTCAGGGGGATACAATTATTGTATCTATGGGAATTAGCGCTCCCAGGGGGACAGTGCGGGGGCCCGAGCTAAAGGTTAGGTAGGCTTTCTTTTTGTTAAAATAACATCGGTTTTTGTTTCGTTACGGACCATCTATGTTCGGTTCACTGCTGTCCCGTTTTTTCAGCACCTACTACTTTCTTCTTCAACTTTGATCTGGTTTAATGAACTTCTTTCTCATCTTACTGTTTCTATGCCCTTTCTGCATAGATTCCGTGATCTCTCAACTCCGTGCTAAATGGTGCCTTCTTCCTTCCTCTCTTTGGATCTCATTTGTTGAGGATAGGGAGGCTTAAACTATCTAATAATCTAATCTTTCTTCCCATGCTGTTATTAATTCAAAAAGGCCGACAACAATTAAAGTGTGAGTACACTTTTTTGAGACACCCAATAGTTTTCCGCTCACGTGGTGAACGGTAGATGGAGAAACGAGGTTTACTACTTCAGTTAGATATGGATTTGTGGAATTTTTTCCTGATTTCCAACCTCTCTGATTAGTATTGCGACGTCACATATGAAAAATAGTTTGATAAAATAGCCGCTTGTTAAGAACTTACCTCATGAATACTTTGCGCTCAATTTTTTTGTGTTGAAATGTTTCTCGAAAGTCCTATGAGATGAGCAATTTTTTTTGTGCTTAAGAATTAAAATAAGAGGCACTGAAATTTGAAGCCTTCGCTTGCTCCTCGGAATGTTTCAAACCAACTACTGTGCACTGGTATTGTCGCACGTGTATCTAAATGAATAATGAAATCATTGCGTTTCTCCTCAAGGCTATACAACTACTGCATCAATACGAATGAGCACTCCCAGAGAGAATATGTGAGGTCTCGAGCTGAGAGTTAGGTAGGCCTTCCTCTTGTTTAACTGAAATAGTTAATTTCAAACCATCATTCATCGATTCACCTAGCGCTCCCAGGGGGACAATTAATGTGAGGGCCCGAGCTGAGAGTTAGGTAGGCCTTCTTTTTGTTGCTTCAAATTTGTCTCATCACCTTTTTTCGGTTTACTGCTGTCCTGTTCTTCAGCACCTACTACTTTCCTCTTCAACTTTGTTCTAGTTTCATGGTCTTCTTTCACAATTTACTGTTTCCATGCCCTTTTGCGTAGATTCCGCGTTTCCTTCACCTTCACTCCATACTAAATGGTGCCTTCCTTCTTTCTCTCTTTGGATCGCATTGGTTGCTGGGTGGGGAGGCTAAAACTAATGACTAATATAATCTAATCTTCATCGATTCACTACTCTCCGGTTTTTCAGCGCCTGTTATTTTATTCTTCAGCTATTAATAAACTTCCTTCGTAACTTTATCTTTATTTGTGTAAGGGATCTTGTGCGGGAACACATCTTGTGCACAGATTCTACGTTTCCTTAACTCTAAATAAATGGTTTCTTCATCCTTCCTCTCGTTGGAAAACCTTTGTTGTGGTTCGGGAGGCTTGAACTAACTTATGGTCTTATAGTTTCATAGAGTGGTACCTAATGTCTTAAATATCCCGCTTTCCGTTCCGCATAATGTCTAAGTATCAAGAAATGTGCATAAGGCATAAGGCATAAGGATTCGCGTTAGCTATCGCTTTCAGTAGTTCAGCATTGTGTCAAAAAATTATTAACTTGTTTTTCATTGACGACAGACCCAAAATCAACCAATTGGAAAAAACACTTCTCATTTGCAGAATTACGAAACATTTCCGAAATATTCTTTAACAACTTTTCCGAGTTCGAACCAAAAGACCAGCAATGACTGGAGACTCTACTTAAAAACTATATCAAGTAGCAGATTCCTCACAGTTGTTACTGAGGTAAAATATATCCCTCGAGTTTGAGTTCAGAAATTCAGGCCCCTCAGCGAGTTGACTCCTCCCCACTCGCCTTCCCTACTTGTGTGGGTGGGTGAGAGTGTAAAATTTGATGAATTTTGGCGGGAGTAATTATAGTTCCGGCATAATTCCTACAGGCTTGGGATTTGCTCAATTCAGAGATGTGTGTCGTGTTTCTATCTAAGCGATGTTGCATTAAGTTTTCTTTGATTAAATATGGTGCACAATTACAGCTTAAAAGTTTGACTGCTGCAGGTAAAACTGAAGTTTAAAATTCTATTCGAATTGGGAGTCAATTGCTTTTTGAAAATGCCAAACATTATCTGAATCGTATTTTCATTTAGTTTCGATTAAGTTATTTTATAAACTGAGTTTGTGACAACTGATTGGTCAGCGGCATAGTGAAAGCTTCCTAAGTGACCAAATAAGGCTCACGTTGCAGTCAAAATATTGAATTATGTGCCATGTATGCGAAGTTGTTGCTCGGTGTCATTTTTCATTGCTTTTGGAGAGGGTCAAGTGAAAGAAATTTTTTTAACTGTTGCACCAGGTAATTACTGACTTTTTCATACAACTTTCATTGAAAAATAGTTTAAACTAGCTTAGGAACAAGTAACCCACAGAATACCCCCGTATTCTTTGTACACGTATTGACTGTTTTTTAATCAAAACGACTTTCTGCGGTTCTGGAATAATTATTGTTTATCTCTCTAAGGTAAAATTGGCTATATTTTTACGAACAGATGGTAATTGGAGGCATTTTTGTAAAATTCTTTTAATTCGGTATGGAAATAATAGTCCTCCGATACTTTTGTGTATGTCAGGCAAGAACTTAGAGTTCATCCCTCCACACATACCAAATGCATCCAGCAATAATATTGAAGAGTTCGCCCATTTTTCCGTATGCTATTGCAGTGCGTGAGTTATTTTTTAAGATATGAGGAATAAATTTATAAGAAATTAAACGTAAAAGCTAAGGTTAAATAATTTAAAGAATTTTAAACAAATTATTTACCACAAGCGTTACAGGAGTAGACTTCATTAGTTCTAGTACAGTGGTCAAATTTGGGTATAGCTACCTGTGGGCCCGAATAAGTTCAGTGACTTTTAAGGCATCTTCCGCGTTCTTTTATTTCAGAGTTAATTCAATGGTCGCAATTACAGCGCTTAGAGGAAGAAATGAAGGCTAAGCGCAGGCCCTGTTGGCTGTAATGCACCGCTCAAGTGGTCCGGCATGCCTCTGTGCTGCTGAAAGCTGCGGTCCCCGGACGTGCGCGGCATTCGTCTTCCGTCGGCCGTAAACTTGGTGGTCTGGCGCATCTTGCGCTACGGCCGCTGCTTTATGTCGCCACATTCCAGCAAGTTTAATGTTGCTCAAACAACTAAACACGTGTTAACAGCTCCTGGTCTCTGGGGCTGTGGCACACCTATAATCCAGAGCCCAGTTTATTACTAACCATTAGCGTTAGAGGATCTCGTAACTCTGCATAGAGAGCTCGAGTGGTTAAGACGGCCTCTCCTAAGATGCATATCGAGGGCCGCCATGCACCAGAGGGTCTTGATCTTCCTTCCTTGGCTTTCCCCTCCCCGCCAAGGTCGCTGGTCGTTTGAATTTAGTGTTTGCATAAGACTTTAGGTGGGCTCTTGGTCCGAAGCAAGCTGCTTTTGAATGTTTGCCTCTCCGCCATACCGTTCACTTGATGTTCGCCTCCTTCAGAGATCTACAACTTGATTCAGCGCGCAGCATTGTGTGGGTTCTTGTTGCTCTGTGTGTCTGGCTAGGGAAGAACTTTTCAATGGCTATCGGTATGAGCTTTATCTACTTTATTGGTGACTGTGTTGGTACGAGGTCAAGCAACAAAGCTTAGATCGTAACTAAATTGTAAATATCTGTTATTTTAGTATATTATGGAAAAGGTGTTTCACGCTGGTGCTGAGCGTATCGAAAGAAGATATCTAGGGGAGGACAGTGTGTAAATTGGAAATCTATGTATAGTTACGTTCAAGAATACTTTGACTGGAAAAAAATGAGACCGAAAGTTATTTTAGGCAAATGAAAGTGGAAATAGTCGACCAGGCTCGTTGAAGGTTGAAGCGGAAATGGGTGCATGGAAATTAGAGCTGCACTCACTTCGATTGAGCCTACATTTGCATAGGGTTAGAGCGGATCATTTTCCTGTGTTATCGATGCATGCATGAATATGGTGATCCCTTGCAACGCCGGCAATCCCATCCATCTTCGCGGATTGGCTCCAGTTTGCCTTTTCTCTGCCGTTGCTTTGATGACCGGACGAACGGAAGGGTCTATTGTGCTGGCCTGCTTTTATCTTAACTCCAAAGCGTCGTGCTCATTTCTTCTCATACGAGCCAACTTTTGTCAGCGCTTTCGAGTTGTCACCGAGTGTTATCGCAAATTTTTTTACCCTATGTTTTATCGTCTTATTTTTGTCGCATTGCGTTATCGCGACGTATTTGTCGTTCTGTTTTATCGTGATGTTTTTGTTGCTCTGCATTATCGCGTTTTTGAGCAGATATTTTATCGTAAAATTCTGTCGCCTTGCTTCATCGTGACGTATTTGTTGCTAGTTTTTGTCTCATTGCGTTTTCGTGATGTATTTCTCATTTGTTTTATCATTATGTTTCCGTCGCACTGCATAAAATATATCGCATTTTCGAGCGAACGTTTTGTCGCATTGCGTTATCGTAACGTATTTGTCGTTTTGTTTTAGCGTTTTGTCGTACTGCATCACAAGCACCAATTTATCCCCGTAAGTGGTCCATGATCACTCTTTCGCTGCGGCAGACTGAACGTTTTATTTTTTATGATTGTTATTTCGTAACCGTCTTTGTTTTTTCACTTCGGAAAAGAATGTATGTATACCATTATTGGCATTTTCATCAAAGTCTCCCAGTAATTTTGCACTCCTTCAAGGACGAGCAATTTTTGTGTTTCTTCAATCGAAGATGTAAGCAGATGGTAACGCTCCTCGTCAGTGTATTTTGAGGACACTCATTCCGTCGTTGAAATCCTTGCTCCTCGTAGCAGGGTTTTTAGATACAGGAGTCCGTCGTGGGTTCTAATGTAAAGCTCTATCATTGTGTTTCATCATCGAGCTTCCCACTTTCTTACATATCTTATGGCTGCCTTTCGTTCAAGTATTACTGGGCATAAATGTCTTAAGTTTTTCTCTTTCCTTTTTCTTCTGCGCTTTCTGGTTCTTCTTCGAGAAAGTTTTTCTTTTACTGGCATCGTCAGGCTGTGCCAACTACGAGTATGATGTCTTTCAGGTCCATTTAGCCTCGCTTGAGGTAAATCATTACTATGTTTTCCTGGTCACTAGAGTTGAAGCAAAATGGAATGCTTTATAATAGCAGACACAGTATCCACTATGAATGGGTGAAAGTTAACTTTCAATTCAGGACATCAGCCTCGACTTCACACCCTCCCCTCGGGAGCCTGTCTCTAAGCCCCATCCGTGAGTCGGCGCTCAAAGCCGAGGGGAAAAAGTGTTCAATCTGCCGTGTTCATTCTGCTGTCTCCAGTCGGACGTAGTGAGCTCTGCTGTCTCCAGTCGGACGTAGTGAGCTTGCTCTATTAGTACGGCGTAGGAGGCCAGGATTTATTTCAACTTCGTGGTCGGTGGGAACTGCTTATATAGCTCGGAAAGCGACGTGTTTCTATGGGTGATAGCTAATTGTTGTAGAGACAAATGTTACTTACGGCTTTGAAGTACATATTTAGTTTGTACGGAGGAAGACGAGCGTTGATTGTTACAGAGTAATTAGTAAATGTTGTTGGGTCACCCCCGATCATGCTTATTTTAACTTCGTTGTTAGAGGGTAGGAATTGCACCTTATTTTGAGAAATTACCTGCTAGATCTCCCCTCATGTGGCTACAACTATGGGATGGGAATTAGCGCACCCAGGGAAAAAATGTGTGAGGGCCCGAGCTGTGAGTTAGGTAGGCCATCTTTTTGTTGAAATGAAATGTTTATTGCTATGTTAAGGACTACATTTTTTCAGTTCACTGCTGGCCTGTTTTTCAGCCCCTACTACTTTCTTCTTCAACTGTTATCTTGTTTCATGAACTTCTTTCACAACGTACTGTTTCTATGCCCTTCTGTATAGATTCCGCATTCCCCTATCTCCACACTAAATGGTGCCTTCCTTTTCCTCTCTTCGATACGCGTTTTTTTGTAGCGGTTAGGGAGGCTTTAACTAACATATAATCTAATCTACCAGCTAGATGATATCATGCATTTTCATTACCACGTTAACTGCGATAGGTTAAACTGAAGCATAATATTCAACTCAAATTTAAAGTCAATTCAGTTAATCAACTTTGAAAGTAGCAAACGTTAACTGGATCGGGCCTTTATTTAGCTTTCATAAAATATGACTAAAAAATGAGTTAGTGACTGCTGGCGTGTCAGCAGCACTATGAAAATCACCTAAGTGACCACCGGTGGGTCACTTTGCAGGAAATGTGTTGAGTATGCTGCGCGATGCTATAAGAGACCGAGTTAACTACTTTGTATTCGTTTGAAAACGAGTTCCGCTAAAAGAAATTCCGATTCTGAATGTATTCTCTATCCAATTTGCAAGAGAGTAGAACATAACTGGGTCATGCCTGATTATTGCGTTGGCGTCACCGTGAGTGGTGAGCTGGAGGGTAATTTGCTCACGGGCAACAATAATTTCTAAAGACCAGCCAGGCGAGCTGCGGTAATCTTATTAAACTTAATTTAAGAATTTCTGCCTTACAGATGAAACTCAGAAGGCAGAACTTTTGGGGTTGAATTGAAAGTTGATTTTAATTTAAGAAGTCGTTGGTTTTTATTAAGAGCGTTTGATTTGATACGACCATGGTAGTGTAAAGGGACACAACCTGTTCCATCAAATGCCTGAGCCAGAAATTACTTTTCGGCATTCATTGGGCTTGAGATAGGCTCCAGGAAGGGGCAAGTTAGGTTAATCTATCGTGTGCAATCGGGATTTTCACTCCTAGGAGAAGACTGTTAGAGTACCTCTGAAAATCCCCTCTGGGGATACAATTCCTTTATCTGTTGGAACTTACACTCCCTGGGGGAAAATGTGAGGTTCTGAGCTGAAAGATGAGTAAGCCTTATTTTTCTTGAATAAAATGTTTATTGTTTGTTTTGATAAGGACCATCTTTTTTCGGCGCGCTGCTGTCCAGCTCTTCACCACCTCTAACTTTCTTCTTCAACTGTCATCTTGTTTCATAGCATTCCCTTATAACTTATAGTTACTATGATACCAATCTTGTGTGGGAACATATCTTACGCTTAGATTACTCGTTTCATTCAGTTCGTACCAAACGGTTCTTTTTTTCGTTTTCTTGTGACCGCTTTGTGGCATGGTGGGCAGTATTAGATTCCCATGAAGTTTTAGTCGAAATCTTAATCTTGGTTTTAGAGTCTCGGTCTTAGATGTAATATCAGGGATTTTTGATCTGTAGAAAGGTATGCCTAAAGCTTAGTGAAGAATCAGCAGTTAATCTTGACGTTTCCAATAATTCTTAATTTGGAACTCAACTTTTAATTATGCATATTACAGGTAAAAAATTTCGGCGACACTCTCTCGTATAATGTATAGCACTTTCATTATTGAAATTTTTTTTCGCATTCTCCTGTGGCCTTCCATTTGCTACGTATTATTTTGTCTCGACTCTTCTAGTATTTGGGTTCACAGTCCTCAAAGTGTGTTCTGCGAAATGGTTTCGCGCAGTTTACCTAAGCCAACTCACCAGCCTAGGCATGCCCGTAGATTGGCAACGATACCAACTTTCTTCTTGTAATGGCTTCGAAAAATGTTCTCATTCCCCTCTAATTAAAATGTTCCTAATGCATTGCAGTTTGAAAGTTTCTATTATCAAAGTTCCACCTAGTTTAAAACAGCGGCCCGACTCTATTATTGCTGTCTGTAGATCGAACGGTACTGAACGATATCTGGCGTTGAATATTCTTCAGAGCCTGACACAATATTTCATAAAATGTTCCAGTTGCATTTTTACCGTCTATTTAACTCCAGTATTTTCAGGTCATGTGAATGGTTTTCGAAAAGTTACGGAGGGAAAGCTATGAAGATTGCTGCGCAGAAGGGAGTTGAACTTGAGTTCGAGATGAAGAACTGCAGTTCCAGTGCTTGTTAATAAAGAGCTTTGGAAGCGCTCCTGTGTTGCTCCGATCATTTTTACTATGTTAGAGCGCGGTATCTTGCTGGCCAGAGCTCTGTGTGCTCGCAGAGGTAGATTTGCAGTTCGTACAGCGTTTGAAGGTGTTTGGATCGTGAAAGACAGGTCTGCAAAATGGACTTGGACAATTCCAAGTTATTAACTACAGCTTAGATTTAAATTCGTTGAATATATTGTGAAAGCTATTGCACCTACTGTAGTTATTGAACTGAGTGAGAGGGAGTTTAAAGTCACGTTATGAAGCTTTCAGTTCTCGGTAGGGGTAGGAAAGGGAATCATCCGTTATTCTCAAGACCTCCAGATAACGTACGTGCAAAATTACGGATGTTATCTAGTACAGAGCTCTATATGATTGCTTTGAATTTAGCCGTCCATTTGTGAATGACGGGGGTAAACCAAATGACGTTAGAGCGTTCAGAAAATATTTCATTTTTGAGAAAATCTTGAAACAGGTTGGTGTTCGTGAGGGTAAGTTCCGCCCTTAGAGCGTTTTTGGTTCTTTTCCTTTATTGTAAATTGGAAAGCATCAGCTAATACTGACATTAACAAGGAATTTATTTGATTTGTCAGTAACGTAGTAGACATTAGTATTCCATAAAACTTACGCTTAGAAAAGTTTCATATTGAAAGGGCATCTACTACTCGAACAAGTTCTATTTGTAGCAGAGCGCTTTTTGCAGTCCTGGCATATTTCTAATAATTCGGTGGATGTTTCAATTGTTTTGCAGATTAATTTTCGTTTCTCTCAGTAGTGGATCCTCGCTGCAAGACTGTGATTCGTGCCTTGTAGAAAATGTGCTTAGAAAAGTTGGCTACGCGATCTAATGTTTTTCGTTCGCGCTTTCAGTTGTGCGCTATGTGCATCGTAATTTCGTTCCTCTGCAGATCTATGGTGCTGGTTTACAATTAGATCACATGAATTGTTGCAATTCCGGTAGATATTTGTGTGTTGTTTCAAGAGTCCTTTAAGTGAGACGCTGAACTGCGAAATAATTACATTATTATTATCATCGATATTATACATCTTGCGATTCCTTGAAATATTAAAAGTAGGTATAAATAGTAGGTTGCATTTTTATTGAATTGAGATGAAAAAATACTGAAGTAGAATGTGTGAATCATAATATCTAAAAGTGCTAAAATTAACAAATTAGCCATTCATTTTATATCTTGAAGGTGACATAAATCAACGCCAGAGTCACTGAAGAGACATCCTACTGATATCGTATTGTACTGATGCTCACGATTCCATTTGTGTTTCTCACCGAATTTCCTACAGCCGAAATAATTCATGAACGTAATTTATTGCTCTTGAATTTAAACGCACTCTAGTTACCATTCTTGGCTATCATTTTCCACGGGCTCGGTCAGCTTCACGATGCTTTGGAAATTGAACTGAAGTATTAGAACACTTGAGCGCAACATGAGTACTTAAGTGACGGAATTTCGTTTCATCTACCTTGAATTTTCAGTCTTAAACGCTGTGCTCTTCATGTTTCCTATTAGTACGGGAATCAGAGTTCAAACTGACCTAATTCGCAGTGATTAGGGGTTTGAAAGTGGTAAAAATAAAATTCTTGTCTGCTAAATAGTTGCTTTCATATTAATGCGCTTAATATTCCCATGTAGGTGTCGGTCGTCAATAAATTACTAGACAATTTTTAACTGCGTTATATTCGATTTTTTCTTTGTTCCTTCATCATTTTTAATGGTTCACTCTAATTTTCTATGATGTTATTTAAAAAAAAGTAGAATCCAAGCTCAGTAATTTGCAACAGTTAGAGATAGGTCTTAAAGACCCAAAATGCGCATTTAGCGTTATAGAACAGCTATTTGCCCTGAATGTTCTGTAAAATGTTCACATTTCAGCTTTAATGCTATCAAAAATAACCCAGAAGCATAAAAATATTAATCTCTAATTATACAAACGAGTTTGAATCAAAATATTGAGCCCCATTTGAGCAACGTCTGAAACCGTTTTACTTTGACTTCAACTTCTCAAAATATTTTTGCGCTCTATCTCTCTATTATTATTGATGCATTTCCACGGTAAGCAATTGCTGCACGAGTCAGTAATTAAGGTTGCGGGTGAGCCGATACAGTTACAGAAGATTCTTCTGAGAATATGAGCTGCAGCCTTCTAAAAGCTCATTTGCCTACCCCGAACGTCTCATTTAGCCTCCGTGTTGGCAGAGTTTTCATGATGATATTGTCGAGGTCGACAGCGGCGACGTGCGCTCCGCATCGGGTGTTGTACCAGACGAGCAACTCGAGTATGACAGGGAAATAATACAAAAGAGTGTTTTTAACACGATCGTTTTTTTATCCGAGAGAGATTGATTGGTTTTTATTCATTGACAGCGTGCCTGTTGATGGAGATTTATGTAAAGTGTTAATCAGCTCTCATCGTGTTTGCAATACTTACTGGTTCTAACACATCAGATCCTCGTTTTAATTCTGCTCATTAGTTCATCCTATCGAACTGTGATCACATCCGATAGATTTTGATGTATAACGAGGTTATAATAGCAGTTATATCAAGGTTGTTGTTCGAACCCTGAACAATAATTTTTCAGAAATGATTTTTTATTTGCGCGTTTCAACCTTCAATCAAATCAGCTTTTGTCATGTAATGTAAGCCAGCTTAATATGTCCGACTAATTAAAGTTGCTAGGAGAGTGGCATGTTCTATTTGATCTACTCTGTTCGCCAAGCAAGTTTCGCGGAAAAACAAGAACGTTCCGACGTGAAATACTTGACATACCATGGCGACTGCTTCTGTTTAGTGAAGGCGTGTAAATTCTTCAAATGAGGTAGAAGAGCTCGTGAAATGACCTCATGAGAGCAAAAACGATCTTCTCAAGGTTTTTAATTAGCGAAGAGGGCATTAGAAAGAGCTGTGACGCAAACCTTAGAGCGGGACCGAAGCATTACTTGGAGGTACAGGCTTGCTTGAACAGCGCACTGGACGCCGTCACAACATCCGAGTTAGTCTAAATTTCATTTCAAGGAGCATTATTGCTTATAAAACGTACTTCTTTTTTGCCATCGAGAGGCATGATCACTTCGTGGTCAGAGTGGCTTGTGAAAAAAGTCCAGGTAGGACTTCTTCCTAATTTGGGTTTCGCGTTCCTTGTGCGCTGCGATTCAACGTGCTCAGAAACTCTATTCGTCTAGTTAATGAGGATATCCTTTGGCGTGAAAATCAAATTACCGTGCATGTATTTGTATTCATGAACCTCAAATTATTCCTGTAAATTTGTTTTCAACTTTTTATTTGCCGCTGATATTTTTATACTCATTTCGTCTTTCTCGTCGACAATGGTCTAGATTTTCATACTTTACATCGGGAGAGAACGAAAAGTGATTTTCTGTGCCAGAAGCGACAGAGCATCCCAGACCAAGTTTCAACACAGATGGCCAGATGAATTACGTGTTGAAGTAGCAAGTTAATTAGCATACGTTAGTTGATCTATTGTATGTGCTGGAGGATATTATCCGAGTGCGAGAGTTCGATTTAATTTAAGCGACGAGGTTCACACGTACTTATACCACGAAAAAACGCTTCGTTGTGGATGAGAAATTTGGGTGCGGCCACATGTTGTCTAAGGAATCTGATTTTGTTGAGAGATTCGTTGCGATAGAATTTGTCCCTAAAAATACTCTTTTTTGTGGAACAGTCCTTAGCCTTGGTTGGTTAGAAATATGTTAAGGCGTGAACAAAGGTGCAATTTAATTCCGTAAATACGTTAGGTGAGCTTGAATTCCTTTTTAGGGATTTGTACATTGTAATTCAGGGAAAGGACATCTTATTTTATGTTCGCAATATTCTTGTTTGTAATGTGAGAACATTTAATTACATGGAATGATAGAGTCTCAGTCTCAGTTATTAAGTGCAATCTATTGTTTCTTCTCGGAATAGAAGACAATGGCGAGTGCGTTGTATTGTTTTTCTTTGAATGAAATCTGCTGCAAATCTATCGTCCGACGTCCAAATCTCTCGTAATTCCACATTTCTAAAAACATCCTCACTTGAATTATCTGTTCACTGAGCGTCTCTTTATTCATATTTCTCTCTCACTCCCCCGACGCTGCGCAGCGAGCGCAAGAGACAAAACAGTCGTCTTCGAATTAACGGAGTTCTTCATAAAATGGCTCTTTGCAACTGGAGCGGCATCGTTAGCGCAAACTCGGCGGAAGTTGTGCAGTTTTAGCATGTCTTCTCTTCCTCTGACACTGCTGGAGTCCTCCTGCTCGAGTGGTTGTGCAAATAAAAGAACTGCTTCTCAAGGAGTTTGCAGTGTCCGGCATCAGCTCCCCAGCTCGTAAGAGCTCTTGTAGGTCGTGTCTTCCATTCATTTTCTTGAACGGTGTGTCTGCAGGCAAGAAATTTTCATTTTCAGTCTTAATTATTTCTTTCGGCAAGTGAACTTCTCTCGTCGCATAACCTGTCATGCGTGCTTGGTTTTCCTAGAGGCTCATCAGTTATTTTTTGACTAGTTCACTCAGGTTTTTGGTAGTATTGGGGTCTTAAAGCTAAGGCTTCACTATCGATTTTTACGCTACATCACTTATGAACACTCCTTAAAAATTTATGTACAATTTTGTGTGTTCGTTTGTGAGTTTAATTACTTGTCCACTGTCTCTAAATTCGTAATCTCCATCTCAAAATTTCGTAGACAAGACAACTGCAGCAACGGGAGGGTGGTGCAGTAGCTGGTTTGTGGTGCTGCTAGGTTTACTTGGAGACGGTGTCGAGCTCCAGCTACGCCGTTTGCAACGAATGATATAAAATTGTTCAGCGGAATTTTGTTACGTATGATGTTGAACTATCATGTGTGGCGTTTTTTGCATATTATACGATAGGGGTAAATTTAACGCTGTTGCATGGCACGTGAAATTGCAGTGATCCATTTACTGCGTTTGATGTAAAATGATCACACGAGACTTGTTTACGTTCGATGTGATATGGTAATTAAGGGTGGTTCAAAAAAAATGACCCTATTTCATGATAAAATACTTGGTAAGTATATGTATGAATCAGAATGAGGGAGTGGGTGTTTGAAAGATCTGATTTCAAATCTGAAAAAAACGCTTATCAGAGAGCATTTTGAAATAAAAAACTGTCTCAGTGATGGATTGGTCGAATAGGGGCCCCAAGACATTGCTCTTTGTGCTTGGGCTCCTGGATCTCCTGACCTCACAGTTTGTGATTTTTTCTCTGGGGGCTTGTAAAATATAAAGTATTTGTTCCGCCATTACCAACTGACCTGGAATACTCAAAACATAGAATAACAACAGCGATCGATTGAATTAATACCGATGTGCTTCAACGTGTTTGGGAAGAGTTCTCATATCGTGTTGATGTAGTTGTACTGCAAGGGGGGCCCATGTTGAGCCCTTGTAACCTGTGAAATAAAACTTGTATTATCAGTTTTTTGTATTTTTCCTTCATGAAATATTCAATCATGAAATAGGGTCATTCTTTTTGAATCACCCTATTTAGTTTTGTTTTAAGAAAATGTAATTGTTCTGTACAACTTTTGATAGGTGGGGAAATGTTTTAATAATTGACACTGACATTCTAGAGTCCGTATTCGTGAATTGCATTATTTTGTACCGGTTAAATTTTGGATTTTTTAAGGCTAAGTTGTTATTCCATGCTTTATTCGCCTCCTTAAATACTGCTGCGTAAATAGTGAGTTTTGTTGGAATAGATCTGTGTAATGTAAGTTCATTCTATAGCTGCCGGTCGCCCGTGCCCGTTTATCCAACTGAACGATCAAGCCGACGAGTAGCGAGCTGAGTGACGGCTGCTCACTCGTTCCGTTACTTCTATCGATCGTCTCTCCGCTGCAGAAACTGAATTTTCCGAAAACTTACGTCGCTGCAGATGTGCAGCAAGCCGTGCACGTTCCTCATCAGATTCAACCCGTTTCCAGGGAGAAAGTCCAGTCATCATAACAAAATAACACAAACGTGTAGATTTTAACCAGAGAAAACTGCCCGGAGCGAAGCCAAGCTGACAGAAGAACACAAGTTGACGGCTGTAGCGCTGCCTCAACGGGAGTTGCCTGAGAATCTGGCTTCATGTGAGGTAGCCGCAGATTTACTGATCCCAGTTTTTTATCCCCGTATTCAAAGTGGCGTCTCCAGCGTTAATAAAAATACTTAATTGGAGTAACAGCTGTGCGCTGTTCACGTAATGAAGCAGTTTACTATGATAAAAGTTTTGAGAGCTTTTCTCCTCTTGTCGACTAATTGGAGACCGAATTATTCTGTCGTAAATAAACTTGACGTCTATGTCAGGTGCTCTGAGGGGAAATGTTTCCTTCATCGCATATTCGGGGAACTGAGGTATTCATACGAGTAGCCATGACAAAATCCTCTTCATGTATTCTGTATGTTCGATATATTCCATTACATTGTCGTTAAGTTAAAAATATCAGCGTAATTGCATCCCCAGCAACGACTGCAGGTGTGTGCAGGACAGTGAGGGAGTTCGAGAGCGTATTGTCCGACTCGGTTGGGCAAGGCTGCGACGCTCGAGAGTCAATCTCGGAGACGTGGTCTTGTTGAATTTTCAAGTCTGGCTGCATAACATCCGTGTAATTTCCTTCGTTCTTGTTCCTTTGGTGTGTGTATTCATTTTTATTAATTTAGCTAATCGTATTTTTCTCGCAAGTGGGCGTGCATTTACAGATGCTCAAGGCATGTCACGAGTCTCTCAGAAGTAGTAAATTGACGTTACTACGCTCGATTACTCACTCGTTGAAGGCCGGAACGAAGGTAAAACGAATACGTGAGGTCCCGAGATAAAGTTTAGATAGACATTTGTTTTGTTGAAATAGGAAAGGTTTCTTTATGAATCATCTTTTTTGGGTTCACTGCTGACCTGTTTTTCAGCACCAACTACTTTCTTCTTCAATATTTATCTTGTTTCATTTACTTCATAAACTTCTTTCTCAACTCATTTTTTCTATGCACCCTGTGCATAACTTCCGCGTTCCCTTAACTCCACACTAAGCGGTGCCTTCCTCCTGCCTCTTCTTGGCACTTTTTTTCTGCGGTTAGGGAAGCTAAAACTAACCTCTATATCTTCTAATACGGCTGTTGAGAATCTGTTTCTAGGAATTAAAGTTTTCGGAAAAGGAGCATAATTTTTTTCCGCCTAATTTTGGACATTACCCTGCAACGTTAATTGAACCTACTGAGTGACAGACGCGGGGTTATGTATTCGTAACAAATTTCTGAATTCCGCCTCGCGTAGGTATAACTTCAAGATCTTCTTAATTTGTTGTTCGTTTTGCAAATTAGTACCTTATTTCTACTAGTGTAGAGAATCTTTACGATTATTCCTCCTTCAATTTTATTTGGACGGGAGACAGCTTAATATCCACGACGAAATTTTCATGCACTGTTGTGTGTATCCTCGTCAACTTCGATGCATCTATGTGCATCTATAACCCAAACGGTCATAGGAACGAAGGGCCCAGTAGCTGCGGAGAATCTTGAGGGAAGTTGTTCAGCTGAATCTTGGAAAATTTTAAGTTGTTCAGCTGTTTCATGCTCCCAGGGGAAAAATGTGAGGGCCCGTGCTGAGGGTTAGGTAGGCCTTCTTTTTGTTGAAATAAAATGTTTTTTGTCATGTTGAGGACCACTTTTTCTCGGTTCACTACTGTCCTGTTTTTCAGCACCTCTGACTTTCTTCTTCAACTTTTACCTTATTTCATGAACTTCTTTCCCATCTTACTGTTTCTATGCCCTTTCTGCATAGATTCCTCATTTTCTTATCTCCATACTAAATGGTGCCTTCCTCCTTCCTCCTTCCTCTCTTCGATACGCTCTATTTTTGCAGCGGTTAGGGAGGCTTAAACTAACTTATAATCTTAATAATCAGCTGTTTCATCCAGGTCGTCTACAGCTTTTTAACTTTGATTTAAAAAAGCTCAAGTTCAATTTAAAAAAGCTCAAGTTTAATTTAAAAAAGGTCAAGTTCAACTTAAAAAAGCTCAAGTTTATTTTAAAAAAGGTCGAGTTCAATTTAAAAAAGCTCGAGTTTAATTTAAAAAAGATCAAGTTTAATTTAAAAACGATCAAGTTTAATTTAAAAAAGATCAAGTTTAATTTAAAAAAGATCAAGTTTAATTTAAAAAAGATCAAGTTTAATTTAAGAAAGATCAAGTTTAATTTAAGAAAGATCAAGTTTAATTTAAGAAATATCAAGTTTAATTTAAGAAAGATCAAGTTTAATTTAAGAAAGATCAAGTTTAATTTAAGAAAGATCAAGTGTAATTTAAGAAAAATCAAGTGTAATTGAAAAAATCTCAAGCAGACTATATTTAAAAAAAAGTCAATTTCAATTTTGAGAAGCTTATGTTTCTAACATTGCATACTTATGTAATAATAATATAATTGAAGTTTATTCATGAGAATGCATATTCATTTAAAAGTACTGGCACTGAAAATAGAGTAAATCGAATACCAGATAAACTAAGCTGCTGTAATTTGGTACTCAATTTGGCATTCTTCAAGTTTTACCTATGAATCATTTGCTAAACAGGTCATCGGTACTTTTAACTATTGACAAAAATGGTTCGAATAAACTTCATGTAATAAGTAACTGTAGGACAATTAGCAAACTGCACTGACTGAAAAATTGAACATTACTGAGCTTCAACTTTTCAGTCAGTGCATATTGCTAATTGTCCCACAGTTACTTATTACATAAAGCTTTTTGCATCATTTTTGTCAATAAATATAAGTACCGATGATCTGTTTAGCAAATGATTCATAGGTAAAACTTGAAGAATGCCAAATTAAGTCCATCACAGCAGCTTGCCTTGTCTGATATTCGATTTACTCTATTTTCGCAGGGCCAATACTTTTAAATAAATATGCCTTCTGACAAATAAACTTTACTTATATTATTATTACATCATAAGTATGAAATTTTAGAAACATAAGCTTTTCAAAACTGAAATTCATATTTTTTAAATGCTTTTTGAGACTTTTTAAATTAAAAAGCAATGCGAAAATCACTACACATAAAGTCATTTTTATTAAAAATGATCAAATAAAACTGAACGTTTCTAACTAACTGTCCATCTTCAGCAATAAAATTTCTGTAAAACGAAACCAAATTAGAGAAATTGAAGTAAAAAAGTAGTATATATTCAAAATCTAAACTTTGAAAAAACACAAACAACGGTAAAAAAATATGTAAAAGATAAAGGAAAACTGAATTACGTATTGGCAACATGAAGCGGGAAAGCACTTTGGGTGTCATTGAGAGCAGGTTTCATTCTGTAAATATACAAAGATTCGAGAAGGTGTAGTATGTAGTACACCCCTGGTTTTTAAAAGGGGGGAGGAGGTGATGTTACGCTGCTGGCGCTGCGAGAAGGTCGAGGTGTGGGCTTTTTTTGGTGTACGCGATCCGTCATAAATGACTGGAATCGATAATTTCCTAAAAAATATACTTCAGATGTGGATCAAAAACAAATACATCCAACTCAACGGAACCCGCAATTAAAATACTCTTTATCATGTGTACTGGGGAAACTATTACCAAAAATAGTCATTAGGCTTCCTTGACAGCGTGATAAAGTGGCAGACCAACTGAGCTTTAGCATGGGTTTCCCACGATTTTCTATGCTATCTTATGCCTTTCCTATATTTTTTCAGTCTCAACTGCTGATATTCTATTCAACCTAATCTAACCTACAATACACGGGATGTTTATTCCGACTCTCAATCCGCTGGGTTAAGGCACCGAAAATTGTGAAGTTGATGAAGCTTGTATTATCACAGATACGCTCATCTCACACTGCAGGCTGGTGGGGGTGATACCCAGACGGACGGACGTCGGCGACTTCTTTTATATTAGTGATAACTTTCTTATTGGCTACAACAAAGCATGATACCTCAGAAACAAGTATTCCAGGTCCAATCTCGCGTGCAGCTCAAATATTCTTGGTGTTCAATTAAATTCCTTTCACGCTGTTTGTATTAAAAGAAATTCGAAACACCTTCGATGGCGTTATATTAATATTTTGTCTCCGAGCAACACCGCTCACTTGGCCAGCTTGTGTAGCACTTTTTAACATAGCTTCAAAAAAGTAGCAGAAATACTTTCCATATATAAATTTTCTGAATACTTCTGCGGTCGCTTCTGCACCTCTATCTTAGTTTCCATTGAGAAGTTCTCGTAGTTTTGCAATTAAAGCACCTCTTCTTTCTTGGCCGGCAGGAAGTTTTGAGGTGCTAAGCTACTGGAAATTAATCAGCCTCTTAAATTCTTCTCTGAATTTTATGATTGCGTTTTTGGCCGGAAGCGTGGGGCGGGTTGGCACTCGAGGTCGAACTTTCATTTAATGTCGGAATTGGTCCGCTGACCTCGATCTGCTGCGAGCGCTGCCAAAAATACGCATGCCAGCGTGGGAGCAACTGTGTAAAACCCCTCTTGTGAGGGCCAATAAAATGATTCGCTTGTCTCAGGCGATTCGAAATCTTTCCAACTTAATAAGAGTTTGCTGGAGTGATATAGTTGAACCGTATTCAGTCTACCGGCGTGCATACATACATACCTGTGGCAAAATCCTTCACTTGTATTATACTCAAGCCAGTAGTTCTTCTTGTTTCGTGCTGGAAGAAACATCTCGAGAGCATAGAGCTTTAAATTTTCGGAATAATGTTTCTGAAAGAACGCCGAGGAGATGGCCTAAAGCTATAAATGACTGAAAGCAATTGCAATGAATGATCTTCGCGCCTGTATAAAAATTTAGCGAAGGAATTAATGGTCGCATTCCCTCAACCTTTTGCCAATACCGTGATGTTCAGTGTTTTTAACAGTGTTTTAACAGTTTAACAGTCAGTGATGTTATGCTTTTATCATAGTGAACTTGGTCCAAATTTTTTCGACTAAAGTGCTTGGCCACAGAACGTTAATATTTCAGAGTCGCATTGGTTGAATTCATTTAAAATATTAAAGGAACAAGTTTCGAGTCTAAAGACCTGACACAAGACCTGACTAGGTCATACCTGACACCACCTCGAAATCCAAGTTCATTATTGTAACTTTTCTCTTTTATTCTGGTAAAATTATTGAACATGTTCGTATCAAAGTGTGTTCATTAATATATGCGATACGTCAATTATTCGATACATATAACTATTGCCTAAATTATAGCACACCCAGTAACTTTAAAACTGGAATCTTTATCTTTTGCATGCATATATTTTGAAACAGTACCCGAATTATACCAAAATGGTTATGAGAGACTTAACGAGTGACGACTTCCTGTCCCTCAGGGAGATAAAATTATTGTTTCAATGAGAATAAGCTCTCCCAAGGGAAAAATGCGAGGTCCTGAGCTGAGAACTAAATGAACAACGGAAATGAAAATCTTAAAAATCTATAGAATTGGAATGGAATTTTTTGTTTTACTGCAGATCATCTTTTTCGGTTCACTGCAGTCCTGTTTTTCTCGTACAATAACATTCTGCTTCCGCTTTTACCTTATTTCCCACATTTATTTTCTTATTTAGTGTTTCTATCAGGAAGAGAACTTAGGTGACACACGTTCTCCAAAGATTTTCCGTTTCTTTAACTCCGTTCAAATGGTGATTCCGTCTTTCCTATCTTCGTCCTTATTGGCTACAACAAAGTATGATACCTCAGAAACAAGTGTTCCAGATCCAATTCTTTGTTGCGTTAAGGAGGCCTGAATTAATTGATCTGACGTAATCTAAGCAAATATTTTGGAGGAATGTACTCTTAACTCTAAATGATGACATCCTTAATGGACAGTCGATTCTTGCTCACTTGAGTTTGTTAAAAGTAGAAAAAGATTTCTATTGTATGCTAGGACCACGTTCTCAATGTACTGCGTGAGTGATATTTCCATTCTGTTGTAATAGTGATGACCACCGTCTTCGTATTTTTAATGAAAAACGGTAAACCAATGGTTACAATGGCAATGAGAAAAATGACAGCAAACCTGAAGAAATGTCGGCAAAGGCAACAACCTGCGACATAATACGTATTTATTTTATTAACCATGGTCGCAGAAACCCATCAAATTAAAATACCCTAACACACAGTTCAGATCAAGTGTTCACTTTGAAATAAAGTTTCTGCTGTTTCTGTATAGGCTTCTGTACTGTATTATTTAGCCTACAAGATTTTTAGTGCTAGAAAATGTGAGCCCCTTTTTTTTGTCTCTTTATGACAGTTGTGTCAAAATATCATAATTTAATATTTCTAGCACGCGATAAACAACTTTTCCGCTTTTAACAAGCTCAAGTTAGCACAATATCGGCCATATATTGAGGATGTTACAGCAATCCTTATTTGGGTAAACATTTTTTTAGAAACGCTCTGAATCATGCTCGGTAAAACCCCTTCGGGCAATTTCTTCAAAGCCAATCTGCTACCCGCAGCCGAGCGCGGAGCGATCCATGCCACCAATTAGATTCAACTGTAAAATGCTTCTGTACCCAGGTGGAGAAATGCAAAGAACCGCAATATTATAAGCAGAACTTTTTTCAGTTAGGCTTCACGAAATATTCTCGGCCCCCGCGAGAGAGACGGACCATTTGTCATGCAGGATGGATGGACCCGCGGCTAGTCACTGAAATAAAAAAGTTTCACAACCATCTTTTGTTTTGGTCCCTGGCGCTGTACTTAGGCAAGCTCGCTTCACATGCACATAGAACACACCCCACAGCCTTTTCGAAACACCTTTCTTGCAATCAGAGGCTTAAACCAACTTATACTCTAATTTTTTAGGAACAAATGAAATTGTGCACATTGTACGAAATGCTTTCATGTGAATCCCAGAAATCACTGAACTATTCAGGCCCAGATGTGAGAAGTTTAAATATGTTATCGCTACGGTTTCAAGTCAGCCTTTCACTAATGCTTTGTCTGCATTAGAAAATGGTTCAAATGGTCTTAATTATTGATAGGTTAGTATAGTTTGTGGCCAACCTCTGTGGTGTCTTCTTGCCGCGGATTGATTTTTATTCCTGGAATGTGTTGATTGTTAACCTCTGCAGTGTCTTCTTACCTCGGGTTCATATTTATTCCTGAAATGTGTAGTTGTTAACCTCTGTAATGTCTTCTTACCGCGGATTTATTTTTATTCCTGAATTCAAAATATGATACGAGCTACGATTTCGCCGTCCTACAAAGACATGTTTCGAGTGTACTCTCCTACCTGAAGGTGGAGTGGCTGCGAGGTGTGTGTCCGTGGCGTTTTGTGACCGCGTTAGTCGATGTGTGCAGGACTTGCCAGCACACCAGAGGTCGTTGTGTACCTCCTAGGTTATGAGTGAAGAAAACGGGAGGATGGGGCAGCAATATGCCTTGTGCACCTACTTTACATCAAATTTAGAATCATGAGTCTCTATTAGTAGTCAGACTCACGGGTCACCTTCAGTATTCAGTTTCACTCCTCACTTTTTTCCGTGGCTTTTCTGGGTTCAATAATTTGCGCTATAGCTTCTAATTTATGTGGTGGGAGGATCAACTGTCAAGTCATTCAGAAGTCCTGAGACACATTCTTGCGAGCTCAACACTATTGTGTTCCGGCCTCTCGTGCATGATTTAGATGCCAGGTGGTCTGTCACCAGGCGTTGTCTCGCTCTACTGTAACGAGCAATCTTGATCTTTTGATGCTATTTTTAATACCGACCTTAAGTTCACTTATAGTATTGTATTCAATTGCATTTTCTCATTCATTCATATATTTCTAGCTGATGACGAGCCGAGGCTTGATCCGCTTTCGTTACATGTTTTTGAGATTTCTTCCCTCTCCTACCCTTAACGATCAGCAGTTGAAACGATATTAATTTGTACTTATGAATGACGCTATAATAATCTTCAGTTTTACTGTTCAAGATGATTTCCCGTGCCATGACCAATGACCGAACCGGGCTACCGTTGCTATTGAGATTGTAACACCGTACGACATCAATTCTACCCAAGTTCAAACTTTTCTAAAATTATTGATAGGGATTCGACTAAAACTCAAAAGGAAAATTCTTCCTTCATGAAAGCGCAAAATTTTGCATTTTTGAATTTAAATAACGTAGCCGAGATTAAACGAAACCTGTGAGACGAGACGCAGGTGCGAAATGTCCTTCTGTTCCTTAAGGCGAACAAAAAGTTCTGGCTGCGAGGCGCTACTCCGAATTGCATTCAAGTTCGCCGAGCGCAGCAGCGAAGGTTCGATGAGGTGAGCAGATGGGGTACTTAACTATTGGAATTATTCTGGAGCGCGTCTGCAGGGCTGTGTAAGTGATACCATGCATATGCTAAGCTGATCAGACCGACCCTTCCAGAGCCACATGCAATTTCCATGGCGGACCTGCGGCTCCGAGTGAAGGATTCCCCAGATTGAGGCCCTCCATTCAGTGCGGACTGCGCGTTTAGACTTGATATCTGTTGCAGGAGACAGCATTCAAGAAGTGAGTTGCTGCTCGTAATGTGAGTAGACTCCGAGGCCAGCGACAGCCAAGGTACACTGGAGGCGAACTGGAAGCTAAAAAAGTGATAAAAGTCTAAAGTCAACTGCGTCGTTCGTGCGTATTAGCGTCGTTTATGCAGTTTATGCAGTTTGTGTACTTGTGTAATTATTTGTGATTTGGCTCATTAGTTGCGTGAATTCTTAAGCGTGTTACAAAATACATATTTAATTCGGGATGGGCTGTTATAGTTAATTGTTTTAATGCTTTACGTCACAAAAACCTTGAATTAAAGAAATTGATGGGAACGGATTGTATAAAATTCGATGACTCTTCCAGCCCCAACCGTTAATGGCATCTTTTAATGGTTTTGACAGAAGTTCTTCAGTTCGATTTGAAAGCTCTCGAGCTTGAAAATCGAAGCAATTAAAGTCCCATCGAGGCATGGGAAAGTTCACCTGAACATCCCAGCAATTAGGGCTTATAACCGATATTCTCAAGTGTGATCGCAATTCTGTTCTTCTCACTTAGGCTGTCCCCAGTCAAATGATCTCGTTATAAATATCGGAAGACTGTTCGATTACCGATGACTTTTTTCGGTCCCAGACCTCAGGTGTGTAAAATCTCATTTAACTTGGAGCCTCTCAAATCTTTCCAGGAGTTCGGAGCTATTCAGTTTTTCTCTTCGCGTTCGGAGGTCGATTCCACAAAAGTGGAAGAAATATTCTCTTAGGAATAGAGACCGTGAACGACCTCAAAAAAATATTCCGTCCGACAGAATAGAAACCTTGAAGTTCAGAAAGCTCGAATAATTGAAGCCATTTCGAGGGGATGCGAATGCTCTTCGTTGGAAAGGCCCCTTTCATTCTTGGTCGCGATGCCCTTGCGCGATATCGAACTCCAATAAATGGCCTTTCGAGCTTCATTAAAACCTGCCAGCGCCGACCATCAATCTGTCAAACTTATTTTCTTGAAAGATTTCATTACATTATCTCGCCTCTTTTTCTGGGCGTGAAGCTGCGCTGCTGCAGTGGCGATGGAACTGTTCGAACAAACTTAGCTTTTTTACTTCCCCATTTCTACCTTCTTGCTTTCTAAAATCGTCGAAGCGATGCGGGAAATGCTTCGCAACTGGCGTGCTCTGGCTTGGGCTGCGGTGTTCGGGTTTGCAAAACATACGAAATATTGCTTGGATTGGAGAATCTGTCTTTAAGATTTCATGCATTTTTATATTCGTAACTGAAGAGTAATGGGCAGTAAAAATATGTGAAAGAGACCTCACTTTGAAAAGTAATTTCGAAAAATAAAAAATAAATAATAATTCCATTTACCTATGCATTGCTACGTTGCACTTTGATAACACGTTCCAATTATCATCTTGAAGCTGTAATGGTAAATTTGTATTCTATGTAATTATACACTGGTGTACATGAACAGTCTGAAATGACGGGATTCAATATTTTTCTTATGTAAATTGTCCAGATGTGAACGACTAACTAATTTATTCATCCTAATAGTATTTGCGATAAAAAAATTCTTGTACTTGTGCACTGGTGAGACTCGTTTCGCAAATACGGTCATTAACCTTAACGCCCAACTGGACTATTCGGTCCTCTTTCAAAAATCACAATAATGATAGCTGTTGTCATAACGGTAATATGAGTATAAAAATGCCGGCGTTAAAGGGTTAAGCATCCTTATGAGCGTGAGAGATACGAAAGAAGCTGACATCAAATATATAAAATAAATAAACACACCAAGGGTACTATTAGGTAAGATAGCACTATGCTCCGTAAGGAGCAAGTTCAAATGTCCGTGTGAAAGAAATTCCCATATTTTATAGGTGTAAACCAGGATGCTTCAGAAAAGCTTCCAAAATATATAAATACCTTTTTTTACTTTGAGTTGGAACGGTCGCTATAATGTTTCAGAAATGATCGCTATAATGGTCGCTATATTTTCTCTGTTTCCTCATGCTTTGGAAAATCACAAGGCGATTGTTTTCATTGAATGAATTATTGATGTGGATGTTCGCTGTGAGGTCCCGAGCTGAGAACCCTTTTTGTTGAAATAAAAGCGTTTTGTTTGTTTGTTGAAAACTTTTTTCAGTTCACTGTTGTCTTGTTCTCCAGCACCTCTGACTTTCTTCTAATAGACTCATATCTTGTTTCCTAACCTTCCTTTTCAACCGTTTCCATGCGGAGGGGATCGAGTGCGGAACACCTTCTGCATAGATTCTGCGTTTCATCAACTCCATACTAAATGATCCTTTCTTCCTTCTGCTCTTTCAACATTTCTGTAATGTTAAGGGATGCTGAAACTAGCCTATCAATCTAAACTCAATCAGTTGCTGTTCGTTCTTTGAATACACCAAAGCCTTCGTACTTGTGTGGCGCCCAGCATCGTTACGAAACTCTTGCAGGAAATCCTCCTGCCACACCTCGTGATGATCAGAAATCGCTGTTCTGATGATCAGAAAATCCTGTTGATGTGAACAGACCTTGGATGCTTACGTGAGCCCTACTTAACCTGCATGTGTGCCGGCAAAAGGAACCTACCACACGTCCACTATGCATTGCACTCCTTACGGAGACACGACTATTGTATCTAAAATTTACGCTCCCTGAAGGAAGATCTGAAATTCCGAGCTGGAGGTATAGGTGGGGCTATTATCTGTTTCAATAGAATAAGTTTTTTGTTTATTTCGGACGTCCACTTTGGTTTGATGCTACCTATATAAAGCGCCAATTAATTTTTGTTTTGACTTCAATCTCGTTCTAACAACTTCTTCCAATTTTGTCGTCTTTGCGGATGATGTTGGGGATATACCATGACCATGAATTCCCCATTCCCTTAATTTCACACTAAATGTAGACTTCGTCCTAACTTTATTGAGAACACTTCTGTTGCAGTTAGGGAGGTGTAAGCTAACTCGTCTAAGCCAATCAATCATGCATGTCAAATGCTAGATGTGAAGCGTACGAACGTAGGGGCGAGGGTACATACGCAAAAGCCGCATCCGTCGAGCTGATGCGAACTACGAACAAGAAGACAACTCCGCCCATCATTGACTCGTCGCCTCACGTTTCTTCCCAACCTCCGAAAGCTGAAAACATCATAGTACTTTGTTAGTTAGTACTTTGTTAGTTATGTTAGTACTTAGCACGGACGTTTTAGAAGTTCTGATAATAAATGTTTTTATCTAAGAAGTAGGCCGCGTGAGGTAAAGATAGCAACTTGCCAGCACATTACATTACTTCTTATAGTTTGCAGCCCCGAAGAATGTTTTATCATCATGAAATATGAACTTAATTTCTGTTTTCATGCCCGATGGTGCATGTCAAATGCTAGACGCTGCTGAAGGCTTTCTCGGCCTTTTCAGCTCGGTCTGGGGGGCTAGACAGCTGTGCGGAGATGCAAGCACTGAAATTAGTCTTCGTTCTCATCAATCACAATCACCAATTCCGAAAAGTTCTCAGGACAGCAGATACTTCTCTTGGATCAGCTGCATTCTTAAACGCCAAGTTCCGAGGAAACTGTGCTTCACTTTCTCCGTTTCTCAAGCATCGAGTCTTTGACTCGATATTGAGGAGAGGTTTCGTTCCCGCTTGTTTGCAACAGTCGTTCCATGGCCCACACTTGGTTTTGATATTCTTCGAGAGAGCTTTCTCAGCAAAAGGCATAAGAAGACTGTATTAATTTCAGTTGATATTCTTATGTGAATGATCACTGAGTTTGACAAATAACCGCTGCTACAAGCATCGAAAACGCGTTTTAATTTTCCCTTAGACTTATTTTATACATAGAGAAATGGTATGATAAGTGATTATCGATAGGATAGAATTGTTACGCCAACAGTAGCGTTTTAGTTGAGACACACAGGCCAGTCAACTATTTAATATTTTATGTATGATTATTCCTCTTTTATAAATAGCTCATCAACCGTGGAATTGTGTTCTTTGTATTAAGAAACGGAAACGATAATTTAGGATTTTGTTGTACTTAAATGAGAGACGTAAGGGAAGGGACTCGAATTGATGTTTTTTATTAAAGTGTGTCGTATTGTGGTAATTCTCAACAAATGATCGCATGCTGCCTCGCGGCAGAATGTCCACGAATGTACGTCAGTAATACAAAGTCATTTTAATAATCATCGAACGAACTACACTAAATTCAAACGATTTTCCTTCTCAAGGCTGCTCCAGCCGAGTTCGTGAAAATTCTCACCCAAGCATTAATTTACAAACGTCGTTAGCACCCTAAGCTTCTGTCAAGTATAGTGAGGGGCTAACCTCTGTCTAACCTCTGCTACTCCACATTTTTCTTCAACGGAACAAATTATATGCTTGCAGCCTTGGCCGAAACAGTGAACTTCATGAAGCCTTTCCAAACTAGAATTAATTCAGTCCTCTCATGCTTTCTTTTTACCGAAGAAAGCTTTCTCGAAGCATAACAAACGAAGTATGGACCATCGAATGACTGTTGCGAACAAATACGCAAATCACACCCACACAACTTCTTTCAGTTCATGTTTATTATTACTCGTAGATTAGTCATTAATACTTGAGTGTCTCCTACCCAGAACGTTATTGATCCATAGTCGGAATGTTGATCATCCAGAGTACCTCTGACGAGGAAATTAATTTTTACACGAGCCATATACAAGACCATCTACATGATCGGCGCCAAGCCTTGTTGCCCTCCTTGCTTCTGCCATTTCACTGGCTCGTATTTCTGCATTTGACTCAGTTTTGTAATTGACGTGAGTGCATTTCCTGTCCACCTCTAATTCTTATTGAAATCAACGCAGAAAGCAGAGTTGCCATTAAACAAAAGGGAATTCTTTTCACGTCGAATTATCTTCCGTTGTGTATCCGCTTTAAAGAAGTGAGTCACCAGCTTCCCATTAGTCAGTCATCATTATTCGCGTAATAATGTAATGTAACAATGTAATGTAACAATGTAATGTAACACTCGAGCACACAGAGTTTGAGTACGTACTGTCGGGTTCAAAAAGCTTCATTAACACGTTCCCTGCTTAGGGACCCCCCCTGTGGTTACTGAGGGGATTATCATAGTGCTGCTGACCGACCTGCAGCCACTAAATTTTTATAAATACTTAATGAAAGCCGAATGAAGGCACGATCCAGTTAGTGTTAGTTTTCAAAATTACTTACTGTAATGGATTTTGAATTTTAATTTAAAATTGAATTTCAGTCTCCCAGGGGAACCATGTGTGGGCCCGAGCTAAAGGTTAGGTAGGCTTCCTTTTTGTTGTAATAAAATAGGTTTTTGTTTTTTTACGGACCATCTTTTTTCGGTTCACTGCTGTCCTGTTTTTCAGCACCTACTACTTTCTTCTTCAACTTTTTTCTTGTTTCATGAACTTCTTTCCTAGCTTACTGTTTCTGTGCACCTTGTGCATAGATTCCACGTTTCCTCAACTCCATACTAAATGGTGCCTTCCTTTTTCCTCTCTTGGAACTTCTTTGTCGTGGTTAAGGGAGGCTAAAACTTCCTTATATAATAATAATAATAATAATTGAATTTCAGTTTACCCATCACAGGAAACGTATTAAACCAAGTGCAGGTTCTCGATCTGAACTGGTTTCCAGTTGGGGAACAAGTCAGCATTCAATTCTTCAATTAGAAATAATTTTTGGATTGAAATAGTTTTAAAGTCTTATCCAGAGTTTACGACCAATAGTTACCTTTAGTCGTGAAAGCAAGTCGCGTGATGCACCAGCATACATGTCGAAAACTTATGAGTATAAATTATTTGTCATATTGATTGCTGTTATGAAATGCTGTTGTGGGTTTGACGAGCAAACATTTTGCGTGGCACAAACTTGTTTAGGAGCTGAAACTTAACTGAATGAGAAGTGTCACAACTTGTGGGTTGAGACTTACTGAGTGTGATGTACAGCTTACTCGTTTCTAGAACTTCTGCATCCTGTTACAGTTTCAACTCCACGTTTCAAAACTGCTAGAAATTTGACTGAGATTAGTCCTTAACAAAGCGATCTTATCCCCTCTCGCCTTCGATATTGAAGCAGCCACCTGAAAAATTCCGAGTTTAATGTACCGCCTGCTGCAAATTTTAGAGAGCGTATCCAAATACTCGCGCGACGCAAGCCTGTCTTCGTGTCTCAGCCCAGCACTGTGTAGCACAATGGCTTGAACAGGACGGCGTAATGCGTGGGAATGACCTCATTATACTAGGAGAGCCATAGTTTAGTTCATGAAATTAAAGGCATTAACTTCATAGGACACGGGCGACGCTTCCACGCCTTCCTGAGCTTACGGCTGGCGCGGGGTTGGAAGTAGCTGTCATGTGTGTGTGAGCTGCGCTGCTCGATGTTGCGTGGTGTGTTTCGGTTGCGTGGTGTGTTTCGGTTGCGTGGTGTGTTTCGGTTGCGTGGTGTATTTCGGTTGCGTGGTGTGTTTCGGTTGCGTGGTGTGTTTCGGTTGCGTAATGTGTTTCGGTTGCGTGGTGTGTTTCGGTTGTGTGGTGTGTTTCGGTTGTGTGGTGTGTTTCGGTTGTGTGGTGTGTTTCGGTTGTGTGGTGTGTTTCGGTTGTGTGGTGTGTTTCGGTTGTGTGGTGTGTTTCGGTTGTGTGGTGTGTTTCGGTTGTGTGGTATATCTCTCGGTTGTGTGGTATATCTCTCGGTTGTGTGGTATATCTCTCGGTTGTGTGGTATATCTCTCGGTTGTGTGGTATATCTCTCGGTTGTGTGGTATATCTCTCGGTTGTGTGGTGTGTCGCTTGGTTGTGTGGTGTGTCGCTTGGTTGTGTGGTGTGTCGCTTGGTTGTGTGGTGTGTCGCTTGGTTGTGTGGTGTGTCGCTTGGTTGTGTGGTATATCTCTCGGTTGTGTGGTATATCTCTCGGTTGTGTGGTATATCTCTCGGTTGTGTGGTATATCTCTCGGTTGTGTGGTATATCTCTCGGTTGTGTGGTATATCTCTCGGTTGTGTGGTATATCTCTCGGTTGTGTGGTATATCTCTCGGTTGTGTGGTATATCTCTCGGTTGTGTGGTGTGTCGCTTGGTTGTGTGGTGTGTCGCTTGGTTGTGTGGTATATCTCTCGGTTGTGTGGTATATCTCTCGGTTGTGTGGTATATCTCTCGGTTGTGTGGTATATCTCTCGGTTGTGTGGTATATCTCTCGGTTGTGTGGTATATCTCTCGGTTGTGTGGTATATCTCTCGGTTGTGTGGTATATCTCTCGGTTGTGTGGTATATCTCTCGGTTGTGTGGTATATCTCTCGGTTGTGTGGTATATCTCTCGGTTGTGTGGTATATCTCTCGGTTGTGTGGTATATCTCTCGGTTGTGTGGTATATCTCTCGGTTGTGTGGTATATCTCTCGGTTGTGTGGTATATCTCTCGGTTGTGTGGTATATCTCTCGGTTGTGTGGTATATCTCTCGGTTGTGTGGTATATCTCTCGGTTGTGTGGTATATCTCTCGGTTGTGTGGTATATCTCTCGGTTGTGTGGTATATCTCTCGGTTGTGTGGTATATCTCTCGGTTGTGTGGTATATCTCTCGGTTGTGTGGTGTGTCGCTTGGTTGTGTGGCGTGTTTCTTGGTCATATTGGAGTGTCTGTTGATTGCGAGGGTGCGTGTCTCGGTTGTGTATTGCGTCGCTTGGTTGTATGGCGTTTTTCTAAGTTGTGTGGTACGTTTCTTGGTTGTATGGCGTTTTTCTAAGTTGTGTGGTGTGTTTCTTGGTTGTGTGGTGTGTTTCTTGGTTGTGTGGTGTGTTTCTTGGTTGTGTTGGAGTGTCGCTTGGATGTGTGGTGTGTCTCTCGGTTGGGAGGTGCGGCGTCACTGAGTTTATTGGTGCGGCAATATATAGTAATGGTGTGGACCTATATAATACATGCGTGTCCCTTTATTGTGCAGGTCCGTCATTTGGTTGTGATGCCACTCATGAATGTGTGCTGCGTTTCGACTTTTTTCTTTTTACGTTTATAAGCTGACATATATATTCTGTGAGACGATCGAGAAGGGCGGAGCTAATGAGATATTCAGCAACGATAAACGAAGAAACTCTGTCGCTTTGTCGTAAATTGTCTCAAGTTAACATTTCCATATTCAATATTTTCCGTTAGCAATATTTCCATTCATGGAAATATTGCTCAGAAATTCATCTGCGCAAGCTTTGATATTTTCTCCAAGATTTACAGAGACGTAGTCAAGGATAGGGATGGTGTTGATTGTTTATATGAGGAAGAAAGTTAAAGGTAGTTTTCTAGATTTATTGGATATACTTACACATACTCTCAAAATTATTCTTTCCCAGTGTCATTTATGCAAATATCTGAGTAAAACCATCTATAGGCTAATTCATTTTTCAAAATGCACAAGAGATCCAGAAAAGTACTAGATGAATAGGCAAATTCAAGCTCTAAAAAAATTGTATTCTGAAAAAATTATGAACTCAAAAGCATATATACCATGTTCACATTTGTTCGTGCTTATCTTCTGTCGTGAGACAAACTAATTGATTAAGACGTCAGTTCCAACGGGGAATTTAATTTAATCATGGTGATATTCTGGTTTATGTTAGAGAATTCTACAGTGATTGCGTAGCGTTAGTTTTCGTAAAATTCCTAGTTTCAATTTACTCTAGAGTCAAGACAACATGGTGAAGAAAAAGGAGCTCAGTTTCGAGACAATTTCGAAACAAATCAATTTCAAAGCAATTTGATGTCCCTGTATCCACTTTTCAGAGTATTATACAAAAGCGCACAAGTTTAGCTCCATTCAGGAGATTGTACGACAAGAAAGAATGAAACTTTCACTCCGACAGGGAAGACAAATAGTGCGAAAAGTTAACCAAAACCCGAGAGTCACAGGGAATGTGTTGATGTATAAACGAAGTATCGAAGGTATAGCAATTTCAAGAGTTGACACTGCAAGGCAACTTGTAAAAGATGGACCAGAAGGTATATAGACCTAGGAAAACAGCTCTTAATTCTTACGGCTAGACGCGTTAGCACCCGATAAGCGTTCGCGTGAGAATGCATTGATGAAAAAATCAGATTCTGCTCACTAATTCTGTGATCAGATGCGACGAAGATCGAATTTTCCAGGTACAAACATGTTTTATTTGATAAGCGTGAAAAGGTGAAGCTTTCGAGTTGAGAAACCACTCCCACCCGTCGTTTCTTGGCCAATGAAACTGGACTTCCAACACATGGTGGAAATCGTGTGATTTAAAGTTGTATCTCGGCCAATGAAAGTAGAATCCTAGTGAGGGTCAATGAAAACATGTCACCAAGATCAATTAATCAAATTTCTATTGAATACAAGTCCCGTGAAGCTCTTGATCTTCGAACCCATATGGTCTTGCAAAGTAATGACCCCAAGCATACTGCAAAATCTACCACGGAATGGTTGGAAGACAATGAAGTATGTGTTTTACATTAGCTAAGCAAAAATTCAAATATTAATCCTTAGAACTTTTTTTTTCGAGATTGGTTGGTTAAAAAAATGTCAATGCAAGCAAGAAAACTCGAAAATCTTGAAGAACTGAAATGAATTGTAAAAGAGAAGGCCAAGGTTTCTGTTGATGTTTGCGAGAACCTACTAGTGAAATAGGGAGATTATGGCGGCAGATCTTAAAAATGAAGGCCCTAATATTGGTCACTTCAATGGAATCGAATAACAGTGAAATCATTAATGAACTCAACTACAAACTTGAGATGTTTCCAGATTGTCTATTGTATGTTGAAGTTAATGATCTACAACGATCGAATTTGTGAGGCTGCGCATTACTAAGAGTAAATTATGTTGTACATGTTCATGTACGGAACATCGTGGCCAAAACTGTAGCAAATTAAGGTGCAGGTCACTTTCTTACTGCGAATTTAAATGCGATTCAATATCAGTTTCGATGTAAATGCTGTGCAGCTCTTCAATACTTCACATTTTTTACCTTAAAAAGTTTTTTGTTTTACGAACTTACAAATCACATGTTCAGCATTGTACGACTTCTGAAATCTAGAATTTCTGAACCGTACAGTGGGACTCCTGGTCCGAGGTTTTGTTCTCGTGTTCTTAATTTTGACTGTCATACGATTCTGTTTTGAATTCTCGTCAGTGCCTCATGTTACCATAATATCGGCTCAATATTATGTTTGGATTCGCGTCTTCTTTTGATGCCAACAGCCTATTTTTATCCCTCGGCTATCAGCGTCGCATCATGAAATCAGTGTTGACAGACTCTGACACGCCAGAGTGGAGGCAGATCTAATTAATAAAAAGCATCATTGAAGATCAATGCAGTGTACTCAGTACTAATTAGAGGGATCCCAAATTGCGCTTGACATTCGCGCTTCTTGTAGCGTAATTGCAGGGAGAAGCAGCGCTTCTCGTGGGCTTTAACTGATTGCCTTCTACAGACATGCCGTCATTTCAACGATGACCAACGAGTTTTGCGTACATGGATTCGAGATGGGAAATATGAACTTTTAAATATTAACTCTCACAATTATATATTTACAAAAAGATGAACTCCTTATACGGCTGAAGAGCGTAGGCATTGAAGCAACGAGTGACAATTTTCATTGAAAGGTGGAAGTTACTCAAATGCTATCTTTTTCAGATGGGATATTATCTGCAACTTGGGCCACCACTTTCAATAAGCAGAGTATGCCGGCAGTTTTTTTTATAATTTTCATGAGGTTCAAAGCGATACATATAATTGCCAATGTGGAGTGAAAACCTAAAGTATCTAAATTGTTGAAACATTTTAATGTTCAAGTCCGACTTGCAAAATTCTTCGATACTTTGCTAACTCCCGAATGTGTAGAGGTTACGAGTAATGCAAAATATAATGCGATTGTGTCTTTTAGATCCACCAAAGCACATTACCTTTAATTAAGAGTTTTATGCTTAAAACGCGGCAAGAATATTTAGTATCACATTAATTAAATGCAGATCTCAAAGTTAGCAGATGCCTCTCGTAGTTTTTGATACTGCGATGCTTGCTTGAGTTGCAACGAAAAATTAGGCTTTCATTGAATTATCTTAGAGGGGAAATTTGTCCTCGTGAGTCTACGGCAAACTTGTACGAGAATGAGCCGAGTACAGCAGAGCTCATCAGAATGTTATTTATATGTCAATGTTTCAATATTATTTACTTGAAAAAACACTCGAATTATCTCTGCGCCACCGATCGATGGGTCGCAATAAAGTTAAGAGCTGATGATATTTTTTGAATGAACAGCAAAAGTTTCAGTTCGATTGAGCAAATTTATTTCTCAAAGCATCCTCGAAAAGATCAACTCTGCTGCATTTCAAATCAACTTACTAAGCAATTTCTGTTGAAGATTTGATAAGTTATAGGCATTTACTTATAGGCATTTATTTTCGAATAGTGACATCCAACTTTGAGCTAATGAACCTATTTTCACGGTTTCCATGAATGTCCAGTGAAGCATGTGCCCGATTAATTTATTTATCCTCCCGTCGGACAAGCTAAACAGTTTAGTCAATATTTTTGAAACAGAAATATTTGCATCTAGTATTTGCTTCCAGTTTTCAGTGCTTTTCTTTCTCGAGAACTTTGATGAAACAAATATTAACGTCGAGGTTCATGAGGCCTCAAAATTGCCACCACGAACAACCTATCTGAGAGCAGTTACTGATGTCACAAGTTGTGATGCCATATATCATTGTAACGCTTTCAGTTCTGATTTTTTGCCCACTTAACGAGTTCTTAAATGCTGAAAAGCCGTGTTTTACATGGAACTGCAGTTCATAATGATTTTTTGTATTGCGATGGAACTTGTACTAGTTAGATAATGTTCTTCTACGCACAACTTGCTCATTTATTTTTTTGCTGCCGACACCCGCCTCTATCAGGGACGAGGCTAGTTTAGATATCAAGCGATGTCAACTAAATCTTGGTTCGTGAGCTATCCCAAAATGAAAACAATGAAATAATTTTATGATTTTCTAGCGAAATTTTGGTTCATGTTGTCTCAAAATGTGCACAGCAACACAAAATTTCAGTAACATCTCTACTTATTCTAGAAACTTAAATTAATTACACGAAGCTGAATCTAAGCTTTAAATCATTTGCAAATGCACCCAACGGTACCCATCAAGGGATGGGATAGAAAATAGGTAGTCGAGTTTCTCTATCCAATGCTCCGTAGGCAGTCTCCCCAGAAAGGTACCATTAGTTACCACTGCTGCAATTTGTTCTTTTTTTTTCCTTTTTAGTTCGTTGTTATATGCAGAAGGAATCCTTTTTGGAAATACACCTTACACGTAGGATTTCATTTTTCCGGAGTCTATACTTAAGGGTTTCTTCAGTTTCCTCTGGACAACATTTTTGCAATGGAAGCGGAGCCTTAAGCTATTTGTTTTACTAACGTATTGTACGAACATCAGTTGAGCAGCGCTGTGCTAAATAGAGACAAATTATTCGATTGCGACGCTGTTGAAATGATACAATTCAATGAGTCAATCTTTATTGTACCTATACGCTATATAAATTTTCATGTGCGTAAAATTTCTGGGGTTTAACTTTCTCTTGATTCGTGTCAGTTAATAATAAAGAGAACAAATTGGGCTTTTGTATTTAATTTTCCCATAGTTTTTTCATAATTTTGAAGTCTATTTCACGGTAAGTTTCAAAAATTGAGCCTTTTTGACCAATAATATCAGCCCAGAAGTAGACCAACGCTGGCCCCGAGTTAAGAGCAAGGACGTATCGCTGATTTGGCGAGGTTAAAGCAAGCAAGAATTCGAAGAAATTTTGCCTGCTTCAATTCGCTGGAATCGATTGTCGACCTCGTTTTAAGCAGCCCCCCTCAAGGGGATACGGATACAACTATTGTCCCATGACAATTAGCGGTCCCAAGGACAAAATGTGAGATCCTACGCTAAACGTTGAGTTCACCTTCTTTCTATTAAAATAGAGTAGGTTATTCATCTTTTTTCGGCTCACTAATATAGTGTTTTTCAGCCTATTTATTGTACTTTCTTCTGTTACGCCTAACTTTTTTCATGAACTCATTTCCTAACCTGCTATTTCTATCTGTGAGGAATCTTGTGTGGGATCACACTTTGTGGATAATTCTTTAACTCTACACCAAATGGTGCCCTCCTCCTTCCTCTTTTTGAAACATATTCATTGTAATTAGGGAGGCTTAAAATAACTTATATAAAATGATCTTTGAAACAGCAATACTGTCCCGCCAATGATCGTCTCCACTACGCCACTGTTCGTCCCTGCACGTCTCTGATCGACCGTTAGCGTCTCACTTCGCCTGCGATACGCCGTCTATTGGCGGCTGCTCGTCTTTGGATGTCGCTTTCAAACTTTCGGCCGTGCAAAGCTGAGACGCTGGTACTGAACGACCCTGATTCACGTATGTACATTTATGTACGTATTTGAGGGTTGTTTTTTAGAGATGTCAGTCTCTGCTGCGACTGGCCGAGAGTTTTTCTTGGTGTCGTGATTCAAAAAGAGATAAAATTCTAGGTACCTGATAATACTAGAAGCAGTAATCTGTTATCGTAGGAATATATCTTAAGCGCACGACAGAACACGAAAAGTATGAAGGAATTCAAAGAGTGCGAAAAAAATCGAATAATAAATATACGACGGAATGCTAAACGTTCGAAGCACTCCCAAGGGAAATGTCATGTTCCGAGCTTAGAGCTAGGAAGGTCTTCTTATGTTGAAATAAAATGTTTTTTTGTTGACAATTTTTTTCGGTTCACTGCTGTTCTGGTTTTCAGCACCTTCCACTTTCTTCTTCAACTTTTTTCTTGTATCATGAACCTTTTCTCAACTTGCTGTTTCTATGCACCTTGTGCATAGATTTTGCGTTTCCTCAAGTCCATACTAAATTGTGCTTTCCTCTTTCCTCTCTACGGAAAGTCTATGTTGCGGTTAGGGAGGCTTAAACTAACATATAATCTAATCCACTCTCAGCTAAACATTCAAATGCCAAGAGTATGAAGAAATGCTACGAGTACTGAGGATTGAAAGGGTAAAACAGATTAAGAGAGGAATGCGAAAAACGCGAAATCATGCGAATAAAAGTCCTTTGAAAACAAAACTGAAGTGTTTCCCAGCCTCAGACATTCAGACAAACGTCACTCTCGGGTGTGATGCTCACGAGAAAAAAATAATAAATTACATTTGCAACATACTGACATGAATTTTCAAGGTCATATAATGATTACTTATAGCTCTCAGAGTTAGCGTAAAATTTCCTCTAGCAATGAGGCTTTCGAACAACCCTGCTTAGCTCAGGTCGGCAGAAGACACTTCTACAAAATAGGCTCTGCTGCCGTGGTGTACGTGATGGCTGTGCTGGAGTTGTGCGGGCGCGTGTCTCTAGTGAAGTTGTTCGCTTCTTGCAAGTATTTTGTTCGAGAATCTGTGGGGGAACATATATTGAGACGTAAAATTAAATTCTACAAATGAAATCAAAAGGATTTTATGAACAAAACTGACAACGGTATTTATGCCTAAGCCACTCTATTTGGGGTGTCCATTCCACTCTCGTTTTAAGTTGAACTCTTTAAAAAATACCCTAGTATGAAAATAAGTCAATGCACGACGTGATGTGTTTCACGCAGCCACCAATATCGCATTTACGAATAATGGCAGTTTTACAGAGAAGGATTGCGTAAGGACAACGACATGTTTACTATGGGTCGAAAAAACTTAAATCGCTATCTCATGCGAGATGTGTTCTCGTTAAAGGAATCCATCATTTATACAATATTCTAGATTCCTCTTGATTAACCACGCTTCTGTAATACGAAGAGCGCAGCCTAGCTCACGGCTGTCCAACATTAAAGTCGGCATCAGTTGTGTGCCTACCCTCATCACCTCCACCCACCCAGGGAGCCCCACGTCATACAGGGTTCCCGTAACGCTTCGTAGAGTAATTATATTTAAGCCCATTTGGTTTTTAACAACCTGGATATTTAATTCAATCGATATATATTATACATGGAATTTAGTTTCTGAACGATTAATTAGGATTATGAACCTTCTCACCAATAAACTCACCAATCATTACGCAATTACTCCGAATTTGGGACTTTGCTTTGACGGTTACAGAGAGCCTAGTGCATCATTGAGACTGAGGCTGGCGTGATGACAACAAACATCTTGTGTTTTTTCTTGAGATTATCGTCATCAAGCGATGGATCCGTAATATTTAGAAATACTTACAACAGTGGAAATTACTTTTATGTGACTCGTTGTAAAAGATCTGAGGGACCAATCACACTTCGATTGCACTCAATATAAATTTTAATTAAACGCTCGATTCGCTCTCCATGTTCACATCACCGACGCCCAAATGGACTCTTTAGATAAGCCCTTATTGTTGCGATCATGTCTAATCAAGCTTCTCCCTCAACAGCTTTATGAAATATAGCTCTCAGCGTTCATCAGTGTCAGCAGTGAAATAAGCGCTCTTTCATTTTTAATTCTCTTCGTACGGTAGGAAGAGTGAGAGCAAGGAATGGAAAAAAAGCGTTAAAATCCGTAAATAATACTGATGAGACTGAAAATGCACGAATTATTGATACTCTCGAAATTACGACTTTACAGATGTATGCTCGGCACGCTGACCAAGTCGAACTTGATCACGATGGCTGAAATTAATTCTTCAACTACATAATTTGCTAAATGAGTTTTTTAATTATGTTGGTGTAGTTTGTGACATTAAAACCTGGGGGAAATGGATACCAAGTTTTCATGTAAATGATTCCTAAAAGTACGAAATTCAGACCGAGCAAAAATCGTGAACCTAACCAATAATGACGCAACAGCAGGACAGAAAACAACCTAAAAGATCCACTACATCTGGTGGCTTAGCGGTTGGACCGAGAGAAACCAACCTAAATAAGTGTCATTGAAGACGAGCGTTCCATTATAGGCTCATGTCAAACAGATTTTCTGTTCGTTGGACGCAGATGTAATTAGGAATTTTAGAATGTCTAATACTAATCTGAGAATTACCTTTCAGGATGAGCATTCACTGGTCATATACATGTTAGCCGTGAATTATAATATTCATTCCATTCAAACCGGGCATGATAATATTCGAATTGGGGAAGGTGGGCCCTGCGTACAGTAGGAACACTGCCGTTGTTCATCTCGTGTGTATCGGAACTGCAAGCGTCCTAAGTGTTGACCCGTCGTGTTGTTACCTCCTGCTCTGATCCGTTTGAATATTTTAGTGGAACGCTTCTAGCTGAACATTTTTCGTTAAACTTAGCCTGCTTCACTAAACTACTCTCGCTAAACTACGCTCGCTAAACTACGCTCGCTAAACTACGCTCGCTAAACTACGCTCGCTAAACTACGCTCGCTAAACTACGCTCGCTAAACTACGCTCGCTAAACTACGCTCGCTAAACTACGCTCGCTAAACTACGCTCGCTAAACTACGCTCGCTAAACTACGCTCGCTAAACTACGCTCGCTAAACTACGCTCGCTAAACTACGCTCGCTAAACTACGCTCACTCACCCTCGTTCACTCACCCTCGTTCACTCACCCTCGTTCACTCACCCTCGTTCACTCACCCTCGTTCACTCACCCTCGTTCACTCACCCTCGTTCACTCACCCTCGTTCACTCACCCTCGTTCACTCACCCTCGTTCACTCACCCTCGTTCACTCACCCTCGTTCACTCACCCTCGTTCACTCACCCTCGTTCACTCATCCTCGTTCACTCATCCTCGTTCACTCATCCTCGTTCACTCATCCTCGTTCACTCATCCTCGTTCACTCATCCTCGTTCACTCATCCTCGTTCACTCATCCTCGTTCACTCATCCTCGTTCACTCATCCTCGTTCACTCATCCTCGTTCACTCATCCTCGTTCACTCATCCTCGTTCACTCATCCTCGTTCACTCATCCTCGTTCACTCATCCTCGTTCACTCATCCTCGTTCACTCATCCTCGTTCACTCATCCTCGTTCACTCATCCTCGTTCACTCATCCTCGTTCACTCATCCTCGTTCACTCATCCTCGTTCACTCATCCTCGTTCACTCATCCTCGTTCACTCATCCTCGTTCACTCATCCTCGTTCACTCATCCTCGTTCACTCATCCTCGTTCACTCATCCTCGTTCACTCATCCTCGTTCACTCATCCTCGTTCACTCATCCTCGTTCACTCATCCTCGTTCACTCATCCTCGTTCACTCATCCTCGTTCACTCATCCTCGTTCACTCATCCTCGTTCACTCATCCTCGTTCACTCATCCTCGTTCACTCATCCTCGTTCACTCATCCTCGTTCACATCCTCAGTCATCGAAGGTCGGCACGATAAATGATAGGGCATAGTTTGGGCTATTCTCCCTCGTCGAAAATATTCATACGACCACACGCCGCGCCGGATAATCTCATGATATCGTCTGGTGTAAAATACTTTGCTCTGTTGAATTATTTTTTATTCGATAGTTAACAGAGCTTGCAGTGTGTTTCGTAATAACAAAACAGTGAAGTCAGGTAAAGACTAAATGATCAGAAGAAATGGGTAAAACCTTGCATGGATATTGATTATATAGAAAATCAAAAATTGATATTTCCCACGATTTAACTTAGCATGCGGGTATGGACGCATCATAGAAAGCAGGGTTTTGAGCAACGTGTCAAAATATTTAAGTGCAACTAATATCACAGTATCTTGGATTATATAATTGTATTGTGGTCTAATTTGCCTTTCGTAGAAAATACACAGAAAAATGTATTTGAGAAGATGAATGCGTTTTTTGCTCATTCAAGGGCGCAAATTTCATTGCACTCGTATGAAAATGTACCTCTGCTAAAAACGTTACCTTTTTCTCCACATTCTTTTGGACGATTGCATTCATTTGTTGTCGAAGCACCCGAAAATTTCGATGTGGCAAATTTGCATGTACTCGTTGTCCATCAGTTGAATGGAGATGTATCGGCCCTCAATGGATGTGCTCGAGTTGGTGTGGTACTCGTAATTCGGATACGGAGGAGGGCCCTCGAAGTAGCCAAGGCGCTCATAGCCAGTGAAGTCCCCAGATGCTGGCCGACTTCCCACGCGAACATCCATTTTTCGGAAGTAGTAATAACCTAAATTATTGTTCTGAGAAAGCAAGATTACTTCTTCAATTGTTGCTGTAGTTCCAAGGTCGAAAACGATAAAAGGATACTTTACTTTTTTCGTTTTATAACATAGTTGTATATCGGTTTCCTCGTAAACTCCATCTAACAAGTTTTCTGAAGGTCTTCCCAACTCGTCCGTCCGTGCGTGCACTGTAATTCCTGACTGTGCGGTGAGTAGGTTAGGGGCTCTGTTGGTGTAGCATTGGAGGCGGGTTTCGCAGTTCAGATCTTCGTTGAAGGGGACGGTCAGGACGCTGAGCAAAGTATAGAGACCTCCAGAGCTGTCGCAGAACACGTTGCACGAAGCTCTCTTACCACATTCGGCAGCTGCGAAATAGCGATTCGGTTGCTGTATCATTTCCGTTACGTCTGAAAGTTCTACCCACTTACTGCAGAGCTTTGTTGCAGCCCACCTCTGTCCAGCTGTCATGTAGACGAGTAGCCCGAGCAGCAGAAGCGATAGCCAGCAGCCTGACTGAGTAGCATTGCAGTTCATGTTAGATGGCATGAGTGACTGTCAAGTCCGCCCTGAACCCAAAATGAACGTGCCTTTCCTGCTGCTTCACTTTTTCTGGCTCTTTTGTGATCTAGTCCTTTCAAAGTTTATGTAACTCCGGTCAAGCTAAGATGTTATACGTCTTGGAAGATTCAGCTTAAAGAAAATGGTTCATCAATGAAGAAAAAGTTATTGACGTTTTTTAAACTGCCCTTGAGATACAGCGTTCTTAATCTAACGTTATTTTTATTTTACTGCTTTTTTGTGGTTTGCACATGTACTTCTGATTTGAAAAACATCTCAAGTTTTCCTTCAAGACAATCACACGAGATGGACACCTGCAGCCTGCACTCTCGTCTGGATGGCTCTGTTGGATGAACTGACGCAAAAATTTTTTTGCCAGCTTCAACTCACGTTGTGAAAAATGCATTACATGTATATTTGATCGGTGACCTCTGCGCCTGATCTTGGGCCAGAAACATGAAGATTTTGCTAGCAGACATGTGGCGCTTATCTTTGTTCATTGTCTTCTTTTTCATATGAGATTTTATTGCTCATAATTTTGCCTACCGCCGTCTTCGACTTACTCTCAGATTCATGTGCGCTTGCAGCGCCTTTGTAGCAAACCAGCCCTTGAGCGAAGCTGTGTCTGCAGGGAGGAATAGCAGAATCATTTTCTATTCAAATGACTGATTAATTGTGCTCCATGTTCTACTATTGGGAGCGGTGCACATTCACTTTATTTTCTCGATCATAGAACTTGGGTATTCTTAATCAGTCTTGCCCAGTCAATTTGCCTGATTAGATAGCTCTGTTGGGTTGATGACGTGATGATGGTTATGCGTGGGTTTTTTGCATGTGTCCTCTATACTTGGTGGGTGATTTTTCAAATCGATCACATTGATACCGAGTCTCCAAGCCCAGCTACGAGTCCCAAGCCCAGCTACGAGTCCCGAGCCCAGCTACGAGTCTCCAAGCCCAGCTACGAGTCCCAAGCCCAGCTACGAGTCCCAAGCCCAGCAACGAGTCTCCAAGCCCAGCAACGAGTCTCCAAGCCCAGCTACGAGTCCCGAGCCCAGCTACGAGTCCCGAGCCCAGCTACGAGTCCCAAGCCCAGCTACGAGTCCCAAGCCCAGCTACGAGTCTCCAAGCCCAGCTACGAGTCCCAAGCCCAGCTACGAGTCCCGAGCCCAGCTACGAGTCCCGAGCCCAGCTACGAGTCCCAAGCCCAGCTACGAGTCCCAAGCCCAGCTACGAGTCCCGAGCCCAGCTACGAGTCCCGAGCCCAGCTACGAGTCCCGAGCCCAGCTACGAGTCCCGAGCCCAGCTACGAGTCCCGAGCCCAGCTACGAGTCCCGAGCCCAGCTACGAGTCCCGAGCCCAGCTACGAGTCCCGAGCCCAGCTACGAGTCCCGAGCCCAGCTACGAGTCCCGAGCCCAGCTACGAGTCCCGAGCCCAGCTACGAGTCCCGAGCCCAGCTACGAGTCCCGAGCCCAGCTACGAGTCCCGAGCCCAGCTACGAGTCCCGAGCCCAGCTACGAGTCCCGAGCCCAGCTACGAGTCCCGAGCCCAGCTACGAGTCCCGAGCCCAGCTACGAGTCCCGAGCCCAGCTACGAGTCCCGAGCCCAGCTACGAGTCCCGAGCCCAGCTACGAGTCCCGAGCCCAGCTACGAGTCCCGAGCCCAGCTACGAGTCCCGAGCCCAGCTACGAGTCCCGAGCCCAGCTACGAGTCCCGAGCCCAGCTACGAGTCCCGAGCCCAGCTACGAGTCCCGAGCCCAGCTACGAGTCCCGAGCCCAGCTACGAGTCCCGAGCCCAGCTACGAGTCCCGAGCCCAGCTACGAGTCCCGAGCCCAGCTACGAGTCCCGAGCCCAGCTACGAGTCCCGAGCCCAGCTACGAGTCCCGAGCCCAGCTACGAGTCCCGAGCCCAGCTACGAGTCCCGAGCCCAGCTACGAGTCCCGAGCCCAGCTACGAGTCCCGAGCCCAGCTACGAGTCCCGAGCCCAGCTACGAGTCCCGAGCCCAGCTACGAGTCCCGAGCCCAGCTACGAGTCCCGAGCCCAGCTACGAGTCCCGAGCCCAGCTACGAGTCCCGAGCCCAGCTACGAGTCCCGAGCCCAGCTACGAGTCCCGAGCCCAGCTACGAGTCCCGAGCCCAGCTACGAGTCCCGAGCCCAGCTACGAGTCCCGAGCCCAGCTACGAGTTCCGAGCCCAGCTACGAGTTCCGAGCCCAGCTACGAGTCCCGAGCCCAGCTACGAGTCCCGAGCCCAGCTACGAGTCCCGAGCCCAGCTACGAGTCCTTCAAGTCATTACTGAAGATCTTATATATAAAATTTTAAGGCTGGGAGCGGTAATGGTGAATATTTTATTGCATATATTATTGATCTTATAGATGCGAAGTTCGATACAATCTTGACTCCCTGATGTGTAGAGATGAAAGAATTGTTTTAAAACTATAGCATCTATTCCCGTGGTGTTGTATGCAGTGACTCGGCTGAAGTTATTGGGGGGCGTGTTCTATGGCGTCTACTTCTGTGTTGTATGCAGTGACTCGGCCGAAGTTATGGGGGGCGTGTTCTATGGCGTCTACTTCTGTGTTGTATGCAGTGACTCGGCCGAAGTTATGGGGGGCGTGTTCTATGGCGTCTACTTCTGTGTTGTATGCAGTGACTCGGCCGAAGTTATGGGGGGCGTGTTCTATGGCGTCTACTTCTGTGTTGTATGCAGTGACTCGGCCGAAGTTATGGGGGGCGTGTTCTATGGCGTCTACTTCTGTGTTGTATGCAGTGACTCGGCCGAAGTTATGGGGGGCGTGTTCTATGGCGTCTACTTCTGTGTTGTATGCAGTGACTCGGCCGAAGTTATGGGGGGCGTGTTCTATGGCGTCTACTTCTGTGTTGTATGCAGTGACTCGGCCGAAGTTATGGGGGGCGTGTTCTATGGCGTCTACTCCTGTGTGGGATGCAGTGACTCGGCCGAAGTTATGGGGGGCGTGTTCTATGGCGTCTACTTCTGTGTTGTATGCAGTGACTCGGCCGAAGTTATAGGGGGCGTGTTCTATGGCGTCTACTTCTGTGTTGTATGCAGTGACTCGGCCGAAGTTATGGGGGGCGTGTTCTATGGCGTCTACTTCTGTGTTGTATGCAGTGACTCGGCCGAAGTTATGGGGGGCGTGTTCTATGGCGTCTACTTCTGTGTTGTATGCAGTGACTCGGCCGAAGTTATGGGGGGCGTGTTCTATGGCGTCTACTTCTGTGTTGTATGCAGTGACTCGGCCGAAGTTATGGGGGGCGTGTTCTATGGCGTCTACTTCTGTGTTGTATGCAGTGACTCGGCCGAAGTTATGGGGGGCGTGTTCTATGGCGTCTACTTCTGTGTTGTATGCAGTGACTCGGCCGAAGTTATAGGGGGCGTGTTCTATGGCGTCTACTCCTGTGTGGGATGCAGTGACTCGGCCGAAGTTATGGGGGGCGTGTTCTATGGCGTCTACTTCTGTGTTGTATGCAGTGACTCGGCCGAAGTTATGGGGGGCGTGTTCTATGGCGTCTACTCCTGTGTGGGATGCAGTGACTCGGCCGAAGTTATGGGGGGCGTGTTCTATGGCGTCTACTTCTGTGTTGTATGCAGTGACTCGGCCGAAGTTATGGGGGGCGTGTTCTATGGCGTCTACTCCTGTGTGGGATGCAGTGACTCGGCCGAAGTTATGGGGGGCGTGTTCTATGGCGTCTACTCCTGTGTGGGATGCAGTGACTCGGCCGAAGTTATGGGGGGCGTGTTCTATGGCGTCTACTCCTGTGTGGGATGCAGTGACTCCGCCGAAGTTATGCTGGGGCGTGTTCTCACTGGAGTTGATTCCTGCATACATGTTGTTCGAGGATCTGTAGTGGAAGATACATTAAAACATTCAGTTGATGGTTGCAGACAATATCGAAAGGATAAGATGAGTGAAACTGGCTATTATATGTACGATTGAAACACTCTCAAACTAATGCATCTTTTCCTCTCTTGAGTGAAGTTAAAACTTCATGGAAAATCTCTTAACATGAAATCATCCTTGCAAACTTGTGTCAATCCATTTCTTCGCTCACGTTGAATTGACTTTTCATTTGATATACGCAGAGATAATGAAGAGTTTTAGATTGCGCGAAACTAATCTCAGAATTACCTTTCAGGATGAGACACTTCAGAGGGATGTAACTACTTTATCAATGGGAATTATCACTCCCACGGGAAATGAGAAGTCTCGAGCTGAAAGTTGGGTAGGCTGTTTTTTTATAGTAAAATAGGTGTTTTGTTTCGGGCAGGATAATCATTTTACGGTTTACTGCAGGCCTGTTAATTACATCCACGTAATTAACTTCATATCAAAGGATACTTTCATATCTCTGGAAAACTTCGATGTTATTAAAGGCGTTCAAATCCCTCACCTAACTTACCTCGCTTCTAAAAAAAAGATTTCTCGTTTAGAGGGAAAGCGTAATTTCGTAATGGTGAAGCTTCACCATCGCTCGGTCACTAAACCTCATTCAACGAAATTTGAGAAAAAAAGATTGGGCTCGCACTGGTTTGTCCACGTCACCTGGACTATTTAAATCGCTCTACAGAAAATAGTCTCACGTTTTAGTTCGGTACTATAAATACCCTGAGTGGGGAAAATACTTACTATTCTATTTACAGGGTTAACGGTGCTTGAAGTACTTTCTTTATGATCTCGTAATAAACAATTCAGTACGGTATTATTGGAGAATGCTGATAAAAATGTCGTGTGCACCATTAAAGAAAATCAGTCACTTCTGTACGTATTCATTAATATTTGTAAAGTAATAGAAATTACAAGCGAATCACGGAAGCTGGTGTGAGCAATGTTAATAACTTTTATTGGAGCGAATTTCACGACAACTTGAGTTAGTTCTGTCACTGACCCTGAACAATACTTGGAAATACGTGAGACGAAATGATTTCAGCTTTTAAAATTGATTGTTTGAGTAAACAACAACACATATCTGAATCCTTCTCAAGGAAACCTCTAACCTTTGTTGAAAAACTTCACCTTCATTTTTCTTCACTTCACTAGTAGGCGGAGGCATTCAATTATGACTGATGAACCCAAAAATTTCGATGTGGCAAATTTGCATGTTTCCGACCTCCATCTTTTGGACGGAGACGTATCGGCCTTGGATGGAAGAGGCCGAGTTGGTGTTGTACTCGTATCTCAGCTACGGAGGAGGGCCCTCGAAGTAGCCCAGCCGCTCGTAGAGAGTGAAGTCCCCAGATGCTGGCTCACTTCCCACGCGAACATCCAACTTCCGGATAAGCTCATCAGCTAGTTGATTATCCTGAGAGATCAAGGTCACGTTCTGAATTGTCGCCATCGTTCCTAGGTCAAAAACTATATATGGATAGTTTTCAACAGTTGTTTTAAAACACTGATCTCTATCAAGCAAATTGAAAACTCCATCTAACATATTATCCGAAGGTCTCCCACTATCCGGCGACTGCGCGAACACTGTAATTCCTGACTGTGCGGTGAGAAGGTTAGGTGCTCTGTTGGTGTAGCATTGGAGGAAAGGTGCGCCTTTTGGGTCTTCGTTGAAGTGACGGTCAGGACGCTGAGAAGAGAGTAGGTACCTCCAGGGCCGACGCACAGCGCGTTGCACCAGTCCCTCTTACCACATTCAGCAGCTGCATAAACAATGTGGAGTTGCTGGATCGTTTCCGTGACTTCAGACAAGTCCAGCCAGACGTCGCTGAGCTTGGTCGCAATCCACCTCTGTCCTCCTTTTGTCGGACAAACGAGGAGCCCGAGCAATAGAAGCGGAAGCTAGAATCCAGGGGGAGTTGTATCACGAGTATTATTCTTCATGTTTGCTTGCATGAGTGACAATCCAATCAGTTCTTTGTAGAGGAATGCATGTGTATTTTTTCCTGTAAATGTTTTGTTATTCCTGGCGGTCTTGCACACGGAGAACTGTTGATGTACAAGTAACTCAAATCTAATGTCATTGGTTACCTTTATACGAGTTTCAGTAATAGTTGAAGTCAAGATTATGTTTTTTTTTCGTGGAAAAGAAAGGTTGATATGTATTTTTGAATAATCCTATGCTAAGCATGTTCGTGCTTGGGTTGGCTTCGACGATTTTTAGTGTCGTAAATTCGGTGATAATCCCCAAGAAGGAGCCCAGTGATTGGTACTGTTTGTCTAATATAGCTATAATGAAAGTTCAATAGCTGATGAATATACGGCGGTGAGAAATTTTGTAACTTACTTTTTATGATAGTATTTCATAAAAACAAAAATTTCTGACATCTATCTAAGCTCGTTTTGTGTCCAAGCAGAAGCTCGTTTCAGACATCATTTTGACGAGCTTCAATGCAAACAAAGGTCTCGCTTCATTTAATCTGGTGAGGCATAGAGCTGCCATGCGGTCGCCAACCCCTGCACTTAGTGAACTGATGTTCTTGAGCAATTGCTAATCCTTCACAAAGTGAAGCGTGTCAACAATCCCACTTCTATGAAATAACTAACCATGACGAAGAACTTGTTTCTGTGGAAAGAATGTTTGTGCATGGATGTCTATTCAGCCGTCATTTGCTTGAGTACTGTTCAAGAATTGAAAGTTTTTCACAGAAAATAAAACGGAATTGAAAATCCATTTGGTAACTGTAGATTTGGTTGAAACTTGTAATGGCAACCGGGAGAGAAAGGCATTAAGTATTAATAACGCTTGAACACTCCTAGTTTCAGCCAGACAGTCAGTTCTTCCTTGAAAGAAAAAAATCATCCTTCGAAGCTGAAATGTTCACGGCACCATGTCACCTATTATTTCTATACCTCTGGAATGGAATTAAGCGGTACCTCCGCTAAATTTAGCTTCCTCGAGATCAAACGCTAGAGAGGATTGTCTATCACCGAATTTTGAAGATAGCACTCCTCGAGGGGACGTAGGACACCTAAGCTACAACCAGGGGGCATCCTGACAGTGTATATCTTCGGCAACGCACATTGAGAAACTTGATCTATAGAGTGGGAAGCCCAGCAACCCATCACAGAAAATGCAGCACTTGTTGAAGGAGCATGCCGAGAGTTCTATGTATGTTGTAGGTAAAAGTTATCTTTCATTCAATAATTTCACTCATTTCTCTTTTGGGAAACGCTCGCGGGACGGGACGTTCGACAGACCTCGTGTTCGACCTTCTTCGTTTTTTATTCCGTATTATTATTTTACTTCTTCGTTTCATCGGGGTGGTTACACTCTCGTTCCCCGGCGTCGTGAACTGTTAGACACATAACTTCTACCGCATTGTGGCATTAATTGAACTTAAACTTTCTGAGTTTTTGTGATCGTAACTTACTGAGCGAAACGGAAGTGGAACTTCGATTTTATTTATAATACAATAGAGTTCCCGACAGCCGGACTCGATACTTATTGCATCTACAATAACAGTGCTCATGGTTGCTCTAAGATTGCCGGCTAGTATTCATCATTTTTAATATGATTCAATCCGTACCTAACTTATTTAGTCATCGTTTTCTAATCTAACTATATAACCTGAACTCGATGTCTCTGTTTCAACATTGAAAAAAACGTCAAAGTTGCAGGTTCCTCTATCAGGCCCTAGCGCAGGTAGCCTCCATGGCTGAATTTTCGTCCTTGGATATTAGGATAGCCTGCGAGTGTGCAAAGGTCAGGAAGGTGGTGTAACTTGCAGAAAAATTTAAAACGTCGTATGTCTTAAGCTCCCAAGGGAACCATGTGAGGGCCCGAGCTAAAGGTTAGGTAGGCTTCCTTTTTGTTGTAATAAAATAAGTTTTTGTTTTGTTACGGACCATCTTTTTTCGATTCACTGCTGTCCTGTTTTTCAGCACCAACTACTTTCTTCTTCAACTTTTTTCTTGTTTCATGAACTTCTTTCCTAGCTTACTGTTTCTGTGCTCTTGTGCATAGATTCCGCGTTCCCCCAACTCCATACTAAATGGTGCCTTCCTCTTTCCTCTCTTGGAACATCTTTGTCGTGGTTAAGGGAGGCTAAAACTTTCTTGAATAATAATAATAATAATACGTCGTATGTCTTAAATAGGTTTGAGAAGATTAATTATATAAATTCAAATATCGGTTTTAAATTTTGTTGAACAATTTTTTAAGCCTCCATAAATCGTTCGTCTTATCTCCTTGCCTTGCGATTTTGTAACTCTAGAGGCAGGAAAGTAGAGCCTCATAAAACTTATTGAAAGTTCAAATTAATTTTGTGGAAATTAAGTGATTTGAATGTTGCCGATGACATTATGCGGTGTCAGTAGAGATGACTCTCAGTTTCATTATTGTAAGACTTTTGTGAAATGATACGATTAGGATTCTTATTAACTTCTGTTTATAAATGTATAATTGCGGTTGTTTTGAGCTTATGAGTTGAACATATTTTCTTAAGCTAACCCCTTATTCATGTGAATGAAGTGCCTTAAATCTCCATAGCGTTACATTTATCTCCTATAGTAAAGTATAAAAAGGTGTAGACGGATCAAAGGGTTTATGTTATAAAAAGGAAATTATTTCAATTGTTGTTTATTAAAAGATTGGTTGCGTTATTTTTTGTGTAAAGGAGTAACACAGCAGTGGATTCTATGATAGTATGGTATCCTGTTCTTATTTTGATGCACCCATTCTGTTCCGATAGAAGAATCTCAAGTTTTTCCTTCCCGTGAACTGAATTCGACACACGCAGCCCACACACCAGCTTAGATGGTCACCTTTCGAATACAGACTCTAAAGTCTCACTGGAAGCTTGTGAACTTCTTCACCAGCATCTCATTATAGAAGATGCATTCCACGCACTGTTGATGAACAATCTCTCCACGTAGTTTTGCTCCGGAATTCTAGAAGTTTACTTGATAATGGGTTCTCACTTTTATTCATTCTCTTCATCCATTCGAGACTTGATTGCCCATAATTTTTCCAACCTCACCCATGATCAAATTTCAGGTTGATGTAAAATTGCATTACTTCTGTTTTAATTCCGGTGGTAAGTGGGGTGGATGGGCTAAGGTATCTGCGAGGTGGATTGGCTCGGTAATTTTCTGAGCAAATAACTCGTGAGTTTTGCTCCGTTTTCAATCGTAGAAGACGATGCGCGCTCGGTAATTTCCCTCGATCCGTAGAAATCTAGTATTCGTCGTAAATTACTTAACCAATTTACTGAACCAGGTAGCATTGTTAGGACAATGGATACAAGTATGCTTTTTTTGTGAACGATTTCCAATGCAATTTCAGTACATTATCCTTCATCGGTCACGAACAAAACTCTAGCAATTTGCATTCACCTGCTTGGGTTACTCTTCCTCTGAAATTCGAGTTCGTCACTGTTGAGATATGGGACACGATGAGTTTTGATTCAAGAAAAATACCTCTATTGATCTTTTGGCAGTAAAAACTCATTTGATGCAATTAAATTTATCGCAGATTAATTTTTGTTAGTCATGCTGGCAGGAATCACCATTTCAAATAACCTGGCGTAGCTTAATTTAACCTAGTCTCAGCACGTCCGAGTAGGACGTTGTCGGTTAACACGTCCGACTGAAACACCGTCTGTTAACACGTCCGAATGAACCACAATCGGTTAACACGTCCGAATGAACCACAATCGGTTAACACGTCCGAATGAACCACAATCGGTTAACACGTCCGAATGAACCACAATCGGTTAACACGTCCGAATGAACCACAATCGGTTAACACATCCGAATGAACCACAATCGGTTAACACGTCCGAATGAACCACAATCGGTTAACACGTCCGATTGAACCACAGTTGTTAACACGCTCAATTGCAACTTTGTCGTTTAACATGTTTAAGTAAAAGTCCGTCGGCCAATTTCAAGGCTGCATTCGCGCCGATATTTGCAGCCCATAATACTGTTTAATTTTGCTCATTGAAGACGGAAGGTTGTAACTAGAGAAAATTATTTTCGTGTTTACAGCTGAAATTGGTTGGGAAACTTTTGTTACATTTTCAGTAAATTTCTTATCCACTTGTTCACGTTCCAACATACGATTACATTTTCTTTCGCACCAGTTTTGACTTGGTGATTGAATTGGAATTGTTTTTGACCGAATTTTCAGTCAATAGTCGGTGCTTGTAAGATTGATTTCAAATTGAATTGACTGTAAGATCAGGGCATAATACAGTCTAATTTTTTTCATTTTTGACGAAATGTTGCAGCTAAAGAGAATTATCTATGTGTCTGTAAAAATTACATAAACCTTGCTGTACACAAAACAGGGCCAAATCGTAAACGAAGAAAGATGCCAATTTTTTTTTGAACGTTTCTCTTCACTCACAGTTGGGATGAACTTGTTTTTGAACGCTCGTCTACGGTATTTATGGCAAGGATCATAGTTTGAGAAATGGAAAGAACAACACTTTCTAGTTCTTACTAAAATATTGAACAATGAATTCTGGGGAATATGAAAGAAATAAAGGTTAACTCAATGCATATACACTAAGTACCAGTATAGGTATACAGCTTTGAGCAATTCTGATATATTGTAATCGGGAAAATAAATTTGAGAATTATCCCACGACTTTAGACTAAGAACCAATCCATAAGTTACTTTACTCAGTGTGTATAATTTTTTTGAACCTTAGATGCACGTTCTTGACATGGTCTCTGGTCGCTAGTAAGTTGATGTGCAATGCGCGTGTAAGATATATAGGTGCATGTCACAGCCATTATTGAGTGTCTGTCATTGAGTGTCTGTCATTGAGTGTCTGTCATTGAGTGTCTGTCATTGAGTGTCTGTCATTGAGTGTCTGTCATTGAGTGTCTGTCATTGAGTGTCTGTCATTGAGTGTCTGTCATTGAGTGTCTGTCATTGAGTGTCTGTCATTGAGTGTCTGTCATTGAGTGTCTGTCATTGAGTGTCTGTCATTGAGTGTCTGTCATTGAGTGTCTGTCATTGAGTGTCTGTCATTGAGTGTCTGTCATTGAGTGTCTGTCATTGAGTGTCTGTCATTGAGTGTCTGTCATTGAGTGTCTGTCATTGAGTGTCTGTCATTGAGTGTCTGTCATTGAGTGTCTGTCATTGAGTGTCTGTCATTGAGTGTCTGTCATTGAGTGTCTGTCATTGAGTGTCTGTCATTGAGTGTCTGTCATTGAGTGTCTGTCATTGAGTGTCTGTCATTGAGTGTCTGTCATTGAGTGTCTGTCATTGAGTGTCTGTCATTGAGTGTCTGTCATTGAGTGTCTGTCATTGAGTGTCTGTCATTGAGTGTCTGTCATTGAGTGTCTGTCATTGAGTGTCTGTCATTGAGTGTCTGTCATTGAGTGTCTGTCATTGAGTGTCTGTCATTGAGTGTCTGTCATTGAGTGTCTGTCATTGAGTGTCTGTCATTGAGTGTCTGTCATTGAGTGTCTGTCATTGAGTGTCTGTCATTGAGTGTCTGTCATTGAGTGTCTGTCATTGAGTGTCTGTCATTGAGTGTCTGTCATTGAGTGTCTGTCATTGAGTGTCTGTCATTGAGTGTCTGTCATTGAGTGTCTGTCATTGAGTGTCTGTCATTGAGTGTCTGTCATTGAGTGTCTGTCATTGAGTGTCTGTCATTGAGTGTCTGTCATTGAGTGTCTGTCATTGAGTGTCTGTCATTGAGTGTCTGTCATTGAGTGTCTGTCATTGAGTGTCTGTCATTGAGTGTCTGTCATTGAGTGTCTGTCATTGAGTGTCTGTCATTGAGTGTCTGTCATTGAGTGTCTGTCATTGAGTGTCTGTCATTGAGTGTCTGTCATTGAGTGTCTGTCATTGAGTGTCTGTCATTGAGTGTCTGTCATTGAGTGTCTGTCATTGAGTGTCTGTCATTGAGTGTCTGTCATTGAGTGTCTGTCATTGAGTGTCTGTCATTGAGTGTCTGTCATTGAGTGTCTGTCATTGAGTGTCTGTCATTGAGTGTCTGTCATTGAGTGTCTGTCATTGAGTGTCTGTCATTGAGTGTCTGTCGTTGAGTGTCTGTCATTGAGTGTCTGTCATTGAGTGTCTGTCGTTGAGAGTCTGTCGTTGAGTGTCTGTCGTTGAGTGTCTGTCGTTGAGTGTCTGTCGTTGAGTGTCTGACGTTGAGTGTCTGTCGTTGAGTGTCTGTCGTTGAGTGTCTGTCGTTGAGTGTCTGTCGTTGAGTGTCTGTCGTTGAGTGTCTGTCGTTGAGTGTCTGTCGTTGAGTGTCTGTCGTTGAGTGTGTGTCGTTGAGTGTCTGTCGTTGAGTGTCTGTCGTTGAGTGTGTGTCGTTGAGTGTGTGTCGTTGAGTGTGTGTCGTTGAGTGTGTGTCGTTGAGTGTGTGTCGTTGAGTGTCTGTCGTTGAGTGTCTGTCGTTGAGTGTCTGTCGTTGAGTGTCTGTCGTTGAGTGTCTGTCGTTGAGTGTCTGTCGTTGAGTGTCTGTCGTTGAGTGTCTGTCGTTGAGTGTCTTTCGTTGAGTGTCTGTCGTTGAGTGTCTGTCGTTGAGTGTCTGTCGTTGAGTGTCTGTCATTGAGTGTCTGTCATTGAGTGTCTGTCATTGAGTGTCTGTCATTGAGTGTCTGTCATTGAGTGTCTGTCATTGAGTGTCTGTCATTGAGTGTCTGTCATTGAGTGTCTGTCATTGAGTGTCTGTCGTTGAGTGTCTGTCGTTGAGTGTCTGTCGTTGAGTGTCTGTCGTTGAGTGTCTGTCGTTGAGTGTCTGTCGTTGAGTGTCTGTCGTTGAGTGTCTGTCGTTGAGTGTCTGTCGTTGAGTGTCTGTCGTTGAGTGTCTGTCGTTGAGTGTCTGTCGTTGAGTGTCTGTCGTTGAGTGTCTGTCGTTGAGTGTCTGTCGTTGAGTGTCTGTCGTTGAGTGTCTGTCGTTGAGTGTCTGTCGTTGAGTGTCTGTCGTTGAGTGTCTGTCGTTGAGTGTCTGTCGTTGAGTGTCTGTCGTTGAGTGTCTTTCGTTGAGTGTCTGTCGTTGAGTGTCTGTCGTTGAGTGTCTGTCGTTGAGTGTCTGTCATTGAGTGTCTGTCATTGAGTGTCTGTCATTGAGTGTCTGTCATTGAGTGTCTGTCATTGAGTGTCTGTCATTGAGTGTCTGTCATTGAGTGTCTGTCATTGAGTGTCTGTCATTGAGTGTCTGTCGTTGAGTGTCTGTCGTTGAGTGTCTGTCGTTGAGTGTCTGTCGTTGAGTGTCTGTCGTTGAGTGTCTGTCGTTGAGTGTCTGTCGTTGAGTGTCTGTCGTTGAGTGTCTGTCGTTGAGTGTCTGTCGTTGAGTGTCTGTCGTTGAGTGTCTGTCGTTGAGTGTCTGTCGTTGAGTGTCTGTCGTTGAGTGTCTGTCGTTGAGTGTCTGTCGTTGAGTGTCTGTCGTTGAGTGTCTGTCGTTGAGTGTCTGTCGTTGAGTGTCTGTCGTTGAGTGTCTGTCGTTGAGTGTCTGTCGTTGAGTGTCTGTCGTTGAGTGTCTGTCGTTGAGTGTCTGTCGTTGAGTGTCTGTCGTTGAGTGTCTGTCGTTGAGTGTCTGTCGTTGAGTGTCTGTCGTTGAGTGTCTGTCGTTGAGTGTCTGTCGTTGAGTGTCTGTCGTTGAGTGTCTGTCGTTGAGTGTCTGTCGTTGAGTGTCTGTCGTTGAGTGTCTGTCGTTGAGTGTCTGTCGTTGAGTGTCTGTCGTTGAGTGTCTGTCGTTGAGTGTCTGTCGTTGAGTGTCTGTCGTTGAGTGTCTGTCGTTGAGTGTCTGTCGTTGAGTGTCTGTCGTTGAGTGTCTGTCGTTGAGTGTCTGTCGTTGAGTGTCTGTCGTTGAGTGTCTGTCGTTGAGTGTCTGTCGTTGAGTGTCTGTCGTTGAGTGTCTGTCGTTGAGTGTCAATATTATACTGAGCCGTCAAATTTCATCTGAACCTGTTGATCATCGGAGCTTGTTCCAAACATCACAAATGTGATCTGAAACTAGTCTCTCGACCTCATCATTTTGTCGAGCTCATGGCGAAATGGGAGCCTCATTTTAAATCTAGTTAGTACAAATTATAATGTATAATTTTACCTCAAGCTTTAACATTGTTCACGACTTACTGGAATTAATTGTACCTATTTGCAATAGTATTTTGCACCCCCTGAGGGGGACACAACTACTGTATGTATGGAAATTAGCGCTCCCTGGTGAAATAGGTCTCGAGCTAAGAGTTAGGTAGGCCGTCTTTATATTGAAATAAAAATTTTTATTGTTAAGACCCATTTTTTCAGTTCACTGCTGTCCCATTTATCAGCATCTCGGACTTTCTTCGTCAACTTCTACCTAGTTTCAAAACCTTCCTCTTTAACTGGGTGTTTCTCTGCCCAGGGTATCCTGTGCGTGAACACACCTCGTGTGTAAATGCTGCATTCCCTTTATTTCGTTCTTAGTGGTGCTTCCATCTTTCCTCTTTCAGAACATCATCGTCCTGGTAAAAGATCCTGAAACTAACTTATAATCAATCAATTACATTTGATATTCGTGGCCAAAGTTTTCCCGGAGACTGCGCCTATTCACAAGTTGAACTGTTAAATCAAGATGATGGACCAAATTTTTCGTCAACGATTTTAACGCCAGAATTTTTGTAATGCTAAGGTCACAGCATTTCGATCGGGATGCAAAATATCACACTCCTCTTTCATTATTTTTTATACTGTTTCTATTCGAATTTGTCCCGCTGAAAAGATGTGAGATCCAATACTGAAAATTAGCTAAGCCTCCCTTTTGCTGATATGGATTAGGGTTTTTTGTTTTGTGTACAGATCATATTATTTTATGCACTTCAAAAATTTTTTTCAGGGGCTGTTATGTTCTTATTCACCTTTTATTTGATATCGCTGTTTGAATTTCTCTGTTTGAATTTCGCGCGACAGTGGTACTATTTTTGTACATCGATTTTCCGTTCCCTCAATTCCATCCTGACTGGTCCCTTGCTTTTCCTCTTTAGTGAAAACCATTCATTTTTTAAAGGTACTTGAACCTACTTATAATCTAGTTTAATCTCCTTTTATCGTAATCATGTTTTGAATTTAAGTATTAGCAAAATTTACTCTCCTGGGATCAAATTGCGATTAGCCAAAATTGATGTTCTCCACTCCCGAGCTTTTTAGCCAAGTCGAAACTCCTCTTCCTGTTTACCTTTGAATTGAAGGGTTTCTTTCTTATAACTCTTCTCCGCTAACTATTGTATTTTTCAAAGCCTTTATCCAGCGTAGAGCGACATTTGTATCCTTGTGGTGACATCTATGACGCTCTGACCAAGATTCGGATGACTTTCTTTCTCTTTTTCTTTTGCTGTGACACGACGCTTCGCCATCGTGCCGGTAGTTTTGTCCAACAATGGTCGTCTTCCTAAAATCTGACATTTTTCAACTTTTTTCTAATTAGCCTGAAAAAATGGGTTACTTTGCTGTTTAATTTCCAGCTCTGATTCTATCGAATGATTTCCGATCGTGGTTATTGGCCAATCGACTGTTTTTTGCGTAAAACAAATAAAATCCGAAATATCCGAACTTACATAGTAAAGTAATTTTATACTAACATGGTATTGTCTAAGAGTGAAACCTTGTAGCACAAGGTTAAATAAACAGGGATGGCTAAAGATTTGCCACAATTAATTAAATGAAACTAGTTTTCAAGCTTTCTATTCTTTTATTGTCATGATTCTTTTGAAAATCAAAGTATGAGTAGTGAATGAACCCAATTGGAATGAATATTCGTCTCAGACATCAAGCCAAACCCTAGTGCTGCTGAAGGCACGGGTTATTTGGGTAAAATTTATTCATGAATGTAACAAAAAATGCAAAAAATTTTCAAGCGATTCTATGTAATAATCAAACAAGAATTGAAATTTTTGAGAGAAAATTGAGAAAACATGTTTGGAGGAAAGACTGCGCTACCGTCGGACAGAAAGACACGCTTCCATCTGGTAAATTTGATGGTCGTAATATAATGTTCGGGAGGTGATTCTTCACGAACTGTGTTTGATAATGTTAAAATTACAGCTGGTACAATGAATGCCATAATAATTAACGATAACTCGGGTACTACTCCAGATCTCGAGGCCTAAGATGCGTGAACAAGACGTTCACGGAACGAGTCAGTAGAAAGTTGGGGCATAAAACGTGCCTTCTTCACCCAAGAGTGGGGGCTCAAGTTTGTATGCATGTCAAGAAGGCTAAGTGTGCCTGCGTAGGTTGAAACCAAATTTATAAGGAGAAGATTGGATCCAACTTTCGCGTATTGATTCTCAGAAGTTATAGTGTGCATCTTCGTAGCCGCCTGGCGAAGTCATGGCAAATATCAAGTGAAGAGGGAATCGTTGTCCGCAAATGGGTCTCGTTTGGAAAAATTATTCAATTTCTATTTGAATTAATGGATTCGAACCTCTTACCAAGATACAACAGCTATTGCATCAGTAGGAGGCAGAGATCCTCCGGGGAAGATGCGAGCCCCGAGCTTGTTACTTTCTTCGTCTGCTTTGGTGACTTCCATCTCTTTCTTCGGCTTCTATCTTCTGTCTTTAACTCCATTTGACCTCATGGTTTCTATGTGCAGGGTGTGAGGGCCAACCTCATGCATGGATTTTTTTAATCCAAAGTAAATGGTACTTCCCTATTTTTTCACTTAATAAATATTCATTGTAGTTAGGGGTGCTTAATCTGACTTATATTCTAATTTAATCTAATGTGCAAAGCACTACCACACGAGTGTGAAGTGCTGTCTTGGGTTTATACTAGATTATTTTCAGTCATCTCAACTTAAAAGCACTAGTAACACTATGTAATTCTTTCTTTCTATTTCAGTACTTGTTTCCTTTACAATGAATTTGTTGTCTTTGATTCATAACCATGCCATAAAATAGCATATCATCAAAATATTCAGTGTCCTTTCAGTATGCAAGGAAAGTTAACCCTCTAACGCTCCTGAAGACTGTAGGGTCCTTCGACGAAAATAGCCTACATGTATTGTATTTCTTGTTAAATTTGTTTTTCAATGTGTTTTTCTTAAATTCTTTATCGAGGAGCAATCCATTACTCATATTGATATCGGTGGTTACATGATACCAGTTCAGTGATGGTGGTTGTAATAACCGTAGTATGAGTATTAAAATGCATACGATAGAGAAGTTAACACGTTCTCCGCTTATTAGACAATATGTGTACCGATAGATTAATTGTTCATTCACTTACCGGTGGAAAGAAATAATTTCATCTGTTTCGGACGTTTTTATAAAATACTGGTTAACATACGAGGTGAAATGTTATCGTGCAATTGTATTTTACATATTATTTACGAAGAATAAAAATGTTTTCGACCAATCAAGTCGATTTCCCTATTCTTCTACTTAATTACAAAATAACCAAACCAACCGTTGAAAACCGCGGAAACGCTGTGAGCGTGATGAATTCGCAAATACCAAACAGCCATCATTGACTGAACGAGTGGAACGGTCATCCCTGTAGAGTCCAGTACAACCATGTGGAAGTGCACGCAGGCTGCACCAGGAGTCCGTCGTCACCAGAGCAGCGCGAGGACTTTCGATCTGAAGCGTGCGCTTCCAGCGAACCGTTGAAAATACTGCACCGCTAGGTCGAAAAATGATATACTGTCGATGCATGCCATGTTAGCATGATACGGAACGTGGGCATGGTACGGAAATTAATGTGAGCATGGTACGGAACGTAATGTGAGCATGGTACGGAAGAACGCGCATTTCAACGTAATGCTGAGCACATCTGTAACACCGTACATCATGCGGCTCTAGAGGACAATGAGGAAAGAATTCCCTTGAAAGTCATAGATGTTAGTCCGAACTTTGAATGACTTTCACCATTATAAAACTGTAATTCTTGAACTTTGTCAACTGAGGGAACAGCACGTTAAAAATGAAAACATGGGAATGACTGCTTAAACCGTTTAAATATTTTCGCTTTTATAACGAGCTGTTCTCCATGTCTTTGAAGTTCAAGGACTGCAGTTTTATAAAAGTGAATGTCATAAAAGAATCAAGTTCGGACTAACATTAACGACTTCCACGTAAGTTATTTTTAAATTTTCGTTCAGAACCTCATGATCTATGGTATTACATATATGTGCTCAGCATTACGTTCTGATGCGCGAATTAGCACCTCCTCTTTCAGTCAGCCTCGCATCGTGAAATCAGTGTTGAAAGACTTTGGCCTGCCAGAGTGGAGGCAGATCTAATTAATAAAATGCATCATTGAAGATCAATGCAGTGTACTCAGTACTAATTAGAGGGATCCCAAATTGCGCTCGACATTCGCGCTTCTTGTAGCGTAATTGCGGGGAGCAGCAGCGCTTCTCGTGGGCTGCCATTGATTGCCTTCTACCGACATGCCGTCATTCCAACGATGACTTACGAGTTCTGCGTGCATAGATTTATGATGCTGAATATCTCTCCGTTTAACTCGTTAATGGATTCATTGTAGGAAAAACTCATTACCATGCTATAGTGAACTTTGAATTACAGATCGAGAATAAAAGCTGCAGAGCTGACTAAATACTCACGGCTTTAAAATTTATTACTTCGTGGTATCTGCGAGTTTGAGTATCATGCAGTACCGGGTATAAAATTCTTAATAATGAAATGAAATAAGATTCACAATTTTCGTATAGATTAGAGCAACGCTTACTTTAAATAGAATCAACTATGAATTGGCAGTAACGGAGAGGAAGTTATTGAAAATTTCGAAGTTTATGAGCTGAAACGGGTCAAATTATTCATGAGCTTAGAACCCATACCATATAGATGTTGTACAAAATTCTACATGTCGATGTAAATTTAAATTCAAAATGTAAAATTTAGATACCTGCGGCTGAGACGTGCTAGCACATTTTGTTCGGAACTTCATTCAAGACGTGACCGCAGCTGACCTCAAAACGCAACAAGTTTGAGCGTCAGATTCCTCACCAACCCGCCACTATTCACTTCATCTAATCTCCAGTGCCGTGTAATGCATTCAGGCAACGTAACGTTTACGGTTACACTTCAGCCCAGGTTCGCGTGCTGTACTACTGTATTGTGTACTGTTTTGCGCGCTAGAACATCGTCACCGCCTCTGTAGGCTGCCTGTCCGGAGGGACACGTGTACGTGTGGGAGCTTCTCGGACCGTCGCATTGATGGCCCAGACTGGGTAACCGTGGAGTGTGCCAGGAACACTCTTACGGTGTATCAATTGTGAACTGTAACGTTCTGGTCCTCTTAGCAAGAACCTGATAAATTTTCACTTTAAATGCCGTGTATTGTTTAGATCAACCTGAAGTTATTACTATTCATATTTCAAACGTTTAATTACTATTGCCCCGACTGTAACGGTGATTGACTGTAATTTACGAAGAATTTTCATTATAGGCATAAAAGTGTGCGCTGGATGGGAGTTGCCTGGAGGGAGGAGTCGGGAGTGGTCTCTAGTTTGAAATAAAACTTTCCTAAGAGCCCTTGACTTTTCTTAAATCTTCCATTATTCTGCGCAGATGTGTGACTTCTAAAAATGGATTGAAACAGCTGAGCACTGCTCTGTAATAAAAAAAATTGCTAAATAACGGCTTGTGTTAGATTGTACGGGAAATTCTGTGGCGTTAATTTATCTGGGACGTACATCTATTGTAATTATGGGAATTACCGATCACAGGGAGATGTGGTCCTTAGCTTAAGGTTTGGTAGACCTGCCTCATGTGGAAATACGGAAATATTTGCGACGAACTATCTTTCATTGGTCCACCTGCGTACTATTTTGTTAGCTCTATTATGTAGTTGATTAACTCCTATGCTGTTCGTATATCTCTATGAATCTTCCAGTGTCTTTTCGCTGCGAGTTGGGGCACACCTTGTCCGTGCTCTAACTTCTACTCTAAATGGCTCTTTCCTTCTTATCTGCTTGGTAACATCTTGACTTATTTCAAAGAGTCTTGAACCATCTTAAACTTAATTTAATGTAATCTGAAACCAATCCACTTTGGTAAGCTGTTTTCTCATCCGTCCTGAAATTGGACTGCTCCCTCTGAGATCAGATTCAACTCGGCCTCTTTCTTAGAAGGACGGTTAGGGGTTTTATTTATTGAAGTGCAGTTGTTTTTGAACCGTGATTATTTTCGGCTTTATAATTAACGAAACGGGCTTGTCGGCAGGCTAGTTCCACTGTAACCAGTTTCTGCAAGCAATTCTTTTGGTCAAGAATATTTCACCTTCTTCTCATCTGCTTAACTTGAGAACTTGGCCATTTAGCGAGACCCATGAATGGAAATATATGATTATTATATTTGATGCGTATCTTCACTAGTAAAGAGTTTGAATCGAGAACGATTCCTGAACCAATCGGTTGCCTTGTATTTCAAGCAGCAATCTCTTGAAAAAAACGCTCTTCTTCTTGTCGGTCTATCACACACCAGCCTTCAAAAGACGCGTGCAGCGGGGGCGGCGGGACGTGTTCCTCATCACATCTCTTATTATTCAAAGGATCGAGTTGAAACTGTGAGAAGCACTGAGTTGTGGCTTTAGGAAGCCGAAGGGAGGCGTCACCGTCGAGTTTTGGAGCACGGAATGAGAGTGACACCATCAATGAAAAACTTCAGCTCTTTGTTTACTACACTTTTTTAAACATGTTTTTTAGGAAACGGGTTTCACCATTTGTGATAAATTCGAAGTTGACTGTAAAATATTTCATTCATGCTCATGATTTTCTCACTTATTTCAACCGTAAAATGTGATAAAATTTTCAAAGGTTAGTTGAGCGACAAAAACTTTTCGAAATTAATTTAGTCCTTTCAAACCTCAAATTGTGAACATATTTTGAGTCTAACTAAACCAGTAATATCACGAAAAAAATTAGGTCCTGAGTTAGACCCCCTCAGGGGGAATACAGTTAATGTATCTATGGGAATTGGCACTCTCAGGGGGAAATGTGTGGTCCCTAGCTGAGAGTTATAGGTAAGCCTTCTTTTTACTGAAATAAAATGTTTTTATGTTAAGGACCATCATTCTCGGTTCACTGCAGTCCTGTTTTGCAGCACTTATTACCTCTTCAACGTTTATCTTATTTCATGAACTTCTTTCTCAATTTGCTGTTACCAGGCCCCATCTGGATAGATTCCGCGTTCCCTTATCTCCATACTAAATGGTCCCTTCCTTCTTCCTCTCCTTGAAACTCATTTAGGGATGCTTAAACTAACATATAATCTAATCTGTCAAATAACTTCAAAATGTCATTTTACACCCTGAGGTGGCAGAACTCGTTAAGATCACTTCCTGATTTTCAACCCTGACGAACTTGGCGCAAGAGTAACAATCAACTGACCAAGTCAATTCCCCTTCTAAATTCTCGAACCAAATAAAAGAAGACGAAATAGATTTGCATTTCAACGTATGGATTTAATTGGATTAGTTAAGTAACTATATCGCCTACAGCTGATTCTAAACTAGAATAATGTGGTAGAGGGTGCGAATAACTTGAAAATACCCAGGCTGGCTGATGCGCTTGACCGGATAACTTGTCAATACTTAGGCTGGCTGATGCGCTTGACCGGAGATAACTTGTCACTATACGCAGGCACGCTGAAGCGCTTGACCGAATAACTTGTCAATACGCAGGCTGGCTGATTCGCTTGACCGAATAACTTGTCAATACCCAGGCACGCTGATGCGCTTGACCGAATAACTTGTCAATACTTAGGCACGCTGATGCGCTTGACCGAATAACTTGTCAATACTTAGGCACGCTGATGCGCTTGACCGAATAACTTGTCAATACCCAGGCGCGCTGCAGGATGCGCCTGACCGAATAACTTGTCAATACGCAGGCTAACTGATGCGCTTGACCGAACATCCCAACATGCACATCATCTTAATATAGGCAACTACACGTAGCTAACACGATTCGGTTCTCACGATAAAACGCGTTTCAGTGACATACAACAATTAATAATAATTAATTCAACAATTCTATGTTAGGAACACTGAGTGCAAATTTTGTTCCTACATGCACATTAGTGCACATTAGTTCTCATGTAACGTCTCTAAAATCCCTTGCCGTGTGACGTAAAAAATATTTCCGTTCGCAAAATTAAAATCTCAGCCTTTAAATAACGTTCAGTTTAAATTCGGAACTTTTTTCAATGAACGTTCACTGAAATGAACACACAACAGCAATAAGAAAGCCTTGCATTTTTATTCGGCAGCACAGTGATGTTAGCCGCAAGCTTCAAGTTCTGAGCACACGCGTGGCGCTACTCTGACTGAAACTTATCGACGTTTTCTATGATATTCACTAATTATTATTTTTTTTAATTAAGTGACAGATATGGGGTTTAACGATGGATTGCTAATAATATAAAAAAAGTTATCGTTCGCTTCTCCGCAAAAATTCTTGTCATAGACAATATTCCTTCTCTCAATTTTCCTAAATATATTGGAATTAGAGCTCCCTGGGGATTAATGTGAGGTCCTGAGCTGAGAGTTCGGTAGGCCTTTTTTAAATAAAACGTTTTTTGTTTTGTTAAGGACCATCTTTTTACGGTTCATTGCTGTCCTGTTTTTCAACACCTCTGACTTTCTTCTTCAACTTTTATCTTGGTCCATAACCTTCACTCTCGACTTACTGTTTCTATGCTCACGGGATCCTTTGCATGAATACACCTTGTGCACAAAATTCAATTAGTCTTTCGTACTCTTGCCGTGGGATGTGGACTGAGTTACCGAGTCACCTTGTTGCTGTATCATGAAACTTGACGCAATTGTCAAGAAGCTTGGTGTTATTTTATTATTTCTGTTAATACTGCACCGTCATAGTGCATCGATGGGTCCAAAAAAGATTAGTGACCATTTTAGAATTTTTTTGAGAAATAGTCATAGACAGACGTCGTTGGACAGGGTTTTAAAGAAAGAACCCTAAAATTTGTCTTCGTGCAAAAGACAGAAAAAGACAGAAAAAGAAAGAACACCTAAAAATGAGAAAAAAACGAAATTGATGGTAACTGAAGTATTTATTCAAGGTTACTACCCTTCCAAACTATAAGATCAATACATATTCACCTTCCTCCTCTCCCCAGACACTTATGACAACAGCTCACCTCAGTACGTACACGTAAAGTGCAGTCAAATTTGTATTTATTTCATGTACAGTACTATACAGTATATTTATTTCTTTTTAATTTTAGGTATGTGATGTTTAAAATATAACAATAGTTTAAACAAGCAATTATCTGTAGGTCTGGAACTTATTAATTCAATTGACATGAGAATACTTATCCATACTAATGAGAATAAATGATTCGCCATTCGTACAAATCGCTATTAGAACTATCTCCTGGAGCGTATTATGTACGAATAGCGAGGTTCCACTGTACTCTATTATAAATACAAACGAACTCGTTCAATAAGAAGCTTAACCAACACATAGCATCACTGTTGAAGCACGGTATTCTGGTGACAAGTTCAGGCTATGATATAATTTCACTCTTACCCACTAGAATGAAAGAGAAATACTCTGAACAGATTGCGTAATATTCGCATTTAAATTATTCAAGTTTATATTTCAAGCTATCACACTCGATACACTGAACTAATGAATCAGCCGACTCACTTTTGTAATATCAATTTCTAAATAGATTGGTATTGAATTGATCTTGTTTCTCTAGTTATTTCGAGTCCTCACTCGTAATTTTAACACGAAACTTGTTTATGGGCTGCTGCTGAAGCTGCAGAAGGTAATAGATACGAAGTCTATTAGTCGTTGATATTAGATTACGTGTGACCAGCAAATTTTGTGGCAACGTAGTGCAAATGCATCTTTTTCAGAAGTGATATTTTACTGGCCTGATGAGGCGTGCTGCTGAATATTTTCGTCTAAATCCTGTTGAAATTTTCAATCAATTCTTGTTCTAGAATCCGAAAATTTCCATGTGACAAATTTGCACGAGCGTTGTCATCGAGCTCTGAACGGAGACATAACGTCCTTTTATTGGTGTAGGGGAGTTAGTGAAGAATTCGTAACTGGGATACGGAGCTTTCCCTTCGAAATAACCTAGTTGTTGGTAACTGCTGAAATTTTCTTCGGTAGCATTCATTCCTACGCCAACGTCAAAATCGCCGAAATATGCTTTGGCTAGTCCGTTTGGTTGCGCGATGAGCAGCACATTTTGCACATTCATGATCTTGCCCAAGTCTAATACAATGTGAGAATCGTTAGCGGCGTCCGCCATGTAGCAAGTTTCGATATCGTATGCGTACACTCCATCGATAAAATTATCGACTGTTCTTGAAGCATAGGAATTTGCCTCTGTTGAACTAAGGACAGTGATTCCTGTCTGTGCGGTGAGGAGGTTTTTCTTTCTGTTTGTGTAGCAGGTCACGAACGGCTAGTTCATAGGATCTTCATTAAACGGGACCGAAATGAAATCTGGTACGAGTAGGTCGTAGCGACCTCCTTTGACTCTGCAGAAGATCTTGCACCATTCTCTAGTGCCACACACGATTGCTGCGTGTATGAAGTTCTTCAGGGTGTGATTTTCGTACACAAAGTCCCCAGCCGCAAGTCTCGCCTCGCTGATGTGGGTGACGGCACAAGTGTGACCGCCGGTCGCGGTGGCGGTGAGGAGCTTAGGCACCAGCAGCAGCGGCAACCACCACAGACGGCGGGTTGTGAAGCGGTGGTCCATCTTCCCAGTTTTGGTGCCGATTTCCTGGGAACTAATGTTAAGCCTGCACTGTTAGTTTTGGTGACTGAGTGGGTGACTTCGACACTGCACGTAGTTAGGTGTTCTCAGGCTTACTACTTTACTTTTGGTCGTCTTTAGTTGCCTGTGGTTGTGGGAGAAAAAATGAATATCAAAAACATATAAAGCTTGCAAAGTGTTTATTCTTTCAAAGTATATTAGCTTTATTCTGAGGAATTTCTAATACCATATCTATGTATTACGTATTACATCTGAATTTAGGTGAATTTGGTGGTTGTCAGAGCAAATGGGTGTGAGTAACTGCTTTGTATCTTGGCTTATGAGCCTCAAATTTTGTAAGTGTCTAATAAATACAATTACTTTTGATGTTTACCCGTCGAGTTTCGTACTCCTGCTTTGATTTTATTATCTTAACCCTTTCACTCCTGAATATTTTTTATGAAAAAATTGAAACTGATGGGATATATAATTCTTCTTATAAGTCTAGGATACTTGGAAACGTTGTTAAAAAATTCCCACATTCATAGGTTAGGTTACAGGCCCTGGAACTTTTTGCCCCATCGGTATTTTATGAGGTATCACACATCCCACTCGGTGTATGGAAAATCTGAGGGAAGCATTTGCCCAAAAGGAGTGAAAGGGTTAATGGTCGGCAGTACTAAGAGAACGAAATAAAATGAAGAGAAATTCGTTTTTAAAGAGCTGTGATGCAAATAAATTTGGGTCAGCTATTGCGAAGTTTAAGAATTGGATTCAATTTATGCCAAGACAACTCAAGCTGGCGGTCGGTCACCAACAAGCGCTCGACTACACACACCGCCAGTTAGACTTCTCTCCTCGATCTGCTTGGACCTCACCGCGCAAGTAAAGCTCTTTTTTCCAGTGAACGAATTAAGAACTAATTCTTGCCTGATTTGAAGAAGTTCATGAATGCCAAAACGTGGTACACACGCACCGATAATTATTTGTCAGGGAAATGTTCAGTTCTCAGATAATCAACTTCAATACAACCGCAAGTATTCCTCTTTGACCGACCTATATTAGAATAAGTAAAATGCTTGTTGAAAGCTGCCATTAAGGTGTGGAATTAGCAGGGTTTTTGAGGCTATCGTGGTTCATTAGCGTAAATGATGGCACCTTTTGAAGCTGCCTATTACCGGGAGTTAATGGTGTCACGATAGTTCTCACGTGGAACTTGCAGTTTGAAACTGTTTGAGAAAATTGTACTTTGATATTCAACCGTGTATCAAAAATTCTCTCTGACATAGCGATAGTTTGAATATAACTCGTCGATTCTTGCTCTCATTTCGCCGGTGTTCGCTAATTACCGAGCGTATATAGTTAGATGTATAGTGTATTCTTGTTCACTACCGGTTAAATTACTAGACTTTATTTAGTCTTATGAAACTGGCTTGCTAAGATTACATCATCATTAAAGTGATTGCACAAAAAATTACGAATCGATTCAGGATATAAATATGTATACTTTAATATATATATATATATTCATGTTGTTCCTCTTGTTTGTCGTTAATCGTTCTGTTTTCTTCAACTGATTTCATCGAGCATGAGTATTTAATGTAATTGAATGCTTTGACAAGCTCATGGGGAAATGTGAAATTCATTATTAAGCTCTTCTTCAAAAATGAATTAATTTTGTAGCATGTTGAGCTACAGTAACGTCAGGCTTGTTGAAATTCATTCTACTAATTTCTAATGCCACTTGAAATTCCCCAAGAAAGGTTTGCGCTCACCCAACTTCCAATCAAGAAACGAACCATTCCTAAAACAATACGTCAAATTTTTATTTAACAGGCTGAGATCAATATTAATTAGCATAATTCGAATAACTGCGGTGTTTATATCATTATAATAATCACCATTCTTAATTATGTACTATCATATAGTAATTAGTATTTTAACTTCGATGGGTAATATTGCTCATCGGGTTGATTACTTTTGAAGTGAGCTCTTGTGAGGAATCACCATGCAGGAACTAAGTTTTGAATATTCACGTTCTGTACTATGTACGAGTATTGTGGTATGAGTTCATTCGAATTCTTGTCATTTATAAAGCAAATTATGCGTTAACTTGTGTTTGGAGCAATTGCAAAGTACACCCAAAATTGCTTCCTGAAATGCATCTTGATATAATCATTTTATCATTTAGTTCGCGTTTCGTGCATCACAATCATATTATCGTGAAATTATCATATACTTTTCTGTGTGTTCACATCTTAATAAATGTGTCACTTTGTGCCAGTGAGGAAAAATTATTCCAAACGTTTTCAAAGGTTGTATTGGGGTCAAAATCATTGCCATTTTGATCAGGCTTTAAAAAAGTATTGAGTTATCGTTCGTTTACTGCAGGGCAGCAGCGCTTCCAAGTCGAAGCTGTGGGAACTTTATTTAGTTGTGCAGTCATGCAGAGCTCATTTGTCAAAAGATTTCACAGTATCAATTACAATCTATATTTTTCCAGTTCGATAATTGACTTGTCTATACGTCTTAATCTGTTCATGTATGCACGTTTGCACATGAATATATGTTTACGTGTAGGAAGTTTTATTAACAACTAGTCCACCCCCCTTTATTTGAAATAAGAAAGAAGGCGTAATGAAAGAAAGGCCGTAAGAAATAAAAAAGATACAATCTCTCGAGAGTTGATGAGGCCGCGTGAACACGGCCCGTCAAAATATATAGGGCTGGAGCTTGTATCACAGATACGCTCATCACACACTGCAAGCTGGCTTCGGACGGACCGACGGACGGACGAGGCTCTTATTATAGTATAGATGTTTTAGATATTTAATTTATAACTCCTCTACGAAAACAATTTAGATTTGTTCATGCATTGTCGTTTGCTTTGGGAATAAAGCTAATGTTCGAGTTACGCTTCTCATACCCCTCAGAGGGATACAACTATTTTGTCTATGGAAATTAGCCCATCTTGAGGGAAAATGTGAGATTCCGAGCTGCGAGCTGATTTAAGTGGGCCTTATTTTTGTTCAAATAGGATATTTCTATGTAAAGGACCATCCTTTTTCAGGTCACTACTGTCTTATTTTTCAGTACCTACTACTTTCTCCTGTAACTTTTACCTTGTTTCATGAGCTTCTTCCTCATCTTACCGTTTCTATTCACTTTGTGGATAGATTCCGCGTTTTCTTACGATCACACTAAATGGTGCCTTCCACCTTCCTCTCTTTGGAGCACCTTGGTTGCGGTTAGGGCAGCTTAAATCAACACCTAATCAAATATAATCTACGGTTCTTATATTTTGTGGAGAAAAATGACATTAATGATTGAGAGTAAGCGTAATCCGGCGTCGAAGCAGCACCGCCTGCCTGTGACCGTGACTAACATTAATTGTCGCTTTGTGCTGCACGCCGGCAGTTCAGCACACCCGCGTCTGCTCAAAGTGTGGTCAGTTTCCTTCGGGATGTTTACGTTCTGTACAATGTACGAGTATTATGAGAAGAGTTCATTAGAAGTCTTATCATTTATGACGCTAATCATATGTAAATTTTTGTTGTACGCAAATTTATTGATGTAATCAGTTTCGTTATCGTGGTATTTTGTTCACTGAGCTGCAAAGTTGGTTCGATGGTCCTCGGAATTTATTTCAAGGAATGTTTTTTTTTATGTAAACATTTGAACGTTCGGTGAAATTTGGTTTGCCTTTGCTTTGTTGGGCTCATGGTGCATTGCTGTATAGTAACCTCTCAGGGGGGATACTACTATTGGATCTATAGGAATTAGCGCACCCAGGAGGAAAACGTGTGAGGGCCCGAGCTGAGAGTTAGGTAGGCCTTCTTTTTGTTGAAAGAAAATATTTTTTACGATGTTAAGGACCACCTTTTTCGGTTCACTGCTGTCCTGTTTTTCAGCACCTACTACTTTCTTCTTCAATTTTTATCTTGTTTCATAATCTTTTTTCACAACTTACTGATTCTATGCCCTTTCTGCGTAGATTCCGCGTTTCCTTGACTCCATACTAAATGGTGCCTTCCTCTTTCCTCTCTTTGGATCGCATTTGTTGCTGCGGGTAGGGAGGCTAAAACTAACGACTAATCTAATCTAATCTGCTGTATAGTAAAAGGGAGGATGTGAAAATCTGAATATGATTAATTTAAAAATTTCATCTGTTCTTTTACTAAAAGGTAAAATATCAGAGTTAACTACTTCAGAGACGTCCTTCCATTTCTGCAGAGCGTTTCTGAGTCGTGAGCCAATTTCAAGACGTCGTGGGACAAGCCAGAAATTACTTGCGACTCTCACACCAATGTCCGACCTGAACTTTGAAGCTTCACGTCATGTGTTGCTTGCTATTTATGACAGCAATGGTGCATCTGGTATGTCTTCGCGAGGTGCACTCAATTGGGAGAAAGGAACGAAACAACTTTTATTTCATATTACTCTTATAAGGCTATCAGCGCGCGCTGTAAATAAAAACTGCGTGACCACAAAACAACTCGTAATAATATTGGTTAAATTATTTGTTCTGAAAGTATTCGCATCAACTCATGATAATTATCACGAATATATTGTTCCAATTACTCTGAAGGTTTACCTTTCAAAATCACTCTACAGGACCCAAATGGGGAAAAAAATTTAGAGTATTACCGTGGTTTTCTCCCTTTACCTCTTAATGTTGAGGGGACTACAACAATTTTATTTATGGGGATTAATGCTCTATAAGGATTAGTTGAAGGTCATACCTTGAGTTGAAATGGGATAGGTCTTTTTCTTTGTTTGTTGATGACCGTCGGTTTTCTACTCACTGCTTTTTATTTTTTCATTATCTATTTCTTTTTGAACTCTTTTCTTGTGTCTGGAACTTCTTTCTATCTTGCTGTTACTTTGTGCAAGGCATGCGGTATGAGAACAATCAAGTCCGTAGATTCCCCGTTCCCTAATTTCATCCTTAATGGTGCCTTCCTTTCTCTTCTTTTGGGACGCCTTTATTTTGTTAAGGGTGGCTTATCCTTAGAGTCTCACGTACGGTAATCTGAAAATATGCGCTCTGTGGAGGTGAATTCCTCCACTCATCTCCCAATGTTCGTTCAAAAATATTCTTTCCACGTCGATGCTCGTAACGTGATTTCTAGCCGTCGTTCCTGGTACTGGAGCAATACTTGGTTTTTCAATGCTAATAATCAAGAATATTTACATGGCCAAGTGTTTGATGGAGTGTCTCAGGAGTCCGATATTGCTCTGTCTTTGCCTACCATAGAGCTGTTGGAAAAATATCCATTCTCTGCTCACCGGAGCGTTGTTAGCAAATTGTCAACCCTCAGGGGGATACAACTTTTATTAATCAGCACTCTCGGGGGACAATGGGTAAGGGCCCGAACTGGGAGTTAGGTATGCCTTCTTTTCGTTGAAATAAAACGTTTTTTATTGTGTTAAGAATCGCGTTTTTTCGGTTCACTTCTGTCCTGTTTTTCAGCCCCCACTGCTTTCTTCTTTAACTTTTCACTTGTTTCATAAACTTCTTTCTCAATTTACCATTTCTATGTCCCTTCTGCATAGATTCCGCATTCCCTTATCTCCTAATGGTGCCTTCCTCCTTTCCCTCTTCGAAACGCTCTTTTCTTAGCGGTTAGGGAAGCTCAAACTAACATATAATCTAATCTAGTAAACTGTCATTCTCTGTCTATACTGTGGTGACGACAGAAAATCGAATTTTGGTGCCCTCTGAAGTGCTGCGTGCAAACCTAGTGGCAAGTATTTGAAGATTTACTAGGCGACGGCCGCTCTGGGAAATGTACATGAAACAAATCTTTCATTTATTTAATTAAATACTTACGCTGCTAACGTACTTCATGGCCACGAATACTCGTAGTTCCTTTGTCAATTGTATCCTTTTTAGTAAAGTAAGTAGGTTTAAGTAGTTCTACGAGTATGAGATTTTCAAGAGAGTGGGATTTACAAAATTAACACACTCTATGTCAGGTATGACAAATACTAGCCAAGGTTCAGTGAACAGATGATATTGGTAATTTATCTAAAATTTGAACTGAAGTGGAATTGTGGCGTGTATATTTTATTGTTTGACTTTCCTGCACAAACATGTTACTCACTGCCTCCAGTAAGGTAGTTAAGATAAAGGGGTTTGAAGACATTCTATCAAAACATAAAGCATTGGTTGAGAAGCGTTCAACGGAGAATACAGTCGAAACCCAACAAAAATGGACCAAATAGTTTTCGGATTATATTATTTTTGTATTGGGTTCCATTTCATTTTCCGTGTGAGATGTTTCACGTTCTTCGCGTGCGTTGAAAAGTGTGTTTGAGAATGTAACGTTGGCATATTTCATCCATTAATTATTTGAAGCCTGTTAATTTGCTTTGTGACTTTTTATAACTCCTTCTAATTTTAGCGACGGCGCAAACTTATTGTTGCGTCATCGTTACCAGCACAACCCATCTTCCAAGAGTTTTTCTGCTAAATGCAAACCCGTGGATTCAGACCCAAATTTTGTATCGTGAGCCTTTTCAATGGAGCTATTTGTGACGTCGGTGTCCACCCCTACCCTTTCTATGGGGGCGACAACAATATTTTGGATTCAGTGAGCGCCTTCGGCAAAGAATTATTGATGCCTTAGCTTGATGTCGCAATATTTGATACAAAACTGAGCGGGGTCGCCTAAGCCCTCGGAGTGTCCACCACGCCAAGCAGCTTACGTTTCGAGCTCCGACTCACAATCTCAGCTGTTGTCTGGGTGTTCAGTTCAGATTTTTTTATTCCATCAATAAGATTGTTTTACTTTTTATTGTGTGTTTCGGAATTGCGTTCAAATGTTGTAAGTTTTTATGGGATGTGTACGCGTTAAGCATTTGGTTCACTTCTTGGAAGAGATGAAGTTCCTCATTAACTGGTCTAGATGTAAAATTCTATTCCCGACCTCATTTGTTTGCATTTTTTCGCAGAAGTAAAACATGTCATGAAATAAAATTCAGAGATACATTATGGTGCCTCAAGTAAAGTTAGCTCGCGGTCGGTTCGTATTATTTGTATGTCCTCAAACTTCTCCGGAGTTCGTAAAATCAGGGTGTATATCAGAATATATTTAACATAGACACAGGACTTCAAAAAAGAGCATGTCCCGAACAAATTAACTTCAACTCAGGCGATGATGATTAAATTTTTTGAATACTTTTTGCTAATTTATTACTTTAATCTTGCCTTGATAACCGCATTCGAATGCTCGAAAAAATTTCATCGATGGTGTGAGGGTAATAGCGTGAACAGTTCAAACTTAAGTTGTGAAAATGAAGGAAAGAATTACATTAGTCTCTCTGTGTCGATTTTTGCAGTTTAACATAATGCATTTTTTTTGTTTTTTTTTCGAATGTTATTGCACGCTAAAACAACATTAATTAATTGGTGCACGGAATTTTCTGCAAGAAATGCACAGCTTTATAACTTCACCTACCAGTTTCATCTGCTGAAACTTGTTTACTGCATGAAATTTTTTTTTTACCCACCGCTTGATGTGCCTATCGTAATAGATTGCTGTTCTTTATGCCACAAGTTTGAAAAACGTTACGGTTTTTATCAGTATTTAATTTATTTGCTGTTTCAATGGGCATTCAGTTATCAACAGTGCTAGTTAGTCGCCTCATGACAAATCTGCGTTATTTAACAACCTAGATCCTATTCGTGGCTCAAGTCCACCTGCATCATAATTTTCAATAGCGTGTATTCTTGCTCACTTCCGTTTCTCAGGTCTCATTAACGGCGCACAATTCAAGTGCTGCAGAAAATTACCACAGCTGCTGAACGTGCTCACAGCACGAACCCACTTTTGAGTTGTGATTACTACCATTAGTGGTTTCTATCACTAATGGTAGTCAGTGGTTACTACCATTAGCCTCGTGCTCCCATTTGGTCATTTACATGCCCTTTGTCTCGAGATCAATCGTTTCAGACCAACTGCTTCAATTCATTATTGATAAGGACACCAAGGTTCTTCATTGCCCTCTCCCTCTCTATGCTTACGAGATTTTATGAAGACTCTTATGAGTCAAAATTTTCAGTACCATTTCAATTTACTGAGTCCACAGGGATCGATTTTGAATTTAGAGCACTTGTTTAGGAGCATTTTTCACGCTCTCATCAGTACTGTAAAAGAAGAAGAGACAGCTTGCTCATCAGTATCCCATATTTACTTACTGTTTGATAAAATAATTCACGATACTAGTCTCGTTACTGTGCAAACAAATAGTGAATTTTTACTGATGTGTCTTTGAATTTCATGCGTTCGCTTTCATACCTTCATACCCTTTTATTTCACCTATTTTTTTGGTTAATGGCTCCGTGGCGGCCTGAGGGACGGTGGCACTGGGACTGTTTTACCGTGCGAGTCCACCGGAGCTAGAGGCAGAAATTGTTGACGCCCGAGCATAGTCGTTCATTCTGTGCAGCATGATGCGTAGAGGAAGACAGGACAACGGCGCGGGGACGTTTTTGTTTTTTGGACGAATTTTTCTTTATTTTACTGCCTTTTTGATGGAAGAAATATCGTCCGGGCACGCCAAGCAAACTCTAACACTAGTGTATAAGAAAAAAGATTCCTAAGCAAAATTTCTCGATTTACTTGTAGATTCAAGAGCACAATGTGGCTTTATATGGGTATGTTTCACGGAACTAAATTTCAATTAATTTTCGCGTCAGAAAGTTACACGAGATGAATTATCTATTCATTTACGAAGAGTATCAAGGAAATTGACAGAAATAACTCTCAAGGTTAATGTTAAAGGTTTTTTCCTTTCTCGTAACTGACATGACTTTTATTACTTTCGGTGCAAGACGCATTTGTTTATTAATTTCTTAACGCGTAATTTAGCAAGTTTAGAGTTCAGGTGGGTCCGTATAGACGCAGTCGCCACCTTGCGGCGTATCAACAAAGATGGACGTGTCGATGCCGTTGAACTCGAAGACGTCGTTTGCTGCCAGCTGAAATAGAAAAGCAAACTTCAGCGGTGCTAATATTTCTCAATTTCGTATTGATTGCCCCATATATGTACTAGATTACTGTCAGTTACTATGCATCATTCGTCGGAATTTTGTAGAATTCTACGGACCAAAAGTTATTTACTGTTTAGTTTTGAAAGGTTTTATGTTTTCTTACAAAATCATATGTTGTAATGCAATATATTTAATATAATGAAAATTCTTCGCAAAATACAAAATGTTATTATTAAATACAGTGTATTTCGATGACTCATAGTCAACTCTTTCCAAAAATCGTGGTTACTTCATTTCACTCACAAGGTAAACAAACGAGCGCTCAGGAGTAGCGGATAATCAGCTCAATTATAAGCATTGAAACAAGACCGTGTTGGCGCGTGCACAGGCAAACTTTTTGTAACAGGAAGTGACCAGAAACACATTACGTTTCCAGCGAAGAGACCCACCGGCGGTCACTGAGAGGATTTTCATACTTGTGTTGACCGAATTGCAGTCACGAACTTGTTTTTTATAAATGTTAAATGAAGCTAAGGCGCGATCCCTTTAAGGTTCGCAATTTTTTTAAATTGCATTTTGCAACTAACTGTAATTTTTAGTTGCATATCTAGCATCAATTATAATTGTCGCTGTTTACCCTATAACATCAGCATTTTTCTACTCATATTGCCGTTAATATAACCACCACCATTAGACATACCTTTGGCATCAGGTAGCGGCCGACATTAGAATGGCATTCACTGCCTCTCGTCAGTGAACTCCAAACAACATACTCGGGAACAAATTTAATAAGAAATACAACATAATGAGGCTATTTTCATGAGAGGACCGAAAAGTCCTCATAGACGTAAAAGGGTTAAGAAATGTCGGGGCACAAGAGCTGGCTTGACAGGTCACCAGGAGGTAACTTGTGTCGTCACGGCGGTGCCCGCACCCAGCGCGCTGAGCGACACACTCACCTACTTGCACCGACTAGATGTATTTAACCATTTGCTTCCCAACACTCAAATAATCGAGAGAAAAGTTTTTTAAGATAATGGCAGTCATTACCCTGAAATATCAGCAAAATTGCCCTAGCATGTTATTTTTCTGTAAAAGCAGACACTTTCTTTCTAAGTTGAAAAAATTATGCTTTAAAAATGTATGCTTCGATATCAAAAAATGGCTGAGAAAAAAAATCAAATTTTGTTTTTGCCCAATTTGATCTGTAAATACAAGTACGTACGAAAAACTTGCTCAAGTTGAATAAAAAAGGTATTAAATGTATTGCGCGGACCATGAAGCTTACACTAAGTGGACATCAAAAGCAAATTGCACGTGTCAAACTTATGGAATGTCTAAAAACATAGTTGCAGGAAGACTATCAATTAGCCTAAATATGTCATTTAGTTTTAATTATTTCCCAACTAGTTGAATCACCCTGAAATTTAATCAATTTCCCTAAATTGGAAGCACTAGCCATCTGGGAACTGGAGTTCCCGTCAGGAGGCAAAGGGTTAAACGTTGGCTGCCTGCTAATCTGAGCTGCGAATAAAACCACCTTCGGTGCGACATAGAGCTCTGAAGCCGCTAGGTAGTCTCTACTTCTACTGCTGCTCACCTCCAGCAACGGGCCGAGGCTGATGTCCCTCGTCAGCAGCCAGGCGAACTGTTCGCGGTACTCGCCCACCTGAGGGCACGAGGTTCTGATTAATTTGGTGATCCAATCGTGGTCACTTGATGTCGTGGTCACCTGATGTCGTGGTCACTTGATGTCGTGGTCACCTGATGTCGTGGTCACTTGATGTCGTGGTCACCTGATGTCGTGGTCACTTGATGTCGTGGTCACGTGATGTCGTAGTCACGTGATGTCGTGGTCACTTGATGTCGTGGTCACTTGATGTCGTGGTCACTTGATGTCGTGGTCACTTGATGTCGTGGTCACGTGATGTCGTGGTCACTTGATGTCGTGGTCACGTGATGTCGTGGTCACGTGATGTCGTGGTCACGTGATGTCGGGGTCACGTGATGTCGTGGTCACGTAATGTCGTGGTCACGTGATGTCGTGGTCACGTGATGTCTTGGTCACGTGATGTCGTGGTCACGTGATGTCGTGGTCACGTGATGTCGTGGTCACTTGATGTCGTGGTCACTTGATGTCGTGGTCACTTGATGTCGTGGTCACTTGATGTCGTGGTCACTTGATGTCGTGGTCACTTGATGTCGTGGTCACTTGATGTCGTGGTCACTTGATGTCGTGGTCACTTGATGTCGTGGTCACTTGATGTCGTGGTCACTTGATGTCGTGGTCACTTGATGTCGTGGTCACGTGATGTCGTGGTCACGTGATGTCGTGGTCACGTGATGTCGTGGTCACGTGATGTCGTGGTCACGTGATGTCGTGGTCACGTGATGTCGTGGTCACGTGATGTCGTGGTCACTTGATGTCGTGGTCACTTGATGTCGTGGTCACTTGATGTCGTGGTCACTTGATGTCGTGGTCACTTGATGTCGTGGTCACTTGATGTCGTGGTCACTTGATGTCGTGGTCACTTGATGTCGTGGTCACTTGATGTCGTGGTCACGTGATGTCGTGGTCACGTGATGTCGTGGTCACGTGATGTCGTGGTCACGTGATGTCGTGGTCACGTGATGTCGTGGTCACGTGATGTCGTGGTCACGTGATGTCGTGGTCACGTGATGTCGTGGTCACGTGATGTCGTGGTCACGTGATGTCGTGGTCACGTGATGTCGTGGTCACGTGATGTCGTGGTCACGTGATGTCGTGGTCACGTGATGTCGTGGTCACGTGATGTCGTGGTCACGTGATGTCGTGGTCACGTGATGTCGTGGTCACGTGATGTCGTGGTCACGTGATGTCGTGGTCACTTGATGTCGTGGTCACTTGATGTCGTGGTCACTTGATGTCGTGGTCACTTGATGTCGTGGTCACTTGATGTCGTGGTCACTTGATGTCGTGGTCACTTGATGTCGTGGTCACTTGATGTCGTGGTCACTTGATGTCGTGGTCACTTGATGTCGTGGTCACTTGATGTCGTGGTCACTTGATGTCGTGGTCACTTGATGTCGTGGTCACTTGATGTCGTGGTCACTTGATGTCGTGGTCACTTGATGTCGTGGTCACTTGATGTCGTGGTCACTTGATGTCGTGGTCACTTGATGTCGGGTCACTTGATGTCGTGGTCACTTGGTGTCGTGGTCACTTGGTGTCGTGGACACTTGGTGTCGTGGTCACTTGATGTCGTGGACACTTGATGTCGTGGTCACTTGATGTCGTGGACACTTGATGTCGTGGTCACTTGATGTCGTGGTCACGTGATGTCGTGGTCACGTGATGTCGTGGTCACGTGATGTCGTGGTCACGTGATGTCGTGGTCACGTGATGTCGTGGTCACGTGATGTCGTGGTCACGTGATGTCGTGGTCACGTGATGTCGTGGTCACGTGATGTCGTGGTCACGTGATGTCGTGGTCACGTGATGTCGTGGTCACGTGATGTCGTGGTCACGTGATGTCGTGGTCACGTGATGTCGTGGTCACGTGATGTCGTGGTCACTTGATGTCGTGGTCACTTGATGTCGTGGTCACTTGATGTCGTGGTCACTTGATGTCGTGGTCACTTGATGTCGGGTCACTTGATGTCGTGGTCACTTGATGTCGTGGTCACTTGATGTCGTGGTCACTTGGTGTCGTGGTCACTTGGTGTCGTGGTCACTTGGTGTCGTGGTCACGTGGTGTCGTGGTCACGTGGTGTCGTGGTCACGTGGTGTCGTGGTCACGTGGTGTCTTGGTCACGTGGTGTCGTGGTCACGTGGTGTCGTGGTCACGTGGTGTCGTGGTCACGTGGTGTCGTGGTCACGTGGTGTCGTGGTCACGTGACGTCGCTGCCACGTGACGTCGCTGCCACGTGGTGTCGCCAATAATTTCACTAATGAGTTGGTTGATGAGTCGCGAGGTCCGACTCAGAAGAAGGCACACAAACGGCCACTGCATTTACTGACACGCTACGCGGAAGTCCAGTCTGCGTTCGCACGTGTTCGCGAAGTTGAACATTCCCCATGGTGTTTATTTTTGCAATTGTTTTTAACCATTTCTCAATTCAGGCAGTAAGTGTAGTACTCACAATGGTTTTCTTCGAGTGCAGAAATAAGTTTAGAAAGTTTCGAGAAGTGCACTTGAACCCAAATATTTTCACGTATATAAGGCAGCTCGATACACAAGTTCAACTTTCTTCGCATAGTAGCTTTTTCGTTTGGAACACATAATCAGTAAAAGTATACTTTGAAGCATGAAAATTTTGAGAAACATCGTGAGAATAGAAAACGTTTTTGTTTTGCTTGTGGCATTATTTCGTATCTTATTTTATTTATTCTTAAAGACTTCTACTATGCACATCGCAGCAAGTAATTATTGCGTAATTTTTACTGCTGTTGTAGAACGAGAGGTAGAAATTGATAAAATGGCAATGAAGAAGATATTCTCTTTTTACTATAACAAATGTCAACACGTTCTTTGGTTTAAAACCCCTCAGTGAAATATAAATCTTTGGGAATGAGCACTCCCAGGAGGAAAATGTGTGAGGGCCCGAGCTGAGTTAGGTAGGCCTTCTTTTTGTTAAAATATAAGGTTTATGTTGAGGACCACCTTTTTTTTCGGTTCACTGCTGTACTGTTTTTTCACCATCCTACTACTTCTTCAACTTTCGTGTTGTTTCATCAACTTTTTTCTCGATTTACTGTTTCTATGCCCCTTCTGGATAGATTTCGCGTTCCCTTCTCTACATACTAAATGGTGCCTTCCTCCTTCCTCTCTTCGGAACGCTTGTTTTTACGGTTAGGGAGGCTTAAACTAACATATAATTTAATCTTCATTTAAAAAGCTTCAATCAAAATCGTCACCAATTGTCTTTTGGAAAAAATGGGTTGCTTGTGGAGATTATGCTTTTATTGTATACTAAAAGCAAAAAATATTTGTAAAATTCCCTTCTGAAGTGAGCAGAGCCTCTTTATTAAGTTCTATTTTATGCCTATTTCGTACCGAATTGGCACTTGAAAAATTGAAAAACTCTATCCGATAAATTTCGGCACAATATTTGAAAGGAAATTCTCAGCAGTCCTATAGGCATAGTAATATTTCTTTAATCGACCAAAAAATAGAAATTCTGAGAGAACACGGTCACTTGAGCCTGCATCGTCGGTGCCTCACCAACGGATCTTTTTTCCTGAAGTCCTCATTCGGGTAGGGAGAGCCGGTCAAGCATCGTGAAGCGCTATAGTGAGGAAACGAGCCAATGACTACGAGGTGTTGCTCAAGATTGGTACTCCGGTTAGCTCAACCAAGTCTCTTCAGTAAAGCAATGTAGCGATAGCTGTTCATTCCTTATACTTCATGGTGTGGTAAATGGGAATAATTGTCTACAGACTGAGATTTAGGGTGTACGGAAAAATATGGCTCGCGCTTGCTAACTATCTTCTGCATTGTCAGCCGTTCCTCTACTGAGTGCAATCACCTTCAAATTGGAAATATAGCACTCAAAGTTTCACAGCACTCAATTTTTCGAACTTTTAAACAGTTTTTGAGGGATTTTGAGTTCTGCTTTCTGACGTAGCTTCGTTGCTGCAAGGGTCAATTGGTTGTATTAAAGAGAGGAGGGATGCTATCGACGGACAGAGGAAATCGTTCACTGTCCCGCGGTAGCCCAAGTTTTGATGGTCTTGTTCAATCACCTCCGGCATTGCTCGTAAATATTGGCTTCGATATGTATTTTCATGCTCTATCAAAGTCTTGAGCACAGTATTACTTTTTTTTGTTACAGTGCCTTGACCACTGCTCTATTTCTGTTTCGCTACTCCTCGCAATTAGCAGTTTAGCAGGCTATAAGCAGTTCAATAATTAATTGGAGAAAATTTACCAACCACTAATTCACTAGTTATATTCACGAGTTCAATTCACTAGTTAAATTCATTATAGTAATAGCTAACTATCAGTCATGATTAGCAGCACTCTGACCTGAGCACAGGAGTACACGCAGCTGTAGTCGTCGTAGTCAGTGTAGAGGACGTTGTAGATGCCAGCAGGCTCGCCCGGGAACTGCACCACCAGCTGCCCAGGCTCGCCAGTAGCCACACCCGTACCAGAGATGGACGTGACTGTGCCATCAGGTAAATTGGCAGAGTTCTTCACCGTTATGGTCGTGTTGTCTGCCGCATCAGAAATATTAGTTTACTTTCTGCTCGAATGAGATCGCTGGAATGATCCTAAAATATCCCATAATTCGACGTCAAAAAATTAAGATTCATGAACCGCAAAGTGAAATCTATTAAAAAATTGAAATTATCAGCATGAATACCACACCGCGTTACAAGGAGATCCCTTAGCACTCACCGATGGCCGTGTAGTCAGCGGTGACACAAGTGTTGTTGCTTTCGAAGCCAGCAGGAAATCTCTTGTTCTCATACCACCGCCCCAAATACTGAAATGACGATAGAAGTATTTGTGTAAACATCAACGTGCCTATTGGAATATGAAATAGGTATTTTTTTAATACGGGCACCAAGTGATCTTGAATCGGATCCTGTGCAATCAAGATTAAGTCGAAAGGCTAACGATTCTCAAACCAACCATTGTTTCTACTCACAAACTCACCTCTGTTATTATAGTATAGAATTGTATTGTCGTACGGGCCTTGCTACGGTAACCTTAAGACATGAAATTTTAGTAATTTATATGTCTATAACGTTTTTTTGCTGAAATATTTCTTTACTGTTGCATCAAATATGGTCTTCATTGCGCTAGAATTTGAGGATAATGGAAACGTGTGCTGTTACACAAAGGTATCCAGCTCACACCTACTGAACAATAGTTAACTATTTTCTCGTTGAAGTGACAGTCGCGTGAAGAAAATTACAGAGTAATTTTGAAATTTTTCTTCCGATAACTAGACATTCCTTCGAATTTAATTTAAACACTAACGTTTCACTGAGAGATGAACACTGAAGGTAAAATTTCCCTCAGTGATCGCATGTTAATTAAAGGAAGCTCTGGACTTGCTTGAGTGACAGGAGTTCTCAATTCATATTTTGGCCTTATCTGTACTATAATAAGAGCCCCGTCCGCGTAATGTAATGTGTAATGAGCGTATCTGTGATACAAGCTTCATCAACTCCACAATTTTCGTTGTATTAATCCATCAGATTTGGAGTCGGAATGAATATCACGTGTATTATTAATAAATAGGAACGTGTGTCCCGTGATTTGTCGAACATTGTTATACATTTTTGATGGGTCGTGTGCACTCGTTATTTCATGAAAATTGCTCCACCACGTGTCGCACGAGGGCGTTTCTTTGCACGCACCTTTGAATGGAAGCAATCTCTGAGTGTGGCGTCCTCAACTATACCTACTTGACAGCTCGTCATGGTTTCAGATCTGTCACCCTCGGAAACCATTCTAAACTACCGACTCTGAATTTAGCAGCCTCGAACTGGATTATTGCCTCAGAGTTAGGAAATTAAATTCTTCGGATTAAACCCATAAGAGGGATGCAAGTAATATATCTATGTCCATTGGCACGGCACTTTCATGGGGAAAATGTGTGAGGGCCCGAGCTGAGAGTTAGGTAGGCCTTCTTATTGTTGAAATAAAAGGGTTTTTATGTTAACAACCACCTTTTTTCGGCTCACTGCTGTCCTGTTTTTTCAGCACCTACTCTATTCTTCAATTTTTATCTTGTTTCATAATTTTTTCTCAACTTGCTGTTTCTGTGCCCCTTCTGCACAGATTTCGCGTTCCTAGCTTTATCTCCATACGAAATGGTACCTTTCTCGTTCCTCTCTTGGGAACGCTTTTTTTTTAGCGGTTAGAGAGGCTTAATCTCGCATCTAATCTAATCTCTTCGAATTAAAACATCAGGTATCATGAATTAAATCCGCTGCAGAAATCCGACGGATTCGCAGATTTAGAATTTGATCAGTTTTTCCTTCGTCGAATTACCTGATGATTTATTGCCCCATGTCAGGCGTTTTGTGTGTCACTCAATACAGGTCTAAGAAAATCTGGTTACGCCAAAACAAAGTACCTCCGCTGAACGATTGATTAGTGGAGTACGATAGTATTCCAAGTTCGACTCGATTTTTTCTCAAGTTCTTGTCCTGCTAGAGCAAGAGAACATTAAAATGGCTTTTTCTAGAAATATGTCCAGCTTTTCATCACCTACGTACAGGATGTACTTAGGTGACGCCCCAGAGAGCGTAAAAAGGTGATCCCTCATCTCAGTTCATCGAGTGGTTTCATTTTGATGTTATACGACGCTAACACTTAGTTCGAACTTAGCGTAAGAGTTGAAATGCAAATTTATTATGCCCTCTTTCAGCTCGTTACAGTCGAGTAATGTATTGGCTTCCGATCAACGAAAATTAAATTTTCATCGGCTCCTGATTCGAAAGCGATTAATTAAATATTCGTCCTTCAGTACCTCCTCCTTCCTCTCTCTGATTATCATCACTACTGATCTTTCTCCAATTTTATATAGAGCTTCCTTCTTTCCGACGACAATACAGATTGAAACATGTTGCATCAATCCAGATCTAATTATATAATGCCTAATGTCCATCCATTATTCGTAATTTGTTCTTGTTCTGCCCAATATATTTTCCTAATACGGACAACATTTGTGGTTCACACTCACTTGCGGGAGGGTAAATCTCTGGAAGTTGGAGTAGTCAGGACACTCGCCGATGTCGAGGTAGGCGTGGCTCAGGCCCGCCGCCACGATGATGAGCAGTGCTGTAGCCCTGTGACAAAGCATGGGCAAACCATATACTAATTTTAGGTTCATTTAACACAAACGAACTTCAATTTCACGCAAGTGTTAAAATTTCACACTAACGAAATGCAATCTCACACTAACGAAATGCAATCTCACACTAACGAAATGCTATCTCACACTAACGAAATGCTATCTCACACTAACGAAATGCTATCTCACACTAACGAAATGCAATCTCACACTAACGAAATGCTATCTCACACTAACGAAATGCAATCTCACACTAACGAAATGCAATCTCACACTAACGAAATGCAATCTCACACTAACGAAATGCAATCTCACACTAACGAAATGCAATCTCACACTAACGAAATGCAATCTCACACTAACGAAATGCTATCTCACACTAACGAAATGCTATCTCACACTAACGAAATGCTATCTCACACTAACGAAATGCAATCTCACACTAACGAAATGCAATCTCACACTAACGAAATGCTATCTCACACTAACGAAATGCAATCTCACACTAACGAAATGCTATCTCACACTAACGAAATGCTATCTCACACTAACGAAATGCAATCTCACACTAACGAAATGCTATCTCACACTAACGAAATGCAATCTCACACTAACGAAATGCAATCTTACACTAACGAAATGCAATCTCACACTAACGAAATGCAATCTTACACTAACGAAATGCTATCTCACACTAACGAAATGCAATCTCACACTAACGAAATGCAATCTCACACTAACGAAATGCAATCTCACACAAACGAAATGCAATCTCACACTAACGAAATGCTATCTCACACTAACGAAATGCAATCTCACACTAACGAAATGCTATCTCACACTAACGAAATGCTATCTCACACTAACGAAATGCAATCTCACACTAACGAAATGCTATCTCACACTAACGAAATGCAATCTCACACTAACGAAATGCAATCTTACACTAACGAAATGCTATCTTACACTAACGAAATGCTATCTCACACTAACGAAATGCAATCTCACACTAACGAAATGCTATCTCACACTAACGAAATGCTATCTCACACTAACGAAATGCTATTTCACACTAACGAAATGCTATCTCACACTAACGAAATGCAATCTCACACTAACGAAATGCAATCTCACACTAACGAAATGCTATCTCACACTAACGAAATGCAATCTCACACTAACGAAATGCAATCTCACACTAACGAAATGCTATCTCACACTAACGAAATGCTATCTCACACTAACGAAATGCAATCTCACACTAACGAAATGCAATCTCACACTAACGAAATGCAATCTCACACTACCGAAATGCAATCTCACGCTACCGAAATGCAATCTCACGCTACCGAAATGCTATCTCACGCTACCGAAATGCTATCTCACGCTACCGAAATGCTATCTCACGCTACCGAAATGCTATCTCACACTAACGAAATGCAATCTCACACTAACGAAATGCAATCTCACACTAACGAAATGCAATCTCACACTAACGAAATGCAATCTCACACTAACGAAATGCAATCTCACAGAAGCGTGAAAACAATTTTACGCTAAAGAAATTCAGTTTCACGCTAACAAAATTCGATTTCCCACGACGGTATGATATTGTATTGTTGAAAAACCTATTTCCCTACTGTACGTTTATTATATAATTTCGCCAATAAATGCAGTTCCTTTTCCTTAGTCAGGTGAATGCCATTGCACAATGAAATGATTTACATGCTAGTTAAGATCGGACCATGAAGTGCAGGGTCGAAAACCGTGACACAGAAATTGATTATCTGCTTCATTAGCGTAGATACCAAAGCCTGCTTTCACTGAAGTAAATGCCGCGTGTTCTCGAAAATCAATGAGGATTTGTAAATGGGGATATTTTTTCATATCTAAAAATAACTATATAAACGCGTATAAACATGGATTACTTTTTTTCAAAGTGAAAAGAACTAACAAATACTTTTCATGAATTATGATTTCCATATATTATGTATAATTTATACGGCTAATAGCGTGGAATCTCTTGTAGGACTTAAGATTTGCAGAACCTCTTAATGACACGAGAAAATATACGCAATAAACCCATGATTGTATTCATTATGATTGACATTTGAATTTATAATACATGTATATAATAAAAAAGTAAAGGAATTTTTAATATATACAAATAATATAAATTCAATTAGGTCATGAAACTAAGCTTTGCATTGTTTTTCATTACCAAGAACAATCGCCGTAAAAAAGGTTCAATAATCTACTTAAGTAAATACTTAAAATCTCTAATTTATTAACTAGGGTAAATTTCACATCGAGGTCTTGAATTTCACATGCATTAAATTCAAAACTAAGCCAATCATGTTCTTTCAAATCATCTTGCCGCATTACTGGCGGATAATATTTTTCTTACGGCTCACAAATTTTGCAAGCATTCTTCCATGTACTTTCTCAATAGCCTCTGCCGCAATTTCTTCAGGCATACACTTGTGTTGTTCCGCTCTTCAAATTCCTCCAGCACGCTTCAAAATTACACGAATTTTCAGGCCCATATTCTGCTTGATGTTACTTTTGAGAACACTCTAAACAAGTTCTATTGAATTTAGAAGGTAAGAATACGGATTAAGGAGAAGTAATTGCATATTTTTGTGCCCTGCAACTCACTCCACCACTGTTTGACAGGGATCATTGTCATTATTAATGTTGGCTCCACTGTCCCTTGAAAATTACATATCTCGATGAGATCTTTCATCCTTTCATTAAAACTTTCCAATTTGAAGGATCCTCATCGTGTTTTAAAATGAAGCAGTCTTGAATCAGTATTTCTTCTATACTGTACAGATTTTATATAGCTCTTCTTTCTTTCCGACGACCACGCAGATTGAAATTTGTTACATCAATTCAAATTGCTGATCGTTCATTTTCTGGAAATAGATTTTCCAAGTATTGTACAGTTCTAATATTGTTTTCAGGAGCAATGAAATTGTAAATCATTGCACGCACATTTTTCAAAGAAATCAGTTGGCCATCCAAATTTTTCTTCATCGTGACAACTCGTACAGATACATTGAATCTACTCATTACAATAATTATTGTGACGAGTTGCACACAAGTTGTTGACGGAAAATCTCGATATGATCGACGATGCAGTTTATCATTTCTTCTGTTCTCTTGCTTTTTGATCCTCCCTTGTCTTTCCCTCAGCTGGCTCATTTCGTATCCAATCAAAAACTGTTCGAATATTAATCCGCAAATTTTTCCTTAGATCACTCCAATTTTTCTTTATTGAAGGCTTCACCAATTCAAATTTTTGACGTTTGCAGATATCTTGTTACATTTAACTATGAGGCCTTTCTGCATGTGATGAAATCTTCAAAAATATAGAAAAATGAATTTTTATTAGAACGGGGAAATATATTCACAGCAGTTATAACTGTGATACACATTAAATTAATTTTTCGAGCGAGTGAAATTGAATTTCGTTTGTGTGAAATAGACCTGAAAATGATGGAGCAAACGTCCCGTAAAAAATAAACAGATACGATAATGCGCGATTAAGCACATGAATCATATCACGTCATACCACAGATACAGTCATTACGCATATCCTCATAGTAGCAATATTACCCTTACATAAATCTTCAAGGGCGTGACGAGGAGACGGACCTAACAAGCAAGCAACAACTGTGTGTTATTATTTAGTAGGTCCATACTTCCTAGGAGCTTCGGTTGATAAAGGTGAAGATGGAATAAGGGAAGCTTTTCCGAAAACATCTGATACCGAATGACTTTTAGAAACTGTTCTCTCATGAAACGCAACGCACAAGAAAACTTCGCAACTATGTTTGTTACATTGAACTAACTCATGTATAGTTTGACTGCTCTCTATTATACCTGGCACAAAAATGAAAACTGATTTGATACTGCAGTGAACTTTTGTCTGAGGCACAAGAAATTGAATTACTCAAATCTGGATGTTCGAATTAAACATGTGTACATTCGTTAGTGACAGAGCATAATCGTATTTCCTTACTACGAGAAAGAACATATAACAGTTCTTGCGTTTTAGTGTGCCGAGTGACTTTTACTCGTATACCAACGATTTGCCAACTTTTCTCGAAACAATTTTTTGCCGATGTTTTCTCGAAACGGAGCGCTGGGTTGACTCACCCTTGCATGTTTGCGGTTGTGTTCCTCTTGCTGCAAGTGTCGCAACTGACCTTCACTGATCAGAGCTTCGTGGTCGTATCAGTGCCACGCAGCACGTGATGGTTCACACACTTTCCTATTGCGCACGGGGAAATACGATGCTCCGAGAAAAATAAAGCAAAGCTGCGCATTGCCTATTTATTGATGATATAATCGGTCCAAGGTGCGTACATTCAGTTGAGCCACATTTTTACTGTGCAGAGTATAGGCTAAAATAACTCGATAATTAACGAATGGTTTTAGCATATTCAATCCTGGGAACATTAATGAATACAGCAATATTTGTTTTCGACCTAAGTGTTGTCCATGTTTCTGAATCAAATAAAGCGAATAAGAGTAGGGCTGCTGCCTATCAGCAGCTGACATCTGTTCTGTCCGTGGTAAACAGATTTTCTTCGAATTTATCGTACGTAAAAGAGAAATGTGTCATATACTTTTTCTCAGAATCGGATGGTGTGGAGATAGTGAGATGCCATGTGCCATTTCTCGAGGTAATTAGATTATACTGATGACTCACCTCAGAATGGGACTGAATAGCTTTAACATCTCGAGTTTCAACTATAATTCCTTTCATAATTCCTTTCAACTATAATTCCTTTTTAACTCTAATAATGTCTAATATTTATTGATAACCTATAACTGTACTAATACCATTGACAAATTGAATAATTTTGTCTATAACACAGCTGGGACTCCCTATGGAAATCCGATCTTTGGAAATTATTGCTCCAATTATTTCCTAAGCACTATTAATGACGCTAATAACTGCGAGTGAAAACTTCAGTTCGAAAACTCGTGCTACAGAATCTCTTGGTTCAAAAATCTTGAAACTACATTTAAATACAAATAAACTGTTCGATTTTAAAGCTCACATTCTAATCATTCTGCTAACTGTCCTGATGATTCTGTTTACAGCTATAATGATTCTATAATGATTCTGTTTACGGCTATAATGATTCTATAATGATTCTGTTCACAGCTATAATGATTCTATAATGATTCTGTTTGCAGCTATAATGATTCTGAAACGGCTATGAAGATTCTGAAGCGGCTATAAAGATTCTGCAACGGCTGTAATGATTCTGCAACGGCTATAATGATTCTGCAACGGCTGTAATGATTCTGCAACGGCTATAATGATTTTGCAACGGCTATAATGATTCTGCAACGGCTATAATGATTCTGCTAACGGCATAGTAATTCTGCTAACGGCATAGTAATTCTGCTAACAGCATAGTAATTCTGCTAACGGCATAGTAATTCTGCTAACGGCATAGTAATTCTGCTAACGGCATAGTAATTCTGCTAACGGCATAGTAATTCTGCTAACGGCATAGTAATTCTGCTAACGGCATAGTAATTCTGCTAACGGCATAGTAATTCTGCTAACGGCATAGTAATTCTGCTAACGGCATAGTAATTCTGCTAACGGCATAGTAATTCTGCTAACGGCATAGTAATTCTGCTAACGGCATAGTAATTCTGCTAACGGGCATAATAATTCTGCTAGCGGCAATAAAAAAATCTGCCAAAGGCTACAATGATACTATTAACCGCTGTACTAATTGTGGCAACGTCGATAATAATCCTGCCGACAGGTATGATAATTGACGTAATTTTGGGGATAATTTTTTCAATTAATAAAACAATTCGAATAGTTTGAACAGCTGAAGCAGTTGATTTGTGCCAGAAATTCATTCATAGATCGTTACTGAGAACTGTCGAGCTGGGCGGGTTGAGATAAAACTACTTGCAAGCCATCCTATGGCTGATGAATTTTAGGGTATCATATGGAAAACTTTTTTGTACGCTTGCAATTTCATTTTATCCAGATTGTTTTACTTGAACGTGCACTAGACTGATCGAGTAGTTGTTTAGTGTAAGAGTGAAAAGCTATTTTTTCTGACCATATCATGTAATGGTGCACGTACTATTTTGAGCTTTCTAATAAAAAGCAGGCAGCTGTTTCCTAAGTTAGATCCATCCAAACGTCGATCAGAAATATCAGCTAAGACGGTTTGATTTGTTATAAATTGTGAAGAAGCATGTATTTACTTCGATGTCCACGCAAATGATTGTGGTGACCAGTTTGGGTTACCGATGGTTTCTCCCCTTCAACCCTCAGGGGGCTCCAACTATTGTATTTACGGGAACTATCCCTCCCTGGAGGTAGATTTTAGGTTCCTATAGGTAGGCTTTTTTCATTGCAATAGAGTTTACCGATTTGTTACTGACCAAGGTAGGCTTTTTTCATTGCAATAGAGTTTACTGATTTGTTACTGACCAATTTTTTGGTTCACTGCTGTCCTGTTTTTCAGGACCTGTTACTCTCTTCGTCTACTTTGCTTTCGTTTCATAAACTCTCTTCTATTCTTACCGTTTTGGATGATTAGGGCATCTTGTGTGGAAACAAACTTTGTGCATAGGTTCACATTTCTATCATCTCCACGTCTAATTGTGCCTTCTTCCTTCCTTTGAAACACTTCTCTTGTAATTAGAGAGGCTTCAACTAATCTAATCCAGTCTTCTCTGTTTCATTCAAAGTTTTTAAATGAAAATTCAGGGTGAAAAATTTATAGAGATCTAAGAGTTAAAGTTCTTCAAGACTTGAATGAATTATAGTGTGAGCACTTGTGTGGGTATTCTGTTATTTGTACAGGCATTATATAATTTACGTGTACGTGGTATAATTTGTACGTGTGCTGTATAAAATGTACGAGCGCTGTATAATTTGTACGTGTGCTGTACAACTTGTACGTGCACTGTATAACTTGTGTGTGCACTGTATAATTTGTGTGTGCGCTGTATAATTTGTGTGTGCACTGTATAATTTGTGTGTGCACTGTATAATTTGTGTGTGCACTGTATAATTTGTGTGTGCACTGTATAATTTGTGTGTGCACTATATAATTTGTGTGTGCACTGTATAATTTGTGTGTGCACTGTATAATTTGTGTGTGCGCTGTATAATTTGTGTGTGCGCTGTATAATTTGTGTGTGCACTGTATAATTTGTGTGTGCACTGTATAATTTGTGTGTGCACTATATAATTTGTGTGTGCGCTGTATAATTTGTGTGTGCGCAATACAATTTGTACATGCATTGTACCATTCGAATGGGCATTGCATCATTTGTATCGAGAGTTACATTTGCGTGGATGCTTCGTTCCATTTGTATGGACACTATCATTCGTATGGTCATTTTTCTCATGGCTCAAATCACTGTGTTTAACGGCGAAAAAAAAAACTTTTTTATTTATTTCAGCTTCACACCTCGTTAATACACTGTATTTTATGCCAATTTTGCTGCTGGCTTTAGTTATTCTTTGAAAAAGTATGAACTCTAAAAAAAACAATCATTTAGTGTTCTTCAGACAACATAAATAATTCTACTAACAACAACAACGCGTTAAACGCTCAAAATGAAATAGATATAATGCTAACAACTCTACTAATGACAATAACAACTGGACCAACTGAACTCGATCAGGAGAGCGTGACTTGCCCCGCTACCAAATTGCTAGACTTGACTTGTACCTTCTTCATCGACTGCCCTCATTTGGCAACGGTTTTGCACTAACGTTCTTGTACCGAGTTTAATTCTTGGAGTACACGTGTCTTTCAATAGCAATTGCCCATTCCTGTTCTGAAACTACAAATTTATCACAAAATATGAAAATTTATAGTCTTCAATTGCTGCAGTTTAAGCATTCTTGGTTAATAGCTTCCATTTTGTCCGGGGTGAAATTTATTGCCGTACATTCACTTCGGGCGATTTAGGCATGGCGCGCTTCTCCACTTCTTTGAGAGCTGTTCACGTGATATGCCATGATGTAGAAAAGGGTTCTTTGCTCAACCTTATCTATTTGGGTCATCTGTTGCTACGATTGAAATGATATGAGCACGTGCGCTTGGACAACGTTCACTTCCTGGGAGACTTTTCCAACATTTCAGCTCGGTGAATGTATGCGAGTTCTTGACGTTATCGAATACGATGAAAATTTCATTACATTTTTACCGAAACACTGTTGTTAAACTACCAAATATGTCAGCCTCTAAAGAGCGGCGTTTCGACGCAACTTACGTCAACCTTTGGCTAAATATATAAAAAATTAGTCATACTCGTATTGATAAAAATGTAAATCTACTACTCAGGAAACATCAGACACCATGACTATGAAGAAAAAGAATGACTATAAGACAGAATTTGTAACCCAGGAATACAAATAAATGGACTAGGTAACAGCCTTGCACTACGGCTGTATGTTAATGACGGAAGAGATGAAGCGAAATAGACGATCGAGGGGATATTTTAAACTATAATAATTTGTGAGCAATTAGAGAAAAAGTCATTTGTATTTTCATTAACAGCAAGTTCAAGTTTATGATTATTTAATGCTTGTTTTGTTTGAATATACTTTTTTAAACAACATCAAGCTCAATTTTTAAATTTGAATATTGTCAGCATTCGAGGGCTTGCAACTATGGTCAATGAAAAATGATACAATTTGAAAACTTGATATTTGTGCGCAGTTAATCTTTGTTTTAGCATCATCCTACTCACGCCAATGTAATTTAAAGACCGGTACATACAGAACTATGGAAATAATGTGTTTCAGTGAAAGTGATCAGTAATTTTCTTCGTATTTTATAACTTGAAGAACTCAAACTATTTCTAGAAGACTGTCTTTCAAACGAGCTTCAAAATACTCGTACCAACTGCTTTTGATTGCTTGTTGCGATGTCCTGGTGACATGTTTGTGGCTGCTTGCTCTGCTTGCTTTCTTTCTACACTTCCGGGGACTTTTCTTCCTAATGTGCCGATATTCGACAGAGGTTTAATAAAGCTTTATCGAAGTTTTGCATTCCGAGCAGCGTCAAAAATATGAACAAGCAAGAATAAGGTTTTCAAAGGAGAGTGACGTTTGCCATTTGGAAATGTGTTTTGCGAATGGTGTACCTTAGCGAATTTCTTATTCTGGCACACCACTAAAGTGACTATACAGCTAAAATCACTTTTCTCGCTCGATAGCAAGCCAACATTTCGTGCATGACGAGACCCATCAAGTGAAACTCGTGTACGAGTATTCACTGCAAGACACGGGCTTCTTGCAAACGATTCCCTCGTCTCGTTCGTAGGGCGAGCCAATAAAATCTCAGCGAGGGTCACCTCGTGAATAAATACACATTTGCTCCACTATCAGGTAAGTCATTAGCATGTGTACTTCGGTACTGGTGAGGCGCTTGAATATTTTCCGCTCTTAATTGCAGCCGTTGTTCTATTGACTGAATGGTCATTTTGTGCTGTCAGTTCCAGAGTAATTCATGAACGGTTGATTAGTGTTTGTAGTGTTTTTCTTGGTACTTCTTCTGGAAAAGTGTACGCTCATATCTCATTTATGTATCGGCTTTCCTTTCACATGTTATATATGGCAGATAGCTTCCCACAAGCGCGTTTGTTCCAAAAGATTTATTCGTGGACAAAAACTTTCCCGGATTTTCAGTTTAGCATTTATGAATTGTATTGACGTACCCCTCAGGACGACACAACCATTGTATTATGAGAATTAACACTCCCAGAGGGATATGCGATGCCCCGAGCTAGAGGTTGGGCATGCCTTCCTTTTGATGAAATAGAATGTTTCTCTTTTGTTACCGGCCATCTTTTTTTGGTTTACCGCAGTCCAGTTTTTTCAGCACCTTCTACTTTCATCTTCAACCATCACCTTATTTCATGAATTTCTTTCTCAACTCACTGTTTCTGTGCACCTTGTGCATGGATACCCCCGTACGTCGTGGAGGGCAGGTGCCCGGTGCAGAGCGCTGTCCTTCCAATGCTCCAGGCAGAGCCACAGTTGCCGCATCGTGTGCTCTGGCAACGACCGACCGCCTGCTACAAAGGAACCCTTTTTTCTGTCCTGTGTGCTCTCAAAGCGCAACTCTTAGTTTTTTTCGAGCTTTCGTGAGTGTGTTGTAGTTTTCTGTGTTGAATAGCGCACCAATGAATAATTCAGTTCGACACATAAGTTTCAGTTCTTCAGTATAGTTTTAATTACTGGTTAATAACAAAAATGCGCGAAAAATCTTCACCGAATTTCATGATGATCTCATTAATAAAAAAAATTTGACGAGCGGAAGAGCATGGCATTGCATTCCAGAACAAATCAGTATTTGCTCGTTGATGATTTTCCTAAACTAAGGATTTACGTTTCATGAAGAGCTGTAATGTCGAATAACTTTCCCTTAACAGAAATAACGTGAGGTCCTAAACTGAAAGTTAGGCAAGCCTTCCTCGCGTTCAAAAAAAGTCCGTTTTTCTGGTTCACTGTTATTTTCACTCCAGTACCCAATTCTTTCTTTTTCCACTTGATTCTCGTTTCTTATACTTCTTTTAATTTTACCATCTCTATGCGGAGGGAGTGGAGACACAACATGTGCATAAATTTCACGTTTCATTGATTACATAGTCAGCGGTGCCTTTCTCCTTTCTCTCTAGGGTAAACCTTTATTGTGACTAGGACGGCTCAATCGGATCGTTTTCATGGACGAAAGAGGTTAAAAAATTACTCAATATAACCTCTAAGGTTTTTTGTGCGCTCCTCACGAGTCTTGGGTTGACGCCTTGCCTTTTTACCCAAAGTTTGCAAAATTCCAGTGAGCAAAATTTAAATTTTTCTCCTAAAACATCAGTACATTAAATTCGCATTTCACATTAACTTACTGAGCAACGACTGATAAAAATTTAAATCATTTTGAAGCATCTGCTGCACTCCCAATTACTATGCGAGACTTTAAGGTAAAGAATATGTCCACTATTTTAAGTCCACTGAACAATAATTATTATCCTTGATAATTTCAGTGCAATAACTTGCAGCTGACGGTGAAGGCTGATATCTCTTTGTCTGGCTCACCGAAAAATTATCCCAATCCTTTAAACAGAGAATTTGTTTTCATTTTTTTTCTTTACTTTTTGCAATCCGTTCGTCTCATGTGAACTAGGGTGAGAAGATGTTTTGATGTTGTAGTTTATAAGTTTTCAAAATTGTCATCATAGACAACGCATCTAACAACATATTGATCGGATGCTCACGTTAGCTCAATTTTCAAGTGTGAGTTAGCTCTTCACTTATCTTCCAACTTGATCAATACTGTAATAATAACGCAAAAAATAGCCGGGAGCTTTCTTGAAACGTGAACTATATTTTGAATTTTTTTAATATCCTCTTTAAATACGAACGTAAAATTACAGTACAATGTCTGGAAGTATTATCTTTAAATTTTCTAGAAACGTAACATAAGATAAAATATATAATCAGTCGAGCGGTGATGCTGCACTAAATTGCTGGTAAATCTGTTCATTGTTAAGTTAAACAATTTAAACAATTTAAACAATTTATTTACCACAGGTGATACAGAGGTAGAATTTTACTTAAGTCTAGTACAATGGTCAAATTTGAGTATAGCTACCTGTGGGCTAGAGCGCAAGTTACAGTTGTAGAGCGCAAGTTACACCTTACAAGCAAAGCTCAGGTTACAGGTTCAGCGACTTCTAGGGCATCCTACCATCACGTTATTCTAGGGTGTACAAAAAAGTTTAACCTAGTTCACTTAACCTAGTTTCGCATTAGACTGATCATTGAGATAATTAACTCGATATTTTATGCTGCATTTTACAATATAGGTCAAGTCGGCTATATTTAACAGTATGTTCGATAAAACGATTCAAGAGCAGAGAGAAGATTGGTTATGGTACACAAGGCAAGTTACATTATGACATTATCATTAGTTACATGTAGGAGGCAAGATTTCGACACGGTGATCTTACACGACTAGTATTCTGATAGGAAGTGAGACTCAAGATGTCTTTTGAATACTTTGTACGAATTACATTCACGGATCTCTGCAGGTATAGAGTTCCAAGTTTTGGTTCCAACGAAGAGAATACTGTGTTGCGACCTGGCCTTTGAATAATAAGGAAGCATGAATTTACTTCTATTTCGGGTTAAATGGTCGTGATGACCAGTTTGCGCAGTCAATAATTGTCTTAGGCTATTGTCGCCATCATTTCTTAATGTTTTGTAAATGAAATTACAGATGGAGATTTTGTATAGATCCGAAAGTTCAAGTATTTGTAAATTTTTGAAAGAATCATTTGTGTGAGCATTATATTCTAGGTTCTTTACCGCTCTGACAGCCCTTTTCTGCAGAGTAAAAATTTTGTTGGTTTTATTTTTATCAGTTCCGTGCCATGCTTCTATTCCGTATTGCAAGTATGGAGAAATGAGCGTTCGGTAGAGCATTTGTAAAGCTGTTTCAGGCAGAAAATTTTTAACTTTATTTAGGATTCCGATGGATTTTGATAATTTAGAACTAATATGAGTGATGTGCTCTTTGAAGGTCAGATGTTTATCTATTATGATGCCCAGAAACTTACATGAGTTGGTTTCTTCGATTTCACCTTCGCCAATTTTAATGCATGGGAGAGATGCATCTTTCTTGTATGAGAAAGTAATATAATTTGTTTTATCGATATTTAGGCTTATTTTATTAGCTTTGAGCCACGATGAAACCTTGTGAAGTTCAGTATTTATACTCTCCACAATCATAGCAGGATTTTGGTTCGGAAGGACCGCAGAAAGCGTACTGTCATCGGCAAAAAGTATGAATTTGAAGAATGATGTAGATTTTACAATATCATTGATAAAAATCAGAAACATGAGAGGCCCGAGAACAGATCCTTGTGGAACTCCATGGCTAATTGTCTGTGGGTCTGATTTTGCGTCGTCAATGACAACGTATTGCTTCCGATTTGTTAGGTATGATCTGAACCAATCATGGGCAATCCCTCGAATGCCATAACAGTGTAGTTTCGATAATAGTATTTTATGGTCCACACAATCAAATGCTTTTCGGAAGTAAAGAAATACAGAGAAGACAGGCTTTCCTTCATCTATATTATAATAGAGGAATTGTAAATGATTTAATATAGCCTGTGTTGTTGATTTTTTAGAGCGAAAACCGTATTGTTTATCGTAAAGAAATGATTTTTGTTCAAAATAAGAGTACACTTTTTTATACTCAATCTTTTCGAATACTTTGCTAATAATTGGTAGAATGGAGATAGGTCGATAATTGTTTACACAGGTTTTTTCACCACTTTTAAAGATAGGGGTTACTCTAGCAACTTTGAGGGAGTTGGGGAAAGTGCCTAGTAAGAGAGACTGGTTAATAATATTTGATATCAGTGGGGCTACAATGTCAGCAATAACTTTAAGTACTTTAGTCGGAAACGTTTGTAACCCACTCGATTTATTTTTCATGTTGTTTATGCACGCAATTACATCGGAGGAGTTTGTAGGCGCAAAGAAAAAGGAGTTGGGTTCTCGAATATGATCCATAAATTCCAGGTGATCAGTAGGTTCACTTGGAATACCATCAGCTATTGTTTTCCCTACGTTTACGAAGAAGTTGTTAAAGAGATTAGCAATTTCTTTCTTCTCATGATATTTTACATTATCTTGAACAACATATTCAATTTTCTTTTTATCGGCATTATTCGGTTTACAGCAGGAGTTAAGGAGATGCCAAGTCTTTTTAACGTCAGTTTTGAATTGAGTAAACTTGAGCGTAAAGTAGTTCTTTTTTGATGTTCTTATCTGGTTTGTTACATAGTTTCTAAATCGGTTATATGTTTCTCTAGATATTCGCCCTTCGCAAAGGAGGGCTAGGTACGCTTGACGTTTCTTTATATTTATCACGATGTCTCTAGTAATCCAGGGCTTTTGTTTATTTTTCGGGGTAACTGTACGAGTTACAATTGGGCAACACTGATTGTATGCGGTCATTATAGTTTCAGTCAACTTTACTACTGCTTCATCAATGCTCGTAGTATTATTGTTTTGTTGAGAGATGTGCAATGTAGGCATTGTAGAACGGTGCGCATTTCTTCAAGATTTGATACGTTTATTTTACGATATGAGTAAGTTTCAGCCAGTGCCTTGGTGCAAGCAATATAGACATTTTTCTTAATAAGAAAAACTGGGAAGTGATCTGATAAGTCAGAAGTAATTATTCCAGCAAGAAAATCACTAGGGTCTGTCATAAAGATATTGTCAAGCAGCGTAGCACACTCTGAGGTTATTCGTGTAGGCTTTGTAATGATCGGAAGGAAGGATTGAGACTGAAAGGTAGTTAGGAAATTAGAGATTGGTTCATGGCTTTCATGTTTCAGTAGATCATAATTGAAGTCACCGCATATTATTATGTCATTGTATAAGGGCCTGTTGAACTGAGAAATAATACGATTCAATTCATTCAGGAAGGATATAGGACAGGCTGTAGGAGGCCTATACACCGTTCCAAGCACAATGCGTTTACCATCTCTAAAAAGTTCTACGAAGAGTGATTCTATATGATCCTGATTCATTGTTGCACTTGCTATGGTTCTCGAGTCTATGTGGTTAGATATATATGTGCTGATGCCTCCGCCCCGCTGGTTTTTTCTTAGCGAATGGTAACTATGATAATTTTCAAATCGAATCATGTCTTTAGTCGAGTCATCTAGCCAGCTTTCGGTGAAGCTAATCACGTTTAGGTTATATTTAAGTTCAGTAATAGTACATTGTATCTCTTCCAATTTTGGATAGAGTGACCTACAGTTCCAACACAGGAGTGAGAAATCTCGGTCAGTTATTCGTATAGTTTCGTTGAATTCTGATATATTAGTATACCTACACTCTTGAGAGTCGTTTAGGTTTGGATATATTCTGTTCAAATGATTGAAATCTGGATCGATTTCCTCAAATATCTCAGGGTGATCAGTCATTTAAAATAAGTAAAAGTAAGAATTAGGTACTATAGAGCTTAAAACGAAATACAGAGTCAAGCTTAAAGGGATATTCCAGTCTAAAAAGTAGCTTATTAAGTAAGAGAGAATAGAGTAAAAAAGAAAAATCTAGCGCGATTTCGTGAGTACACACAAACTCAGTCCATGAGCGAGTGATAATGGAGTTCAATATCACAACATTGGTGCAAACAGATTGCTAAGGGCGTTTTCACAAGTACACATACAACAGGTAATAAGTTTCTAAATATTATGACGACAATGATACAATCAGCTAATATGGTTTACGCGTAATAATACGTAGTGGTAAATAAAGAAGAATTCACAGTAACATTGGTTGGTGAGAAATTACTAATTGCGATGTTACAAAATGTGACACACAGATGTCATAGATGTTTACACACACATCTATTATTTATTTGTTATAATATTGGAGTTCGATATCACTACATTGGTGCAAACAGATTGCTGAGGGCGTTTTCATAAGTTCACATACAAGAGGGAATAAGTTTTAAAGATTATGATGACAATGATACAATCAGCTAATATGGTTTACGCGTAATAATAACTGTAGTGGTAAATAAGGAAGAATTCACAGTAATATTGGTAAGTGAAAAATTGCTGATAGATTATAATGACAATGATATAATCAGATTATAAGAAGATTACAACGACAATGATATAATCATCTAATATGGTTGTACGATAGCAGTGGAGGGAAGAAGCGATTATCAGATTATAAGAAGAATACAACGACAATGATATAATCAGCTAATATGGTTTACGCGTAATAATACTTAAGTGGTTAATTAAGAAGAGAAAAAATTCACAGTAACATTGGGAGGTAAAAAATTGCTGATTGCGTTGTTTCAAAAGTTCACACACAGCTGTCATAAATGTTTACAAGCACATCTGTTATACATATGTATAGATTCAGGTTGAACTAGCATCAAGTTGAGGTTTACTGACATGATACCTAATTGAGGTTAAATTAATATGAAATTGACATATTTAGGGGATGAAAATGAAATTGACTAATTTAGGGGATCACCTAGTCTAGTCACCCATGATCTGCTGTGATGACATATTTAGTTGTTGCATCAGGTATTGCTCGAGGTCATCTGGCGTGTTGATCTCGCGGCGTCTTGAATCTGGGTTTCCTGGGTTGAATATGAAGATGTTTCCATCCTGTGTTCTTGGGATTCCAACCTTATCCGGGAATTTCCTTTTGGCCATCCTCAGAATGTACATGACGTTAGCTCGTGAAGGTATGAGGTATTCATTTATGAAGAAGAACTGTGGTTTCTTTTCTCGGCAGGCGTTGAGAATTTCACGTTTTTTGTTATAATGTTTTAGTTCAAATGCAATGTTTCTTTGATCTACGTTCCCAGTTATTGTTTTTTTCCCCATTCTTGTAGCTGACGTAATGTCAGTGTCGGAGAGGTCGATGTTGATCTTGTCCTTCAGGAGCTGGCGGACTGTATCCTTACAGATTTCGCCTGCGTGAGATGGCGGTATTTCCCTTCCAGAAATGACGAGAGTACATTTTTTGTCTTTAATGTCTCGGCGCTGATCATTTTTTTCCAACTGGTCGAGGCGGGAGGTTAAGCTATCTATTTTCTCATTCTGATCTTCGAGAATTTTTTTTGTGTTCCGCTTCTTTTGTTTCAAATAGCGTTTTAAGGTGGCTTATTTCATTTTGCATTTGAACAATATCACTATTAAATTTTTTCATCACTGAATCGAAGTATTTTATAAGGACTGAAACCACTTCTTTACCGTCTTTCGTAAGGCTAGACACATCAGGGTATTGACCAAACTTCGGTTCAAACTGGATGATGTTGTTGGTAATGCGTCGTTTGTTAGTCATCTTGAAGATGGAGGGAGTTCGGTCGTTGTGTAAACGAGGGTTGAATACTCTCACACTTTTGAGGGAATATTATACTCTTAGTTTGATTATTTTTATATATGGGGTATTTAAATCACATTTGAATACTCAGGACGAGAGTGGGTACCCATTTAGGTTAGAGGTACATTCTTTCTAACAATAGGCACTTTGTTTCGGAGCGAGCGCCACACCCGTCCTCACGTCACGCACGGAGTCACTGAGGAAACTGATGTAAATGAAACCAATTCAATGAGTAAACGTTTATTACACGCTCTCCCGACAGGGTATAAACGTTGGATTTTCCGAACTTCAACACACACACGCGATCCTTGCCATGCGATAAAACTAAGTATAAATTAGTGTCCTTTTAGTTAACTTACTCATAATTCTCATCCTAATTGTTATCTTTACTTAATTAGCAATTTTTAAAAAAATTGGCAATCTGACGAATGCAATGAGCTAAGAAATTAGCCCATGTCAACAGGAATATGCCGATGCGGCATGGTCATGCATGCGAAATGTTAAGAACGTATCGCAGGCATATCGTCTCGGAATCACCTGCAAAAGGCCTACTTTGAAGCCGCAACATGAATTGTCCCCTACCAGGCCACTGCTATCAGCCATGCTCGTCTGTACAACGCCCCTGCTCGTCCCAGTTCGTCTTTGATCAGCCGTGAAACTTCCACTACGCCAGCACTAGTGACTGGCTTTCTTCAATTTGACTAAAAAATTCTACGGCCCTTCACAGCTAGGAATCCTGCTCATGAACAACCCTGAAACATGCATATTTATTAATACGTGGAGGCTATTCTTCAGAGACGACAAACCCAGCTGAGCGCAGACGATTTTTTATTCGTTTCCAGCCCCTCAGGGGGATACAATTATTGTATCTATGGGAACTAGCTCTCCCAGGGGGACAATGTCAGAGCCCGAGCTGAGAGTTAGGTAGGCCTTCTTTTTTGTTGAAATAAAATGTTTTTATGTTAAGGACCACCTTTTTTCGGTTCACTGCTGTCCTGTTCTTCAGCACCTACTACTTTCCTCTTCAACTTTGGTCTTGTTTCATGATCTTCTTTCACAATTTACTGTTTCTAATGCCTTTCTGCGTAGATTCCGCGTTTCCTTAACTGCATACTAAATGGTGCCTTCCTCTTTCCTCTCTTTGGATCGCATTTGTTGCTGGGTAGGGAGGCTAAAAATAACGACTAATCTAATCTATTCGTTTCCAGATGCATATGTAGATTGATTTTTGTGGCGGCTGATTTCATCAAGCGTTAGAATGTAAATCAGGGGTACGTTTTAATGCTCTGTGTATGAAAGGTTACAAAGAATGCGTAAGATAACGTAGAATACGAAACATAGTAAAGAGTATGAATGATTACTATGAGTTCGGAAGATAATGAGTGGAAAAAAGTGAAAAAGTGCGAATGATTACAAAGAGCGCGAAAGATAAGAGTGAGAAAAAGTACTAGCACTACGAAGAAATGAAAGGTAGCGAAGGGTTGCCATGGGTAGCAAAGGGTTACCAAGGGTAGCCAATGGTAGACAATGGTAGCCAATGGTAGCCAATGGTAGCCAATGGTAGCCAATGGTAGCCAATGGTAGCCAATGGTAGCCAATGGTAGCCAATGGTAGCCAATGGTAGCCAATGGTAGCCAATGGTAGCCAATGGTAGCCAATGGTAGCCAATGGTAGCCAATGGTAGCCAATGGTTGCCAATGGTTGCCGAGGGCTGCCGAGGGTTACCGAGGGCTGCCGAGGGTTGCCGAGGGTTGCCAAATCGCATTATAGGAAACGATTAACTTCAGTGAATTTGTGGATCTATTTACATTTATGTTTAGGCAGCGTTAGTTCATCAGATCGTGCCTTCGTAAAGCGATTCAATCTATACCTCGTTTACAGAACTTTATTTGCTGAACCTCGTTCACTCGGCCTCATCTACTCGCCCTCGCTTACTAAACTCGTTTACTAAAGAAAAAGAAAAAACGTTCATTTCCAAGTTGCCACATGAGATACATGCCAACATATTGGCTTTTAAAAGTTTCTTAATATAGGACATCCTAAAACAAAAGTTCCATACGAGGAGTACTAATTGACAAACCATCCGAGGTGTACAAGTAGATAAGCCATACGAGGCATATTAATAGACAAACTATACGAGCTATGCTAATAGACAAACTATCAGAGGTGTACAAATAGATAGACCATACGAGGCATATTAATAGACAAAATATACGAGGCGTATTAATAGACAAACCATACGTGGCGTGCTAATAGTCTAACTCTGTCAAGGGTAGTTGAATGAGAAATGAAAAATATCATCTCTTGGATATTTTGTATTCCAAGAAAGATTCCGGCATAGCGCCCCTTGTCTTCTTTTTCCTACTTCGATAATTTCAACTAAGAACTTGGGAGTTTCGAAGAATTATTTAGTAGTATTCGAATTATTTATAAGATCATCGAAGTAGGAAAAATACAAAAAACGCTATACCGGAGCAGATTGAAACACCATCGTAAATGACAATCAAGTATTGAGAAAAAGTTAGTCACGAAGTAATTTATAAAGAACATCGCGCAACACCGCACGCACATCTAGAAATGCGTAAACAAACTTACACTCAAATTGAAATGCATGGCTTATTCGGCATACAAATATAGAGATAATTTTTGCACGAGCGCTTTATTTGATTTGTCTGTTTATACTTTTAATTTCAGGGGGAAAAATGTGAGGGCCCGAGCTGAGAGTTAGGTAGGCCTTCTTTTTGTTGAAATAAAATGTTTTTTGTTATGTCAAGGACCACTTTTTTTCGGTTCACTGCTGTCCTGTTTTTCAGCACCTACTACTGTCTTCTTCAACTTTGGTCTTGTTTCATGATCTTCTTTCACAACTAACTGTTTCTATGCCCTTTCTGCGTAGATTCCGCTTTTACTTAACTCCACACTAAATGGTGCACGCCTTCCTCCTTCCTCTCTTTGGATCGCATTTGTTGCTGGGTAGGGAGGCTAAAACTAACGACTAATCTAATCTAATCTACTTTTAATTTCTTCTATTCACAGATATGCCCTCCGGGGTCGCGATAGATCGATTTATTAATCATTAAGCAAGCGCAATCAATTTGTTCATTTCTGGAATTTGGTTCAGTGTTAACCGATCGCAGAGCTTTAGGTAAAATGTAATGTGTCTTGAGGTTTTGCTTTTTACGCAAAAAGTAGAAATAGAAACATATATATGTACATGTGCGCAAATATATGTGCGAACGAGTGCATGTGTACACTGATACAAAGACATTTATGTTTGCGTGCGCACACATACACACTCATGCACACACCAACACACATATTCATAAAAAACATATTTCATATCTTCTCGATATTCACCACAACATCATGCGGACATGGGTAAATGGGATAAAATGGAGATACGGTGTAAGCCGGTTACCACTCATGATTGACCAATATCTACAAAATTTTGGCAGAAATGGGTAAACAAACATATACTCAACATCAAAATTCATAGCTTGTACAATATACGGCAAGAAAGATAATTTAACCACGATTCGTATGCTCAAATTGCACTTTATTTCATTAATTATATTTGTCATTAATCCGATTCACAGAAACGCCCTCTGGGGAAGTGAGAGATCTATTTTTGAATCATTTCGCCAGTGCAATAAAATTTATTAATCGGATGGTTTTTGCGTAAAGAAATGAAATAGAAACATGTATATCTATTTATGTAGGTAAATAAATACCTACATACGTACACACACATATTAATATAGAATATGCGTGCTCACTCACTAAAGCTCGCTCACTAGAACTGCTAATAAATGCTCTCGTACGGGAATATTAGACGTGTGTCGGCCTTTTCTGTCCCATCGAAACCTTACAGCAAGTGATCTTGCATTATTGACCGGTTTAGAACGTTGCGCGCGTTTGAAATATTTGCTATTCTGGAGCAAACGCTGATTTCAAACATTCCTTCTAGATCTTGAGAAGGAAAAGCAAATACTGAATGACTTAAGGTTATCGATGAAAACGTCACTCGTAAAATTGATCGGTATAATTTGCTTCCTTTTGATTTTTTGCCATTGATCTATCAGAAAATTAAATTACTTGAGATTCTATTCAATATCAAATGCATTATCATGAATTAATTTTTGAGCAAGGTTTTGAAATTTTTAGCGAGGCAAATTTCTCAGGAACTTGAGATAATTTTTTATCAATTGCCTGACCGCTACGAGAAAAGAAGAACGATATAGTCTTCAAGTGGAAGAAAAATACGTTTTTCTTCAAACACAAAAATAGGAATTTCATTGTAGTCAGGAGAATTGTAGCTCTGTTGAACCATGTTACCTTTCTCTTCAAATTCTTGCAAGAGAATGCAATCATTTGTCGTCGCTGAACCCAAACATTTCGATGTGGCAAATTTGCAGGTACTCTATGTCCATCAGTTGAACGGAGACGTATCTGCCTTTAATGGGAGAGGCCGAGTGGGTGTTGTACTCGTAATTCGGGTACGGAGAAGGGCCCTCGAAGTAGCCCAGGCGCTTGTAATGGGTGAAGTCCCCAGATGCTGGCTCACTTCCCACGCGAACATCCAACTTCCTGAAGTACTGTTCAGAGTATGAATTATCTTGAGAGATCAAGACCACATTTTGGATAGTCATCATGGTACCAAGGTCGAAAAGTATAAATGGATTTTGTACATATTGCGTTCTAAAACACTGCATAATGTCGGACGAATCATACGTTCCATCTAACATATTATTCGTAGGTCTTTTAGAATCTGGCGACTGTGTGAACGCTGTAATTCCTGACTGTGCAGTGAGTAGGTTAGGTGCTCTGTTGGTGTAGCATTGGAGGAAAGGTGCGCCTTTTGGATCTTCGTTGAAGGGGACGGTCAGGACGCTGAGCAGAGAGTAGGTACCTCCAGGGCCGACGCACAGCGCGTTGCACCAGTCCCTCTTACCACATTCAGCAGCTGCAAACACAATGTGGAGTTGCTGGATCGTTTCCGTGACTTGAGATAATTCCAGCCAGACGTCGCTGAGCTTGGTAGCAGCCCACCGCTGTCCTGCTGTCACGTAAACGAGAAGGCCGAGAAGCAGAAGCGACAGCCAGCACCCTGACTCATAAGTTGCATTACAGTTCTTCATGCTCGATGGCGTGCGTGATAAGTCCGCCCTGAGTGCAAAAATGGACAAGGTTTTCCTACAGCTGTATTTTTTTCTCCCAGCGGTTTTGTAAACTAATTCTGTCAAATGGCATATAGCTGTTTTCAAGCTATAACGTAATATATTCTACAGAATTCAGTTGAAGTTCAGATCCAGGTCATGGTTCGTCTCTGGAGAAGAAAAGGTTGATTAGGTTTTTCATGCCAGCAATAAAGTTAAGTGTATTCGGACTCTCCAATTTCTATTGCTTGAGTCACGAAATTCGCTTGAGTCGCCCAATTTTGGGTCGCCCAATTTTGGGTCGCCCAATTTTGGGTCGCCCAATTTTGGGGCGCCCAATTTTGGGGCACCCAATTCTCGAGGGCCTCTTTTAAATTTCTTCCCGATGGTGTCTATAAAAACACATTCACTAGTCAATTTTGTTAAAATTATACAAGAAAAAAATTTCATAATACCGAAAATCGCCATTAAAACTCTGTGCAACGTTTCTGGTGAATACTGAGACCATTATCTAAAATCAGGAGTTATGTAAAAATAAACGTGTGATGTAAATAAAAGAAGAAGAATATCCCGATCACTGCTTTTTTCTACCACTGATTGAAATGGAATTATAGTTACCTATTTATGCAGGTCCACTACAAGTAAAAAAGTGTTGAAAGAAATTTCTTGACTTGAACAGTTGAAAAAGTTGAAACCTTGATCATACTTTTTGCTGATGTACCGATTTTTTCCATGACTCAATTGCTAGAGCTACTTATCTGCAAGAACAATAGGATGGCTGAATGCTATTGATTGAGGAGCTTTTAATCGATTCGGGTTTCACCGAAGGGTGCTTTCATTTGATGCTCAAATTACAGCTCAGCACGTTATTCTAATATTACTGCTCGTGTGCTTGTTTAGTGTTGAGCTCGTGCAATTTATAATAGAGAAATCTCAATAGATCCTTGGAAAATATAACTTGAACTAGACACCCGCAGCCCACACTCTCGTCTGGATGGCTCTATTCGATATACTGACCAAAAATTTCAGTGGGAGCTTCTCAACTCTGTCACTAACAGCTGACGTTTTTGAAAATGCATTCCAAGCATTCTAAATAACTGACTTCTTCGCCCAATTTTGTACCTAAAATATAGAGGTTTACCTGGAAATCAAATGGGTTAACGTTCTCTGATTTTCTTCTTTCGATTATGGTGTTCGTTCGTGCGCTATTTTGCACACCACCGTCCTCGACTCGCTCTCAGATTCATGCGATTTGGCATCGTCCCTGTAGCAATTCAGCCAGTAAACAGTGCTGTGGCTGCATGATGAATGGGCTGAATCATTTCCGAGTCAAATGACTGATGAGGTTTTTTTTCATTGTTTGGTGTGCTGGCCGTCCGTTAATTTTTGTATTGGGAGAACTCGAGATTTTTTCTCAATCACGTTTAGTCAATTTGTGGGACAAGTGGATGAGAGTGTGACCATGTGTGGTTTTTGCGTGCGTAAGGTAAATCTGGTAGGTGATCTTTCACATCGATCACATCGGTTGGAGTCCCAAAATTGAGAGTCCCCTAAACGTTGAGTCTCAGTTGTGTTACAGTAGAGTTTAAAATTTATGGTAATAAGCTTCACTGCCCTTCACTCTAAACTCTCTTAACAGGGTGTTTGTCACTCGATTGGATGCTCGCTCAAATTTAATTAAGATAATGTTTGATCATGATAGGCTTACAAATTGAAACTACTTTCTCATTGCACATTCACGAAAAATATTTCACATAATATCTTCAAGTTTCAACCTTGACTGATCTCTTAACAAATTCAATGATTTAGTTCATGTTGGATTGAGACGTCGAAAGTAGAGTTATGATTAGATATCACATTTACGTGGTATAACCTTGAAATAAATAAAATAAATTGCAGCGAAAGGATAATCGTAGTGCAAAATATTATTTCATTAGTGTTAACGATTGCCTATAATATTGATTTTAATTGCAATACCTTACCCTGGAAATGCAATAATTTGAAAATTCCAGTTTTACCCAGAAGTTTGAACACAGACTGGCTCGTAAGTGAAGGTACAGTTACGATGGAAGCGTTATGCTACAAAACAAAAATGTAACCACTGCTCTAGTGCGTATTTGGTTTGAGCTTGAGATTTAAATCTGCTTATATACCATTCTCGTGAATTTAAAGAAAATTTAGTGAATTTTGCGTAATATCTACTGCTAAATTATCTTAGTCTGCCAGTCCTTCAACCGTGAGTAACTCCACCAATCCCACGCATATGAAAATATAGCGAGGAAAATTTGGCATGGCGCGGTACCATAAATATATGGTTGATTGTCATTTAACTATTGCCTTTTTGTCAACAAGGAAATTCTTAAATTTCATAGTTGAGTTAAGATATATTAATAAACGTTAGGTTAACGAAAGAAAAGTTACGTTAGGTTTGGTTGGACGGAGTTACGGTAGGACACGTTATGGGCTTAAAATTTAGATATCATTGTTGTTTAATTTTTACTCCTATACTATGGGACTAGGATCACAGTGCAAGCATAACGAAATGAAAGCTCATACACACTTTTAACATTGGACCAAAGTTTATTGGAACTTATATTATCAACCTGTAGCTTAGCTAGAGTGCTCTGTCGTTTATTCTTGAGGGAACCTATTTCAGATTCCCTTGGTATTGATTTTATCGCAGATCCTCACTCGTGATCGTCAGTTCAACAGTTCTAACCTAGCAATATTGTGACACTAGTGTTGAATCATGTATAATGTTAGCCGGTGAGTCGCAGACAGTGATGGCAGTAACGAGGTTCATCCTGCTTGCGAAACAGATTAGGAACGGTTCAGCGATTGAATCTTCCTTAAGTGGTACGGATAGCAGACGAAGCTGGTAGCGTTCTACATCAACTGAGCAGATGTTCCACTATAGCTCCTGGTACCACACACGATCGTTGCGAGTACGGAATGCTTCAGAGTGATTTTTGTACTTGAAATCCCCAGCCGCAAGTCTCGCCTCGCTGATGTAGGTGACGGCCCAAGTGTGACCGCCGGTCGCGGTGGCGGTGAGGAGCACTGGCACCAGCAGCAGCGGCAACCACCACAGGCGGCGGGTTGTGAAGCGGTGGTCTATCTTCCCAGTTTTGTTGCAAATTTTCGGAGATCTAATGTTAAGCCTGCACTGTTGGGTTTTACTGATTGAATGGGTGACTTGAACACTGCGCGTAGTGTGCTTTGGTTTTTAACAAGTTTCCATTTTCTCATTGTTGCGATGACCCTCAACTGTTCCAAGTGCTATGTTTGTTATGCTAAGCAGGAATATTCGTATATTTCATTTTTTGTCGAACTGGTTTTCTGCTGTTGGTTTTGAAGTTCACTACCGAGAGGGAGTTTAATTTTTTCTGATATATCGATGACAGCTTGATGCCATTGCCTTCCTAATGAAGATGGTTGTGGTAGATTAGATTTGTTTGTAATAGCTTCCCTAGCCAGAACAAAGGTATTCAGGAAAGAGGAGGGCACCATTTAGAGTGGAGTTAAAGGAAAAAAGAAAGTTTTGCAAATGGTGTTACTCCTGGAGATTCCCAACTGATAGGAACAGTGAGTTACGGGAAAAAATTATGATGGAAGATTAAAGTTGAAAAAGAAAGAAGTCCATGCGAACAACAGGTCAATAATGACTCGAAAAAATAGTCTATAAGGGAACTAAAAGATCTCATTCTATTTCCTCGGGAGGAAAACTTACCTGAAATTCAGCTATGAACCTCACATTTCTCCCTTGAGAGCGCTAGTTCCCGAAGGTTCATTAGTTGTAGCTCCATAGGGGAACAACGGTGGTTTTAATAACGGTCATTTGAGTAAAAAAATCACACTGCTGTAGTTTTAAGCTTAAATTTCAATTCGAATTTTCCATCTGATACTAACGAAGAATTTTTCCCTCCTTTCGCTCTTTGTGTTCAACTTTTTGGATGTTTTGGAGCCTCTGTGTTTTTTAGTTGTAGTTGTGTGTTGATAGCAATAGCGTGCTATCAAACATGGCAATTTACGTTGTAAGTGCTATTTTCTTGCGCAATTTCAATTATTCGTCAACAGTGAATATATGATGAAAAGTAACGGCAATATTAGGACTAAATTTACAATTTAAGTTTTCCTTCGAGAGGATTGCATTGCGACTGCGCTACCTGGACTTCCAAGGACTGAACCGAAGGCTGAGTTGACAATCTGCATTCGTATTCCTGGGATGCACGAACCCTATACGCGATTACCGAAACTTCGCTTATGATCAAATGTCAGCCATTCAACAATTAAAAGATTTAACCTACATCCATTTTCATAATTTCAGTGAGGAGGTTACTCCTCGGGGGGAGACAACTATTATATTTATGGGAATTAGCACTCCAAGGGGGAAAATGTAAGGGCCCGACCTGAGAGTTAGGTAAGCGTTTTTTTTTGTTGAAATAAAATGATTTTGTTATGTTAAAGGACACAATTTTTCAGTTCACTGCTGTCCTGTTTTTAGCACCTACTACTTTCTACTTCAACTTAGATCTTGTTTCACAATCTTCACTCTCAACTTACTGTTTCTATGCCTTTTCTGCATAGATTCCGCGTTCCTCTAACTCTATGCTAAATAGTGTCTCTTTCCTCTCTTTGGATCGCCTTTGTGGCTGATAGGGACGTTTAAACTACTTAAATACTTAATAATCTGATCATTTCAGTGAGGATGTTGAACTGTAAATGTTGAAATTTTTAGTTTTTATGCTGGTTGACATCATTTACTCCGAGGAAAGTCCATGCTCATGGGATGTATGAAACACGCGTTAGGAATGTATTTTATTATTTATCTGCGTAGCGTTTGAGTGCAGTTAGTGCATATGTTTACGCCTTTACACTGGAGTTAGTGCATGGGCGGCTCAGGGGCAGGAGCGTAGATGCAATCGCCGCCCTGAAGGGTGACTTCAAGCACAGCGGTGTCGATGCCGTTCGCTTCAAACACTGCATACGCCTCCGTCTGCAGAAAAGATGAACCAAAATGAAACTCTCTTCATTTATGTTTAGTTGAAGCTCGTGCTAGCATCATTCGCTCTCCTACTTAGCTTGCTGACGAGAGCAAATTTAAGTGGTAAAGGATCTTATATTTCGATAAAATTTATTTTTTGGTCTTGATGGTTGGTTGAAAACGTTCAACAAAAGATGACAAAACAGGGCGTCTTTCGTAGTGTTTTTTTGTCTTCTAACATTTGGGTCGTACCCATACACTATCTCAATTTTAGCGAAAGCTGTAATCGTGGGCTGAGGCATCGCTTTTTTTTGAACGCGCTAAAAAGTGAAGTACTATTGAGGTGAACTTAGTAATGAAAATTTGTGTAAGCATAGAAACAGGACTTATTATCACTAATCATGGCATATTGAAAGTCACTGTTTCGAAACGGATCAACGGGTGTAGGCTACGTGCGTAATATTCTTGCGCATAGGAAGCACTGGAAATTAATTTTTTTATTTCCTATGCATGCCATTCTATCATTTCCGGCACGCCGTGCAACCACTTCATGCACAAGCCGTTCTACTTCTTCTTACACAAGTCGTTCTACCACTTCTTACACAAGCCGTTCCACCACTTCTTACACAAGCCGTTCCACCACTTCTTACACAAGCCGTTCCACCACTTCTTACACAAGCCGTTCTACCACTTCTTACACAAGCCGTTCCACTACTTCTTACACAAGCCGTTCCACCACTTCTTACACAAGCCGTTCCACCACTTCTTACACAAGCCGTTCCACCACTTCTTACACAAGCCGTTCTACCACTTCTTACACAAGCCGTTCCACTACTTCTTACACAAGCCGTTCCACCACTTCTTACACAAGCCGTTCCACCACTTCTTACACAAGCCGTTCCACCACTTCTTACACAAGCCGTTCCACCACTTCTTACACAAGCCGTTCCACCACTTCTTACACAAGCCGTTCCACCACTTCTTACACAAGCCGTTCTACCACTTCGTACACAAGTCTACCACTTCGTAAACACGTCGTTTTGTACCACTTCATAAGCGCGTCATTTTCTACCACTTCCTAAGCGCGTCATTTTCCACCACTTCCTATGTAAGCGCGTCATTTTCTACCACTTCCTATATCAGGGCGTCATTTTCTACCACTTCCTATATCAGGGCGTCATTTTCTACCACTTCCTATATCAGGGCGTCATTTTCTACCACTTCCTATATCAGGGCGTCATTTTCTACCACTTCCTATATCAGGGCGGCATTTTCTACCACTTCCTATATCAGGGCGGCATTTTCTACCACTTCCTATATCAGGGCGGCATTTTCTACCACTTCCTACGGAAGCTATGATCCCATTTCCAACTCATGCGATTCTTGCTTCCTAAAAACAATTCACAAGTACTATAAAAGAGTTTTTAATCGGCTGATCAGTGAAATAATGAATTACTTAATTGAAGATGGTTGATGAAATAGTCTAGCCTGAGTTGAAGGTACGGCTGCGATGAGCAGCACAGTGCAGAGGTACTCACCACATACTCGTCCTCGAGAACTTCACGCCTCGACAGCACCCAGGCGAACTGCTCGCGGTAGTTGCCAACCTGCAACACCATTATTGTCTTCAGCGTCAGTTGTTTTTCTTAATTCGTTGACTACGTAGTGGTACATATGTGTATCTCTAGGTATATTGCTCATCTACGTACCGGTAGAAGCGCGTACCATTTCAACTATTTAAATTCCTTTTGTTAAAACATGTTAGCGTACATGGGGAGATATTGTCGTACAGTTACATTCTCCACGCTTCTCAGAATGGATAGAAATGTATTCGAACAGTAAAGTCGGGTTTTCAATTCTGTTGTTCACAACCTAACATTCCAGGCCGTTGCAACTGCGCAAACGGCATCGTGTTAATTTTTTGTGGTGGTTCACTCGATAACGATGTGACTTTCGTATCTTTGTGTGAGCCTGGTGACTTATGAGTAGTAAGGACTATATATATGTTCATCTTGTTCACGTGCAGTTACCTGTTTCTAAACTTTTATCGAACTTCTAAGACGGTAATTTTTGCACATGTGGGTCTATTAACAGAGGGAAGATACTTGGTGAGTGCTAAAAATTTACACTAGTTTGAATACCATGAACTGCGTGGTAAATGAGAGGGAAATGTTAGGTCGCGAACTGAGAGTTAGGTAGGTAGTTTTGTATTAACTGGTTTTTAATTTTGTTAAGGATCATCTTTTTCGGTTCACTACCATCATGTTTTTCAGCACCTCTAACATTCTTTTTCAGCTTCAATCTCAATTCATGAACTTATTTCTTAATTTGCTGTTTCTACGCGCAAGGAATCTAGTGTGGGAACTCGCCTCGTGGATAAATTCTGTTTCCTTGCCTGTATACTAAATGGTGCTTTCAGCCTTCCTCCCATGTAAATACCTTTATTGTGGTTAGGAAATCTCAAACTAATTATTACACTGGTCTATTTAAAATTAACAACATTTTTGAACAACAATGAAAAAGTACTCGTCTTTTAGTCACTTCCAGTGAAGAATATTGGAAGAAATGACAAACATCGTTATAAGTGTACTCGGAAGAGACCCCACTGATTAAATTTCTCAATATCGAATGCAATAGTCAGACATGCGGGCGAAACAGTATGGGAACTCCTTAATTCACTCTGCGAGAGTCGAGTCGCCTTACCTGAGCGCAGGAGTAAACAGTGCTGAAATTGTCGTAATCGGTGCCCAGAACGTTATAGAAGCCGACGGCCTCACCGGGGAACTGCACTACCAGCTGGCCGGGAACGCCTGTGGCTGTGCCTGTGCCGACGATGTTCGTCACGGTGCCGTTAGGCAAGTTGGCTGTGTTCGTCACCGAGATCGTAGTATCGTCTGTGGAAAGCACACGACATTTTTATTCGGCTCCTTATATTGAGGAGCAGAGGTCACTGAAGTGGAGGATTAAGGCAATGCTTTTATTAGTAAACGCTAGAAGTGAAGAGAAATCCCACCTTGAAACTACATTTCCTTGACGACTGTAAACCCAGTGAACAACTATTTCAGACTCGTCTTCAAGAGTACACAGCTACAGGCGAGGTATGCAGCATAACATTGGAAATCGGAGGTTCGTGCGTCATTTTGAGGAGTGTACTCTCGTAGTGTTTGCGTTAGAGATGATTAAAATATTTAATTTTCAACATAATCTATAGAGAAATATCATGATTAGCGCTAAGTGGCATTGAAAGAAGTGCCGCTGGATTTGAGCCATCAAAATTCATCGCAAATGTCATCCCCTCAGGGGGATACCATTATTGTATCTATGGGAATTGGCGCTCCCAGGGGGACAATGTGAGGGCCCGAGCTGAGAGTTAGGTAGGCCTTCTTTTTGTTGAAATAAAATGTGTTTCTTATGTTGAGGACCACCTTTTTTTCGGTTCACTACTGTCCTGTTCTTCAGCTCCTACTACTTCTTCAACTTTGATCTTGTTTCGTAATCTTCTTTCACGACTTACTGTTTCTATGCCCTTTCTGCGTAGATTCCGTGTTTCCTTAACTCCATACTAAATGGTACCTTCCTTCTTCCTCTCTTTGGATCGCATTTGTTGCTGGGTAGGGAGACTAGAACTAACGACTAATCTAGTCTAATCGCAAATGTCAGTCATTTATACCATCCATTTTTTCCATTGAATTTTCTCAAACCACTATTTACATGGGTAAAAGATAGTGATAAATGCAGGAGAAGATGAGTGTACGTGACTGCTACCAGTCGCCCAACTGCAGGGAGTGATCAGTAACTAATGAGTTTTTAAAATTAATTCATCTTACTCGAACCTAGCCAATTCTTTTACCCAACGTATATTTCATTCGCGACGTGCAAAGCTCTGTATATTCCAGGGTGTGATGAGCTCCTTCATAAATATATTTATGAATTATTGCCTCAAATGGCCGTAAAAGAAAACAAGCTTTTTTTGGACATACTGTCTGAACTTGAAATTACGTTAATTTTGATGGCATCTTGTCGAGCGGCGTATGAAGTTAGTCCTTATAATTGTGAGTGTTCATCTTCTCATTCAAATGTTGAATCTTCGCTCAAATTAGGAGTAAATATTGCTGGAAATTATTTTGCATACTAAATTTTCAAACGTATGGAGATTTTTAGTGATTTAAAATTATTGATGCGATGTATGATGACGATATTTTTGTGACTATTCACCAAATTTTGCCCAATTGAACTTTGGCAGGCTGCTCAGTGCTGGTACAAGAAACTGGTTTTATTTGCACTTGGCATTATGGGAATTCTTCATTTCGATGTAAGTAAGTAACCTTCACCCAGAAAGATTTTAGTCTTTAGAATGCACCCAACGAGATATATTACATATTGAGATATATCCCAGGAGATATATTCCTTATGTAGATCAAGCACCGCGTGTGAAATAAGGTAAAAAAATATTTCCCTCTAAATAAAGTGAGCATGATGAAGCTTACCAATGGGTCCATAATCCGCAGTGACGCAGGTCTGCCCAGTTTCAAACCCGGCCGGGTACCGCGAGTATTCGAACCAACGGCCGAGGTACTGGAAAAGACAGGGAGGCTGGAATGGACTGACGAAATAGTGAAGTTAGAGTAAATAACCCCGCGGTGTGAATGAGCAGACAATCTGCGATAAAAATCCACTAGCAACACGGACTTCAGAAATTCCTAGCACTGACAAATTTGCGCTTGGAATATTTCCAAATAACATACGAGTAGTTGTAGTTTTGGGAGAGATGGAAATTATTTGAAGATGTAAAATTATCAACTATTTTTCTTGCGATATGCAGGAGCTTGACTGTGAAAATCCGCACAGTTCGACTAGGAATGTTTCAATATATTTGAGGTCCTCTCAGGCATTAATAGGACAGGCGATAGGCTAAGGTTAGGTAGGTTAGCCTATCTACGCAACGGGGACTGGCGTCCGCAGGTGAGACGTAACTCGTCTATAAATAGGCTTTCGGAGACTTGCATCGTTTGTCCTTCTTGCTCTTACAGTGTTCATACCTATTTTTTTGCTATCATTTCTTTGTATTTCCTCCCCGTTTTTATTAATGTATTACCTTCATGAGCAGGGTGTCCTACGTAGAACACACCGTATGCATAGATTCCCCGTTTCTCAAAGTCCATATTAAATGATCCCTTCTCTTCGTTTCCACGAGTTAGCATCTGTTACGGCTTTTGAATCGTAAACAAACTAATATAATAACAATGAGGACAATGATATAGTTGTCTTAAGCCGAGCTGTGTGTAGTGGGACTAGTAAAGTTATATGGAGTTGATGGTTCGCAAACGCGACTAAAATTAGATGTTGTGAAAGATTTGGCGAATCAACAATCAACATTTGGCAATCAACAGGATTGAGGCCTTGACATTAAAAGATAATGACTGGACCGTATCGGGTTACAACTGAGGAATTTGATGTGATTAGAAGACAATGAAATATGCGGGAAACTGAACCGAAATGAAGGCATTAATGAATAGAAAAATTGATTGGTGAAAGGAAAAACTACTAACGAAAGAAATACAACCGTAGGGCACGAACGAGTGCAGATGCCTGAATCAAGTAAAAATTCCCTTGACCTCTCAAAAATTCACGCTTATTCCTTTACTTAGTGCCGCTTATTCTATGACATTGTACCGCTGAAAACAACGCGGCGGGTGCGTGCGAAAAAGCGAAGCCCCCTTATTGAGATGTTTCTGGAGCAAAGCTATGTATAAATACTGTACTCTCCTCTTCCACAGCTATTGTATTTATACAAAAAACATTTTTTGTTTTCTTTTTATATTAGACGTTTACAAAATTAATGAGATGGTCTCCGAAGGCTGCAAGTTATCCCGTAATTTTGAAAAAGATACAGGGGTGAATTTAATAACGCAGGTTCCTATGCTAGAATCGTCCATGAAATTAACTCAATCCTTCACTCGTGAAGCCTGCGTGGCTTCGTCTCTGTGGAGTCTAGCCTGATTGTGTTTCTGGGCAATTTGCGCATTTTTCAACAAATAGAACTGCCAGGATTGTGCTTAGGGAATTGATTAGTGTCGCGTACCTGGCGGGCGAGAGATTCCGAATGAATTTCATTTTAGCTTTTGAAACGTCATTAAATCATATGGAACAAAAAAGTGAGTAGTTGGAAATTTTATCATTTTCTGAAATTATGAGAAAGGAGATAGTTCTCGTTAGCATTGCGTTTGTTCCCGGAAATGATTCATTGAATTTTAACAGCGCATAACCCAGTTCTTATGTTGATCTCATTCTTATCTTGTAGCGGATGACTTGAACACAAATATTATACTTTTTATGCTTAACAGCTTATAACTCCGGAGATACTTCCCTTTGCGATACTTTTAATCTTATTTTATACTCTATAACAAATTAAATTAGTTCGTGTGCTGAAGACTGTGCTAGCGAGATTGCCATACCGGTGGGACTTCGAACTCCGCAATGTTCTCAAACGGCGGGCATTCGCCCTCGTCGAGGTAGGCGTTGCATAGCCCGGCCAGGGCGAGGAGGACTACTGCTGAGAATCTGCAACAAATTGTAAATCTTTAGCTTATTCTCACTGCAAGGGACGGAATTATAACGAGTGAGGCATGTTGTTAGGATAGTTCAGAGTCCCCGGAGGGTATTTCCTGTGTTCTAACGATTTTCATTGAATGTTGTGAAGTCGAGCTATGAGCAACACTTAGCTGTGATGTTTGTTGGTAGGTAATGTTGATAAGGCTCCTTGTTCTCTAGATCGTAACAGATGACTTAATATAATCCCATTTATCGCCTTTACAGAAAGATGGGTGTATTGGAACATCGTTATTGAAATACGTTACAGAGATTAGTTACGTATTTTGCCAACAAATGGCAAGACATTCTAAATGTAGAAAGCATTTCAGTACTCTACATAGCGTTTACATTCCAGCCTTTAGATGCTCTGCTATCACACGAGACTTCAACTTTCTTTTGGAAGGAACACAATCGATGCAACAAAGTGGATTTCGATTGATGCACGAGTTCATAGATTGAGTGCAATACGAGAAGTTGTCTGTAGGTCTCCAAAAATCAGTCAGGGAGAAAATGGGAGGTCCCGAGCTGAAAGTTTTGCAGACTGAAAGTCAGGCGGACTGAAAGGTAGGTAAAATAAATTATATATTTTTAATTTTTTGGTTTGCTAAGAGCCATCTTTTTTTCGGTTCACTGCTGCGATGTTTTTCAGCACCTATATTCTTTCTTAACTTCACCTTGTTTCAAAAACTTCTTCCCTAACTTGCTCTTCCTATGCGCCGGGATTTGTATAGCCACGCAATTTACGCATAGATTCCCCGTTTCCAACCCCTCAGTGGGATACAACTATTGTATCTATGGGAATTAGCACTCCTAGGGGGCAAATGTGTTAGGGTCTGAGCTGAGAGTTAGGAAAGCCTTCTTTTTGTTGAAGTGAAATGTTTTTGTTATGTTAAGGACCACTTCAATTCGGTTCACTGCTGTCCTGTTCTTTAGCACCTACTACTTTCTTCTTCAACTTCTATCATGTTTCATGAATCTTTTTCTTTTCAACTCACTGTTTCTATGCCTCTTCTGCATAGATTCCGCATTCCCTTATCTCCATATTAAATGGTGCCTCCCTCCTTCCTCTCTTTGATTCGCTTTTTTTTGTAGCGGTTAGGGAGGCTTAAACCAACTTATAATCTTATTCATCCACGTTTCCTAAACTCCCTCCTAAATGGTGCCTTCCTCTTTCCTCTCTTCAGAACACCTCTGTTGTGGTTGAGGAGTCATAGACTAACTTATCCAATTTAATCTATTTTCTAATGAACTCGAAACAGGCGATTCACTTGGTTGAATATAATTTATTTTGTTCCACCAGTGGATCATTATCTTGTAGGAAAACCAATTCCATTAATTTCTGTTGAAGCAGGCGAATGTTCGTCTAAATTATCTCAACACGGTGGTCACGATGTGAGCTGCTGGTGTACAAGGAGAGAATTTTGATGTACAAGGAGGAAATTTTCATAATGCAGCTGACCGAACAGTATTCATAAAGACAATTTTCAAAAATACTTGATCGAGGCTGAACGGAGGCACGATCCAGCTAATGATACCTATTTCCAACATTTTTTACTGCAATTGACCACAAAATTTGAGCTGAATATTGAACTTTAGTGTAATAAATCGAGGTCAACGTGTTAATATACAGAGGTATTTAATCGTTAACTTTTAAATGACAGCTTGAAAACGTCCCGAATCATAGTTTAGTAATTAAACTTAATTTTAATGTTAGAATTGAGTTAAACGTTCTTGGTAATATACAATATGACGATATACAAACAGTTATTTCCCATTTGCTCATTATTTTAGCTGCAAAGAATTAAATTGAGTTGGTAATGCTGTACTTTGATGAAGCTGGTAATTGTTGTTAGAATGTGAGAGGCGTGCCTTTCATGTGTAAAAATTTGCTTGCTAATTACGACGCTTCCTTAATTAAAGTAAGAGTTTCAGATATTTATTCTGAGCTTGTTTTTTGGAAGCTATCAATAAAATTTTGATGAAACCTTTTTATTGACAATGAAAACAAATTCTCATTAGTGTCGACTAATGATGGTTCCTAACTAATGATATTAGTTTGAATAGCAAAAGTGCAGATTCAATGGTTTTATTTTATTTTTGCTGAGAAATGCATCAAGAGAAACTTGCCTGCAGCGTATACCTTGGCTCTTTTAATGCACAAGTATGTCTTCCGCTAACCGCTAGAGGACAAATTTCAATGAGTAAATTGAAAATATCGTGCTACCGTTGAACTAAATTAAAGTCAAAAACACAATGACGGTTATGGCCAAAATTTGATACAAATTGGAAATAAGTGAATGATAAGCGTACGATTTACCTCAAGGCATCCTTCATAAGCCTCAAATCTTTTTCTGAACTCGTGCATAAAACGAAATGTCCTCCAATTGGATTCGCATTGTCATCGAATGTAGAGACGTGATTCCCATGATTTGTTTTAAATGCTAGATCGGTGTTAATTTGTTCGACGAGTGCTCTTCCACTTGAAATTCATGGGTTTTCAGAAACTGGCATTTCAGTGATTGATTTTTGTACATCCCAGCTGTTGCTCATAGAAATTTGAAATGTAACAATGAATACACGGTTTACAGGAAGTTCATGAGATTTTTCGAAGGAATGTCCCAGTTCAGTTACTCAGAACTCTTAATCGCTGTAGTAAAAAAGAAAATAATATGCTAATTATAAACACATTACAATACAGTAGTATTGCAGTTTCTCACCCCTTCATGTCGGTGTTGGCGCTTGCACTGGCAGACGATACTTGGATACAACTCCACTCTCCTGCTGGCGTTTTATAGTGTTGGTATGGGAGTCTAGCAGCATCTGCTGCCTCTCACCGTATGCTGTATCCGAGGTCTTTCGGCGCTGATAATGTAGCGTGAGTGATTCGACCTTCTTCTATTGTCATTATTAGTAAAAAATATTTATCCAACTTAGATGACTCTGTACTTTGATGTAATGCGGCGAAGAATTGGTTACGTAACATGCTGAATAAACTGGGCAGTTGAGATGGTGTATTATGGAATTTTAAAAGAAGAATTGGATCTCAATAATAATTCAGCGCGTGAAGCGAAAGAATATATTCTGAGTCCAAGCTGACCCCCACTAGGAGGTGCAACTGAGGTATTAATGAAAATTGGCGCTCTCAGTGGGAAAATGTGAGGTCCGGCGCTGTAGGTTAGGTAGGCCCTCTTTTTTGTGCAAATAAAAAATATTAGAAATTATGTTAAGGATCATCTGTTTTCAGTTCAATACTATTCTGTTTCTCAGCTCCTATCACTTTACTCCTCAACTTTTATCCGTTCCAAAAAAATTATTTCCTAACTTACTGTTCCTATGCGCTGGTGATCTTGAGTGTCTTCCTCCTTTCCCATTTGCAACATCTTTGTTATGGTCAGGGAGGCTTAAACTAGTTTATAATCTAACCTAATTTAAGGTAATTTATTCTACACTCACGTATGATCTGACATAAAACAGAGGTTGGTTTGAACCCCAGGATGATGTGGTCGAAAAGGTTGTCCTCTGTCGTACATATTAAAGGCGCTGTGGCCGTCCGAGAGTGCGCAGATATTCCAAGCTATTTCAATGGGTATGTTGTACTTACATAGTGTGTGATATTAGTATGTCCCAGAAGGCGTCTCGTTCTTCTGAGTTATCCTGAACTACCTGCCGCATTAGTAGACTCGGCACTGGCTTTCAATTCATTGAGCGCTAGTTTTCAGCTTAGCAAAGCCATGCTTTCATTTTCTTTTATTTTAGACTTGAATTAAGGTTTACGAATGCTCTTTCGAGCTTTGTTAGTTTTGTACTAGGCCTCTTCATTTTTTTAGCGGGAAGGAATCGTTATCGCTTCAGCACTGCCCTCGGTTTGATAGATGCCCTCTCCTGACGCTTGCTATTAAAATAAAAATGATTTTATATTTGGAGTTATAGTTCCAATTCCAAGTTATCTGCTGGCACGCCAATGAAGATTTCATCTCGCCAGCCATACCATTGAGTGAAGACTTCAACTCGACAGCTATACTAATGATTGAAGACTTCATCTCGACAGCCATACCATTGAGTGAAGACTTCATCTCGACAGCTATACTAATGAGAGTGAAAACTTCATCTCGCCTGCCCTACTATCGAGTGAAGACTTCATCTCGCCAGCTATACTATTGAGTGAAGACTTCATCTCGACAGCCATACCATTGAGTGAAGACTTCATCTCGACAGCTATACTATTGAGTGAAGACTTCATCTCGACAGCCATACCATTGAGTGAAGACTTCATCTCGCCAGCTATACTATTGAGTGAAGACTTCATCTCGACAGCCATACCATTGAGTGAAGACTTCATCTCGCCAGCTATACTATTGAGTGAAGACTTCATCTCACCAGCCATACCATTGAGTGAAGACTTCATCTCGACAGCCATACCATTGAGTGAAGACTTCATCTCGACAGCCATACCATTGAGTGAAGACTTCATCTCGACAGCTATACTAATGAGAGTGAAGACTTCATCTCGCCAGCTATACTATTGAGTGAAGACTTCATCTCGACAGCTATACTAATGAGAGTGAAGACTTCATCTCACCAGCCATACCATTGAGTGAAGACTTCATCTCGACAGCCATACCATTGAGTGAAGACTTCATCTCGACAGCCATACCATTGAGTGAAGACTTCATCTCGACAGCTATACTATTGAGTGAAGACTTCATCTCACCAGCCATACCATTGAGTGAAGACTTCATCTCGACAGCCATACCATTGAGTGAAGACTTCATCTCGACAGCCATACCATTGAGTGAAGACTTCATCTCGACAGCCATACCATTGAGTGAAGACTTCATCTCGACAGCTATACTAATGAGAGTGAAGACTTCATCTCACCAGCCATACCATTGAGTGAAGACTTCATCTCGACAGCCATACCATTGAGTGAAGACTTCATCTCGACAGCCATACCATTGAGTGAAGACTTCATCTCGACAGCCATACCATTGAGTGAAGACTTCATCTCGACAGCCATACCATTGAGTGAAGACTTCATCTCGCCAGCCATACCATTGAGTGAAGACTTCATCTCGCCAGCTATACTATTGAGTGAAGACTTCATCTCGCCAGCCATACCATTGAGTGAAGACTTCATCTCGCCAGCTATACTATTGAGTGAAAACTTCATCTCGCCAGCTATACTATTGAGTGAAGACTTCATCTCGCCAGCTATACTATTGAGTGAAGAATTCATCTCGCCTGCCCTACTATTGAGTGAAGACTTCATCTCGCCAGCTATACTATTGAGTGAAGACTTCATCTCGCCTGCCCTACTTTTGAGTGAAGACTTCATCTCGCCAGCTATACTATTGAGTGAAGACTTCATCTCGCCAGCTATACTATTGAGTGAAGACTTCATCTCGCCTGCTATACTATTGAGTGAAGACTTCATCTCGCCAGCTATACTATTGAGTGAAGACTTCATCTCGCCAGCTATACTATTGAGTGAAGACTTCATCTCGACAGCCATACCATTGAGTGAAGACTTCAACTCGACAGCCATACCATTGAGTGAAGCCTTCATCTCGACAGCCATACCATTGAGTAAAGACTTCAACTCGACAGCCATACCATTGAGTGAAGACTTCATCTCGACAGCTATACTAATGAGAGTGAAGACTTCATCTCGACAGCCATACCATTGAGTGAAGACTTCATCTCGCCAGCTATACTATTGAGTGAAAACTTCATCTCGCCAGCTATACTATTGAGTGAAGACTTCATCTCGCCAGCTATACTATTGAGTGAAGAATTCATCTCGCCTGCCCTACTATTGAGTGAAGACTTCATCTCGCCAGCTATACTATTGAGTGAAGACTTCATCTCGCCTGCCCTACTATTGAGTGAAGACTTCATCTCGCCAGCTATACTATTGAGTGAAGACTTCATCTCGCCTGCCCTACTATTGAGTGAAGACTTCATCTCGCCAGCTATACTATTGAGTGAAAACTTCATCTCGCCAGCTATACTATTGAGTGAAGACTTCATCTCGCCAGCTATACTATTGAGTGAAGACTTCATCTCGCCAGCTATACTATTGAGTGAAGACTTCATCTCGCCAGCTATACTATTGAGTGAAAACTTCATCTCGCCAGCTATACTATTGAGTGAAGACTTCATCTCGCCAGCTATACTATTGAGTGAAGACTTCATCTCGCCAGCTATACTATTGAGTGAAGACTTCATCTCGCCAGCTATACTATTGAGTGAAGACTTCATCTCGCCAGCTATACTATTGAGTGAAGACTTCATCTCGCCAGCTATACTATTGAGTGAAGACTTCATCTCGCCAGCTATACTATTGAGTGAAGACTTCATCTCGCCAGCTATACTATTGAGTGAAGACTTCATCTCGCCAGCTATACTATTGAGTGAAGACTTCATCTCGCCAGCTATACTATTGCGTGAAGACTTGATCTTGCCAGCTATACTATTGAGTGAAGACTTGATCTTGCCTGCTATACTATTGAGTGAAGACTTCATCTCGCCTGCCATACTATTGAGTGAAGACTTCATCTCGCCTGCCATACTATTGAGTGAAGACTTCATCTCGCCTGCTATACTATTGAGTGAAGACTTCATCTCGCCTGCTATACTATTGAGTGAAGACTTCATCTCGCCTGCTATAATATTGAGTGAAGACTTCATCTCGCCTGCCATACTATTGAGTGAAGACTTCATCTCGCCTGCCCTACTATTGAGTGAAGACTTCATCTCGCCAGCTATACTATTGAGTGAAGACTTCATCTCGACAGCCATACCATTGAGTGAAGACTTCATCTCGACAGCTATACTATTGAGTGAAGACTTCATCTCGACAGCCATACCATTGAGTGAAGACTTCATCTCGCCAGCTATACTATTGAGTGAAGACTTCATCTCGACAGCCATACCATTGAGTGAAGACTTCATCTCGCCAGCTATACTATTGAGTGAAGACTTCATCTCACCAGCCATACCATTGAGTGAAGACTTCATCTCGACAGCCATACCATTGAGTGAAGACTTCATCTCGACAGCCATACCATTGAGTGAAGACTTCATCTCGACAGCTATACTAATGAGAGTGAAGACTTCATCTCGACAGCTATACTATTGAGTGAAGACTTCATCTCGCCAGCTATACTATTGAGTGAAGACTTCATCTCGACAGCTATACTAATGAGAGTGAAGACTTCATCTCACCAGCCATACCATTGAGTGAAGACTTCATCTCGACAGCCATACCATTGAGTGAAGACTTCATCTCGACAGCCATACCATTGAGTGAAGACTTCATCTCGACAGCTATACTATTGAGTGAAGACTTCATCTCACCAGCCATACCATTGAGTGAAGACTTCATCTCGACAGCCATACCATTGAGTGAAGACTTCATCTCGACAGCCATACCATTGAGTGAAGACTTCATCTCGACAGCCATACCATTGAGTGAAGACTTCATCTCGACAGCTATACTAATGAGAGTGAAGACTTCATCTCACCAGCCATACCATTGAGTGAAGACTTCATCTCGACAGCCATACCATTGAGTGAAGACTTCATCTCGACAGCCATACCATTGAGTGAAGACTTCATCTCGACAGCCATACCATTGAGTGAAGACTTCATCTCGACAGCTATACTATTGAGTGAAGACTTCATCTCGCCAGCTATACTATTGAGTGAAGACTTCATCTCGCCAGCCATACCATTGAGTGAAGACTTCATCTCGCCAGCTATACTATTGAGTGAAAACTTCATCTCGCCAGCTATACTATTGAGTGAAGACTTCATCTCGCCAGCTATACTATTGAGTGAAGAATTCATCTCGCCTGCCCTACTATTGAGTGAAGACTTCATCTCGCCAGCTATACTATTGAGTGAAGACTTCATCTCGCCTGCCCTACTTTTGAGTGAAGACTTCATCTCGCCAGCTATACTATTGAGTGAAGACTTCATCTCGCCAGCTATACCATTGAGTGAAGACTTCATCTCGACAGCCATACCATTGAGTAAAGACTTCAACTCGACAGCCATACCATTGAGTGAAGACTTCATCTCGACAGCTATACTAATGAGAGTGAAGACTTCATCTCGACAGCCATACCATTGAGTGAAGACTTCATCTCGCCAGCTATACTATTGAGTGAAAACTTCATCTCGCCAGCTATACTATTGAGTGAAGACTTCATCTCGCCAGCTATACTATTGAGTGAAGAATTCATCTCGCCTGCCCTACTATTGAGTGAAGACTTCATCTCGCCAGCAATACTATTGAGTGAAGACTTCATCTCGCCTGCCCTACTATTGAGTGAAGACTTCATCTCGCCAGCTATACTATTGAGTGAAGACTTCATCTCGCCTGCCCTACTATTGAGTGAAGACTTCATCTCGCCAGCTATACTATTGAGTGAAGACTTCATCTCGCCAGCTATACTATTGAGTGAAGACTTCATCTCGCCAGCTATACTATTGAGTGAAGACTTCATCTCGCCTGCTATACTATTGAGTGAAGATTTCATCTCGACAGCTATACTATTGAGTGAAGACTTCATCTCGCCAGCTATACTATTGAGTGAAAACTTCATCTCGCCAGCTATACTATTGAGTGAAAACTTCATCTCGCCAGCTATACTATTGAGTGAAGACTTCATCTCGCCAGCTATACTATTGAGTGAAGACTTCATCTCGCCAGCTATACTATTGAGTGAAGACTTCATCTCGCCAGCTATACTATTGAGTGAAAACTTCATCTCGCCAGCTATACTATTGAGTGAAGACTTCATCTCGCCAGCTATACTATTGAGTGAAGACTTCATCTCGCCAGCTATACTATTGAGTGAAGACTTCATCTCGCCAGCTATACTATTGAGTGAAGACTTCATCTCGCCAGCTATACTATTGAGTGAAGACTTCATCTCGCCAGCTATACTATTGAGTGAAGACTTCATCTCGCCAGCTATACTATTGAGTGAAGACTTCATCTCGCCAGCTATACTATTGAGTGAAGACTTCATCTCGCCAGCTATACTATTGCGTGAAGACTTGATCTTGCCAGCTATACTATTGAGTGAAGACTTGATCTTGCCAGCTATACTATTGAGTGAAGACTTCATCTCGCCAGCTATACTATTGAGCGAAGACTTCATCTCGCCTGCTATACTATTGAGTAAAGACTTCATCTCGCCTGCCATACTATTGAGTGAAGACTTCATCTCGCCTGCCATACTATTGAGTGAAGACTTCATCTCGCCTGCCATACTATTGAGTGAAGACTTCATCTCGCCTGCTATACTATTGAGTGAAGACTTCATCTCGCCAGCTATACTATCGAGTGAAGACTTCATCTCGCCAGCTATACTATCGAGTGAAGGCTTCATCTCGCCTGCCATACTATTGAGTGAAGACTTCATCTCGCCTGCTAGACTATTGAGTGAAGGCTTCTTCTCATTCAAGGCTATGCTATTTTTTCTTGTTCGTCAAATTGGAGTGGAAGATTTCAAAGCGTGCTTGTCAACAGCGTTGACAATGTTTCATGAATGAATCACTTCCATAATTTGCGACTTACCGAAATTTATCCTCGGTGACATCCCAAGTTACTCGACCCAGAACCAATTACGCTTGTTGCGAGAGTATGTTTTGGACTTGATTTGCAATTATGTAGGCTAAATCTTTCATTTTTACCTTCTTTGCCTTTCTCAAGAAACTGTATCGGTATCGTTCAACCGTCTTTCGGCGCTAGTTTCATCGGTTTTTACGCTATATTCACATTTCCTGTGCCGTCTCATGAAGATGCTTCTGTCTTCTTTTGCTCGCGTAGCCTGATGAACCCACCGAGACGCTCAAATTTTGCGCCTGAAAACTTGAACTTCAAAGAGTTTCTCTCGAATTACTACTATATAAAGATGAAAGGGAGGTTAAACCATGATATAAAAATTATTTCAAAGTTTTCGTTACGTAAGAGCAATGTTAGGGCACCGTTTGACAAGTTCTCGGTAAATGTTTACAATACTTTACTCCAAAAGTGTTTTTGATGATAGTCGCTGATAGTCGTATCGTGAACTCTGGTTTGATGATGTGGAATATGTGAGGTCTCGTGGTAAGCGTAAGGTAGACCCTCGTTTCGTTGAAATCGAATCGATTTTTTTTAATACGGGCCTTTTTTTTCGGTTCCCTGCTGTCCTGTTTTTCAGCACCCATTACTCGCTCTTTCAAATTTTATCTTGTTTCATAAACTTTTTTCTTAACTTCATGTTTCTATATACCTTACGTATAGATTCTGCGTTCCCTAAAATCCAAAATAAATGAGGCATTCCTCTTTCTTCTCTTTGGAACACATTTTTTTGCTTCTAGCAAGGCTTAAAAAATCTTATCTAATCCGGATTGATCGAAATGTCGGTTTTTCTTTAATAAAGACGTGTTTGGTGCCAACTTCCTTTATATTATCTCGTTCCAATCTTATGTCTTGAAAAAACCAACAAGATAAGCTAGCCGTATTGCTGCAAGACCAGCCAGTACTCGACTTTATTATACACTATCCCCAAGTATCCATAAGCGCGACAATTTTTCTGGAAAAAAAGAATACATCGACGATTCTCAATACACTGGTCTTGGAAAGTCTTCGCAAGTGTGCGCGTTAAAACTATCTTCTGAGTGATAGTTCAGGACTTCATTTTCAATCGAGATGAAAATTTTACTTTCTCAAAGTTAAGGCTGGTATGATACGAGCTACTAGTGCATGTGCTTTCTATTCTACATCTGCAAAGACTTTATCCAATTCTCCACGTTTTCGAAAACTATCTTTCCTATCACTACAGAATTCCCTTGAGGAGGCTCCAGTCTGATGCCCCAATGATACGACCTTATCTCAGCGTACTTGGGCTCACTCGGTCAGTCTGAGTTGCATCGGTTATTGAGTTTTTATTCCCACGAATGTTAAAAACTGTGACGTAACTTCTTCATTACGTAATATGTATTAGTAATTATAAATTAAAGAGCAAAGACAGTCGCTTTTAAATCCAACATGCTTATTAAAACGGTCAAAAACTAAAAAAAGAATGTTTCGATCCGTAAGGTCATTTTCAACTTCTGACGGTATAAAATCACAAATCCAGTAAAATTTCAAGTGAAATGTTAGACGAAAACAAAAAGGAAGAGTAGCATCATACTAAAAACCAACAAATGTGACCTAAACTAGCAGAAGGGTGAAAGCGGACTGACTGTCACTTAAAAGTGGTTTCGTCGTTAAAATATACAGGGATTCTAACGACAAATCCAGTTTCAGATGACAGCCAGTCCGCTTTCCCCTTCCAGCTAGTTTAGGTTGTATTCATTGTTTTTTAGTATAATGCTACTTTTCCTTTTAGTTTTCGTCTAACATCTCACTTGAAATTTTCCTGAATTTGTGATTTTCTACCGACAGAAGTTGAAAATGACCTTACGGGGGAAAACGTTCTTCATTTAGTTTATGACTTTTAATAAGGCTGTTGTATTTGAAAGCGATTTAGTATGCTCTTTTATTTATAATTCGGATTTGCAAGAAGTAAAGCAAATGTATACATCTATACTTACAGATGAGTTACGGTTGAAGCCATTCAAAAAACTAGCGCGCATTCAATGGGAGTGCTTGTGTTGACGATCTGTTTCATGGGATCATCGCAAAATTTCCAGTTGAAATTTTCTCCAAGAGAAAATTCCTTGATTCATCAAACCAAAGTTGCAAGTCTATTGATGGAGCTGTGATATAGAATTTCTCTGACGGGAGATGCTTCCATATTCAATGTTTATAAGTGCTGTAACTGCATCTTCCACCAAGTGTTCACCACCAGTAGCCCCTCAGGGGGATACAACTATTGTATCTATGGGAGTTAGCGCTCCCAGGGGGACTATGAGTGAGCCCGAGCTAAGGTTGGGCAGGTTTTATTGTTGTTGAAATAGAATAGGTTTTTGTTTTGTTACGGACCATCCCATCTTTTTTCGGTTCACTGCTGTCCTGTTTTTCAGCACCTACCACTTTCTTCTTCAACTTTGATCTTGTTTCATGAACTTCTTTCTCATCTTACTGTTTCTGTGCCCTTTCTGCATAGATTCCGCGTTCCCTTAAGGGGACCATACGGATTTTTAAACTTTTTTCGTCCGATTCGTTTGAAAATTAGCCAGTATATGTACTTTTGAAAGTAAACTATTTTTCTCATGTCACTTTTTCGATTTAGGCCTTATTTTTTTACGAAAAATTAGTTTTTTGGTACTTTTTATGTACATTTCATGACGTATCAACTCATTGAGTTTTGATGCTAGAACAAAACCAAAGACAGTTTTAGAATCCTTGAAGCATTTCTAACAAAAGTATGCTGTACAATTTTATCATTTTGAAAAAAAAATTGCGATAAGCGGTATTTTATCATTACATCACAAAAAATTGTTTTTGGGTTATGAGCTATATAACTTTTTTCTCAAATTTGGAAGAAAGCCAAAATTATTTTGTTAGAAATTTTCCAAGGATTCTAAAACTGTCTTTGGTTTTGCTCTAGCATCAAAACTCAATGAGTTGATATGGTTTGAATGTTGAAAGTTATATGTTTTGGGTATAAGCCAAAACAAAATCTTTTTTGAAGTGTAATATAATGGACAATTTATGTAATTGAATGCAGTTTTAATTTTTATTTCGATAACTTACATGCCTAACTTCATATTCACTCTGTGAATCGTGATTTCAAAAAAAAAATTGTATAAATTATTACATTTTTTATTTTCAGTCTGATTCTTATGAAATTTGGCTATAACATGTAACTTTTGAAAAGAAACACAATTTATTCCATTCATTTTTTTCATTCATCCCTTAGTTTATGGAAAAAATTGAACATATTGGTTTTTTTAGTTCATTTGTATTGATATTTCAAAGTGCATCTCCTCATTGAGTTTTCATGCTAGAACAAAACCAAAGAAAGTTTTAGAATCCTTGAAGCATTTCTAAACTTATCCATTTTTCGTTTTGTTTTCTTTATATATGGGGTCGAAATGGGGTCGTAAATTAAAGATTTTTGTTCCCTTACCCCCTCCCCCCCCGGGGGGAGGGGGTGAGGGGGTATCTAGTGTCCGTAGCGCCATAAAGTTTTAGGGCCTAATGGTCCACTACCTAAGGCTCCTTTTCCAACAAAAACATGAAAAATGCTCATTTGAGCGACATGTGCCTGGGATGGTCTCCTTAACTCCATACTAAATGGTACCTTCTTCCTTCCTCTCTTTGGATCTCATTTGTTGAGGATAGGGAGGCTTAAACTAACAATCTAATAATCTAATCCCCACCAGTAGCTGGCGTATTTCAATGTTACGTAACGTCTCATGAGATCGCACGCAAGAGTATCGTCGGCCGGTTCCCTCATGAATCGTGACAGCGACAGACGAAAGTCTCTGTGGCGTGAGATATGAAAACATACTATACCCTGGGGCTTTGAACGGCGTATACCTGCATCCCCAGTGAATTATGATGATACAAGGAGAGGTCCTTGGTGTTAGCAAATAAATTGGGATCGCAGTGTAAAGGATCAAGAAAAAGTACCGTTTCAGAAATCTATTGGCTTCTGCGAGCAAGTTATCAATAATTTTAAACTGCGGAGCTTCGCGCTTGGCGGCAATGGTACGCGTTGGGGGCAGGCTACACGAGCAGCCACCTCACCCCCCAGGCCCGCCGCTCGCCGTTCCAACTCAATTTACAATCTAAAAATTATAAATCGAGCCGGAACTTTGCGCTTGGCGGCAAATAGTACGAGTTGGGGGGCAGGCTACACGAGCAGCCACCTCACTGCCCAGGCCCGCCGCTCGCCGCCCCTTCCTCGAGTCTCCAAGCACTGGAAATGAAGAATGAGAGTGAACATACAGGTACTTGATCCTTAATTGACTGAAAAAGAATTTACGTAATTAATTTTAGTTTGTTTGATGAGCCACCATCAAACGCGATCCATCAATATATTGCTCAGAATAATGTGGGATAATGGTTCGAGTCCTAAAGAAAATCTCCATGATATAAATGGCAGGGGTTCGGAAACTTTAGGGGTTTGGCAAGTCCGGCAAGCTTCCTCACCTCAAGGCATAACGCCACGAAGTGTAGATCCCCTGGTAGTGGATTTACGTCCGCCTGTCCCCAGTCTGGTAAGTGGACGCAGCGTGGAAGTCAAGCGCCTCCAGCAGGTAAGTGTGGAGCAGCGTGGAAGTCGAACGCCTCCAGCAGGTCAGTGTGGACCTATGGTGCTCCCCGTAGATTAGGTAGGATATGGCATTAAATGAGCAGTTTACGCCGATGGTGGTGCCCGATTGGAGGTCTGCGAAAAGTCTGATTATTCGGTGCTAACGCACGCTTAAGTATACTTCTTATCGATCGTCAGTCGCTAAGAAGAACGGAAACTGCCGGGCCAAGAATTTGTTCCCTACATCCTGCCCTTTAAATCATGAAAATAATTTTACTAACCTGATGTTCTTAAATCTAGCTTAAATCTAATAGACGAGCTGGCAGAAGAAAATAAACAAGGCAGCTTGCCGAACTAAGGCTAGAAATTCGTACAGGTGTATAGATACGGAAAAACTGTTCGCACTACCCCAAAAGTTCAATACTTAATAACTTCTATAATTTATTGATTGTGTACTCACAATGTGTTGCTCAGTAAATGCTGCTCTATACATTCACGCTCATGTCCTCTGAGTAATTGAGTTCATGGTATATTTACGCTCAAGTTACGTAGCGTAACTGGGGGATATCAGTGTTATAGACATTTCTATCACTGTCATTTTTGAGTTATATAATTTAATTCAACAAACGAATTCCCACTAATCGGTTTGGATTTCTTCCCAGTTCTGCACATTCCTCCGCCAGGATCCTTAGATGTGTTGATGTTCCAAGAAAAGAATTTTGCTATTTCGTTCGTTTACAAAGTGTGTTCAGCTGTGACTGCGAGTTACATCGTTTAGTCATTCGAAAATGGATGTATGACGACCTGAATGAGGAGCTAAGTTTTCTCGTTCAGTATATGAATTATATTGATGAACTTGCTCCAGCTAAATTTCTCCCAAGTAGCGAGAATTTTATTCTGTGAAGTGGATCCTTTTTTAAAATCTCGGTCGTGTTGAACTTCAACAGAGCTTTGTCATTAGCAAGAAACACCTTTTCCTAATTAGAAATAGGACGATTAATCGGAATCGTATCGGAGCTTGAGGTCGTTTCCGATGCTCAAAACTATCATTCCTGATTTATTCAGGGGAACCACGAGGTGATCAAGGCATGTTTTGAAAAAATAACACCTAATTTTGAAAATAAATATATCATTCACTTACACAATTGGGTAATGAAATAAAGGACATTCAAGTAATGTTGAAGCAAATCTTTCAGATGAAGACCTCATTCGTCAATGCACTCTCCCACTCCGCCTATGAAGTTCTCCCACACCATTTCCAATGTATGCTAATCAATGAGTTGAATCTCACGACAAATATCGTTTTTAACACGTTTCATGCCAAGGGACCCACCGGTGGTCACTGAGGGGGATTTTTACAATTCTGCTGACTGACCTGCAGTCACTAACTCAATTTTTAAAAATGCACAATTAAAGCTAAATGAGGCCACGATCAAGTTAATGTTTGCTATTTTCATAATCTAACTACAATTGGCTTCAAATTTGAATTGAATATTGAACTTCAGTTTAATTAACCCATCGCAGGAACGAGATAAATTCCTCCAGTGTACGATGCTTTCCATTTGAACGGACGAAATTAAGTACCTCAGAAGAAAAACAATTGCATTTTCTGAGATCTAGCGAACGCGTAGCTCAAAGTACCTCCCTAATCCACGAAATGATGCTAGAGGAGAAAAAACGCCGCTGCAAGTCCATGGATGTTTGTGTGGCATGGGCTGCTGCTTCATCTTGCTGCAACTGAATTGTGTGTGTGCGTGTATTTAACTCATCTTTCGTTACTCTTGTATGAAAAAGGTTCGAATCTTTTTTCGAACAAATTTGACATTGTACCTTCACTAATGCTCATAAGGCCTAAAACCTCCACATTTGGACCTTGATTATTTATTAATATTTTTATTATTTTGATATTCTCTTCAGCCTGCGCGAGTCCATATCTGCTTGGACACATGAGATATCTGCCACAAGTGGGCACAGCTGCATCAGTGGTGCAGGTATTCCCGATTCCTATGCGCAGCACTTGGTGGTGAGGTTGCTCTCAGCAACCTTCTTTATCTTCCCTAAGAAAATTGAACGCGTAGAAAAAAGTAAGAGAGGTTACTGCTTCAGCTACTGATAACCCACTGACTTCGCGATTGTATTTTCCATATCAGAAGTTATGTCCACGTGGGAACATTACTAGGCTGTGTTGTTTCTCGACGAGCAAATAACTTTGTCTCATTTCGAAAAAAAGGTATCTTGCTATTGATAGCCCACTGTGCTGTGAAATGTATTTTTTGCATCAGTAGTTATGTTTACTTGGGAATATTACTGGGCTGTGTTTTTTTTGACGATAAAGTAACTTTTTCTCGTTTCGAAACGAAGGAATGGTAGAGCTTAAATTGTTTTTTTTTATTGAAATCAAAAGTGCAGCATTTTGTGTTGCTCATTAGCTCAATCAACTTCGTTGAAAGTTGTACCGTTCAAGTAAACTAACCTCAAGAAGCTAAAGATTAGACAACGAGTCCTGTAATGCAGCTATCATTTGTCTTCCTTGGCTGGTAAATCTTCAGCGACTCGCAGTGTACGATCCCGGAACTAACCGAGAAATTTTACGAAAAATTTTATGTTTCTGAAAAAATTCTACTAGGATAGGATAAAGCAAATATTGTATCAGTGAGAATTTAAATGTCCAAGGGGAGGACGCAATGTCTTAAGATGGCTACATTAAGGTCTTCCTGTTGTTGGAATAGACTGAGTTTTTTTTTGTTAACCCTTTAACGCCCCAGAGGACACCAGTGTCCTCTTTCAAAAATACCCTCAATATATTGTATTTCTTGTTCAATTAGTTGCCTAATATGTTCTTTGAAGTTCTCTGCCGGGTGGCAGTTCCTATCCCATCCTTATATTGGTGACTGCCTGATGCTAGCGCCAGTTTAGTGACGGTGGTTGTGTTAACGGTAATATGAGTACAAAAATTCGGACGTTAAAGGGTTAAGGATCATCTTTTTTGGGTTCAATGCTGTCATTCTCATCAGGACCTTTTACTTTCCTCCTCATTTTTTATCTTATAATTTTTTCAATCTTGCAATTTCTATGCACAAGGTGTGGGGATCACACCGAGTGAATAGGTTTTCCGTTCCCTAATTCCATATTTTAATGTTGCCTTTCTCTTTCTTCCTTTGGATACACCTTGATTGAGGTAAGGAAAACTTAAAGTGGCCTATACTCTAATCTACTCTATTTAAAATTATATTGATATTAGAAAAGCTCCAGTAAGATTTAAAGTTTATGCAGCAGTATCCAAGAATTCCATTCACTGAGCGAGAATGATGATGTCCTGAATATATCTAGGTGTACTACGATTGCTGTGAGGTCCAATACAGCCCCCACGGTTGTTCGAAGATGAGCCCGCCAATTTTTGGACAAACTGAACTCGCCCACAGTCGATTACAGACAAGAATATTTTGTGTATACATCTACAATGTTGATTATTTCCTGATTTTCTAAAGCAACTTGAATGTAGCAACTTCTCTGCCAGTTGAAAGACGTGAGATCAAATTCGTATCAATGGCGGTCTGCATTTGATTTTACTGAATTTGAGACTCTCGTGCGCACATTTCACTTCAGAATAAGTTGTTTCTGGTCAATATTGCAGATACGGGAGGACACGTTGACCGCGAGGAGTTATACTGGAGTTCAATATTCAATTCAAATTAAAAGTCAGCTGTGGTAAGCAATTTGGAAATAACAAACATTAAGTGGATCGTGCCCTCATCCAGATTTTATCAATTATTCATGAAAAATTGAGTTTGCGACTACTGTTCGGTCAGCAGCATTATGAAAATCCCCTCCGTGTACACCGGCGGCTCACATCGCCACCAACGTCTTGAGCGCTGAATGCACGCAAGAGCATTTTGTCCTGAACTGGAAGTCAGCTCAATTCCCTGAAGTTTTCTGAGTATCTTGCATTCTAAATGGCGAGTTGAACCCAAGTTTCGGAAGAAACTTCGTGATCTCAGTCGGTAATTGGTTCAAATTTTCAACACACAGCAAAAAATATTTTCGAGTTATTTTAAGCGAGAAGTTTTAAGACCCGAGTGTTTTATTTAAAGCGTTTTCAAGTTTAGAAATAAACTTCTCCCATGTTGATTTCGCACTTGTTTTCTCGTGAAGTTTTGAAGTAGCTTCTGAGGTTCCTTCTCGTCTTGAAGTTTTGTAACCTTTCCTAAAACATAACACTGGGAATTTGTCGAAAACACTTAAATATGTAGTTATTTTATTATGGTCGTGGGGTCCCAGCAAATAGTGCATGTTTCTTTCCCAAGTTAGTTTCCTTATGTACTATGTATTTTGCTCCAAGACGTCGGAGTTCGTTGTCGTAATCTGGTACTTTATGTGACAAAATATAGCGTTTTCCCTGCTACGAAAAAACGTTACATGCATTCATAGCTCAAAGAATATAGTTCTTATTTTCAATTCTCACTGGCAAGTGAAACTCTCTTCATCGGAAATTGTTTAATGAATCTATTAGACTTGACAAAAATTCGGAGGTACTTTTGCATTAATTGCTTTAGTGTTGATCACCAAAGGTGTACTTGACAAGTTCATGAGATGACTTACCTCTAGTAAATATTTCATTATTATGAACCATCTGGAAAAATTGTGCTTTTCATTCGCTTCTGGCTAATAAAATATACTTGAACTAGTTTTGCCTGGAGAGTAAATTTGAATATGCTTGTTGTGATGACATACGAGTGTTCCTTGAGTAGATGTGTTGGACTCTTGAGTGCTACTGGATAGTGTGCGTGTGTGCTGGTAGGTTATGTCCTCGTCAAAGTATCTTAAGGTATTATCTCTTTTCAAAAACACCGCAAAACCGATAGTGATGTGCACAAAAAAAAAAACTGGTTTTCTTCATTCCCATATTCGGACCTGCATCTAGGAAAAGAAAAGCAAGCGTTCTTGTTCAACCCACCGTATCGCTTCGTTTCTTTTTCGCAGTTTCTTCCGCCAAGTCTTGACCTTTTTCTTAATTCCAGTCGTACCGTTTTTTTTTTTACTTCGTGAAACAAAGCGGCCCACTGAATCTCCTCGCTCTTGATTACGGGGTGGGTTACTGAAACTACTTACTCTTTGTTACGGGGTGGGTCACTGAAAATTCTTACTCTTTGTTACGGGGTCGGGTGCTTGTCACTTTTATTGGGGTTGGGCCACTGAAACTTTACCAAATTTACTGTTATTACCGTAGAAATGGGAGGTGAGATGGTCCCCAATCTATCTAACCAAATAATACCCGTTATGTGTTTATATATATTTTTTTTATATATTTGTTTGTTGTCCACTTCTTAAGAAACATAGGATGTTTATTTATTTGTTTGGTATCCGTTACGCTTTCGTCTGTGTTTGCGGTATAATGGACACCGAATTACTTAGTGTAATATTGAAATTTCGCCTTTACAGGCATTGATATGTTTGACATTTTATCAGGATAGGTTCGGTTAGGATAGGTTTGGTTAGGTTAGGTCAGGTTAGGTCAGGTTAGGTCAGGTTAGGTCAGGTTAGCACAGGTTAGGTAATTAACGGAATTTCTTCACCGGTCTACCTAGCTTGACGATGACATTGTCCGTGGAATTTTCCCGGGTCCTGCTGCTACCTAATAATACCTTTGGCTTATTTCTTCGGAGTCCGCTCCTTTCATTTCTCTGTCATCCGCATAAGTATAGTTATAATGACCGTATCTGTGAAACGTGTCTCACCAGTGCGCAAGTGCAAGAATATTTTTTATCACGGATACTGTTACGATTGATATATTTGCTTGCCATCCCCATCGGAAAAATTTGTTCACGAAAGGTATTGAATCCCGTCATTTTTGACGGGCCGTACACAATAGTACTATAATAAGAGCCGCGTCCGTCTTTCTGTCCGTGTGTCACACCCACCAGCCGAAAGTGGGTGATGAGCGTATTTGTGAAACAAGCTTCATCAACTCCACAATTTTCGGGGTATTAACCCAGCGGATTCGGAGTCGGAATGAATATTTCATGTAATGTTAGGTTGTATAGAATGTCAGAAGTTGAGTTAGAAAAGTATAGGAAGCCATAGAAAAACATGGGAAATCATAGGAAAGCCGTGTTGAAACGAAGCTCAGTCGGTCTCTCTGTCACACTGTCAAGGATACTTAATGACTATTTTTAATAGGAGTTTCAACAGCGCACACGATTAAACATATTTTAATCGCAGGTTTTGTTGGATTGGATATATTTGTTTTTTATCCTCGTCTGAAGTATTTTTTTATGGAAATATCGATTCTCGTAATTTTTGACTTGTCGTGTGGACTCGTGAGTAATTTTGAATGTGGATTAAAATTTTTGGTACGCTTTAGTATTGTCCACTGATTCGTGCAAAAGATACGTGTGAGAAAATAATTTCAAATCATTCTGGTGACGCAAGTCTGCACAGTTTTCGGTTAAATCAAAGCTTCGCTCTATTTTTTAATACAACGAGTGCACACGGCCCGTCAAAAAATGACAGGATTAGATATCGGACCAACTAAGCTCCAGCATGGCTTTCCCATGATTTCCCACGCTATTCTATGGCTTTCCTATACCTTTTCAGGTCTCAACTGCTTATATTCTATACAACTTAATCTAACCTAACAATACACGTGATATTCATTCCGACTCCCAATCTGCTGGGTTAAAGGCACCGAAAATTGTGGAGTTGATAAGGCTTGTATCACAGATACGCTCATCTCACACTTTCGGCTGGTGAGTGTGACGGACGGACGGACGCGGCTCCTTCTATAATATAGGATAGATAGATAAATAATATTTGTTCCTGCTCCAGCGTTTCGCGTGCATTCTTCTTCGTTTTTGTACTTGCACTATTGTAGAAAAAACGACAGATTTTATGTCTCTGCAAGGTTTCTGCACCTGCTTGCGTCAGAGCTTCCGGCTTTTAAATTTTTCCAGGGTTTTATTTTTCAAGGCGCGCTGGTGTGGTCTGCCTCGGCTGGTCCCGGAGCGGCGTGCTGTGCTCCTGCGTGTTGTGTTGTGGCGGATGTGCGTGTGATGCATGGTGCTTGTGTGTTGTGATGCATGGGATGCTTGTGCGTTGTGTTGCATGGGGTGCGCATGTGGGCACTTGTGTGATGTGTTGTATGGTGCACAGGCCCGAGCTGAGAGTTAGGTAGCCCTTCGTTTTGTTGAAATAAAATGTTTTTTATTATGTTAGGAACCCCTTTTTTCGGTTCACTGCTCTCCTGTTTTTCAGCACCTACTACTTTCTTTGTCAGTTTTTATCTTGTTTCATGAACTTCTTTCACAACTTACCGTTTCTATGCCCCTTCTGCATAGATTCCGCATTCCCTTATCTCCACACTTAGGGGTGTCTTCCTCGTTTCCCTCTTTGGAACGTCTTTGTTGGGGCTAGGAAGGCTGAAACTAACAAATAATCTATCGTATCGACTGGCCCATGGTTTTACTGTTCACTGCGCTGCTTTCTCCAACACCTATTAGCCTTTTCTTCAACTTGTATCATGGTTCATTGACTCCTTCAACACGATTCCTGCGAAGGGACCCACCGGTGGTCACTGAGGGATTTTTGTAATTCTGATGACCGGCCTGCAATCGCAAGCCTAATTTTTGTATATACTTAACACATTCGTTGCGGTATGACCCACCGGTGGGTCGTAGTTAGGTTTTTCCTGCTGCGAAACGACCCATCGATGGGTCGTTTCGAAAAATTCTAACAACCTTTCTAAATCAATGGTATTTAACAGGCCCAGTTGATGTTTGATATTTACGAATTTGCGTATCACTTTTGATTTTAAATTTTAGTTGAATATTGAACTTCAGTTTAACCCATCGCAACTAACGTGTTAATCAAAGCCAAGTGAAGGAAAGATCCAGTTGATGTTCGCTACTTTCCAAATTGCGTATTGAAATTTACTTTAAATTTGAGTTGAATATTGAACTTCAGGTTCACCCACCGCTTTCAACGTGCGAAAGATGAGACCCTCATTAGGCAATATTGCATGTACTCGCACATGCTCCAAGTGGTACTATATTCCTTTCGGTTTATACCATTTCGGTATTGTATTTCTCTGAATGTCCTTTGTAATTAGATCAGAATTTTTGAAGCCATTGAATCTGTTATGACCTCGCCTTTTAATCATAAGCTTCTTCTCTAGTAAGAGAATTTCTCTCGAGTTTGTTTTTTCCTTCAAACTGAATTCGATCCTATGTTTGGAATGATATTTATTTATGATACAAAAGCATGTGTATTGTGTATTTGATTGTACGAGCGTTCACTTCGGTTTCAATTAGTTATAAAAGTTTGTTCGTTGATCGTCACGCATTATAAGCGGAATAATTATTCCCTTACAGTTAATTTTGAAATTCGCAAGAGAAAGCCAAATTTTTAATAAGGACTCATGGAACTCTATTGATTGAAAATTTTGCTCCATCATATTGCAAAGGCAAGAAAAAAAATTTATTCCGTCGAATGAGCCGTTATGCCCAATGAAATCTACGTAAAGATTTTTTATATGAATGTTAATTTTGTTGCCCGTGTGTTTTTGCATTTTTATATCTCTCTCAATAAAAACATTTCCTTATTTTACATTTTTCTGCAAAAATATCTCTATACTCAACCAAAGTTAAATTATTCGCGTTCATTGTACTCTGAATTAAAAAGCTCCCCAAACAGATGAAATGCACTTCATCTTTACCAGTTTGTGAATGAGTAATTTACCTCGTGGTACACGTTCGTCCCGAAACTCCGACAGCAAGTTAACAATTGTGAATGGTGGCTCGTGTTGAGTGGTACCAGTTGGGCGGTACCGGTTGGGCGGTACCGGTTGGGCGGTACCGGTTGGGCGGTACCGGTTGGGCGGTACCGGTTGGGCGGTACCGGTTGGGCGGTACCGGTTGGGCGGTACCGGTTGGGCGGTACCGGTTGGGCGGTACCGGTTGGGCGGTACCGGTTGGGCGGTACCGGTTGGGCGGTACCGGTTGGGCGGTACCGGTTGGGCGGTACCGGTTGGGCGGTACCGGTTGGGCGGTACCGGTTGGGCGGTACCGGTTGGGCGGTACCGGTTGGGCGGTACCGGTTGGGCGGTACCGGTTGGGCGGTACCGGTTGGGCGGTACCGGTTGGGCGGTACCGGTTGGGCGGTACCGGTTGGGCGGTACCGGTTGGGCGGTACCGGTTGGGCGGTACCGGTTGGGCGGTACCGGTTGGGCGGTACCGGTTGGGCGGTACCGGTTGGGCGGTACCGGTTGGGCGGTACCGGTTGGGCGTCCCGAGTTCCTAGATGCCTCACCAGTTTTGTTACTGCCTGTTGAGCAACTCTTCAGTAACGGCCAGGTTATCTGGTCATCCAACAGGTTAATGCATTAAATGTCTCTTTGTATATACATCTATATTTTTTCAGGGCTCATCGTTTTCAAAGAATCCAAGTACTTGGTTGTTGCAGCAGTTCTATGAGAATTGAGGGTTAGCTCCGACTGTCTTGATATTAATTTTTTTGTCTTTCAACAGTTTCTGCCATCATTTTGCTAAATTGCTCACTCTGCCGAGTAAACTCTCACGGTAATTCGTACCCCGGAACTCGACGAGATTTCTTGCATAAATTCACCGTAAGTTCTCGCGCATCCGTCTTCCGTTTGAAAAGCAAGGCTGTCCGTGGCTGAGATTCACGATGAAGCTCGATGACGCGCGCCACGTATTTTAAAGTTGTAATCTGCCTCTAAATTTAAAGTTGTAATCTGTCTCGAAGTTGAGCGGCGCTTGCGGGCAACTTGAACTACGGCGAGTTAGCCTCCAGTGCATCGTTCGCTTCAGCAGACCAGCGCGGCGAAACGACCTGTCCAACTTGTGGCCTCTCGCCGCCCGCACCTGGAGCGTTTTTGTTCTTGAGCACAAATTGTGTGCTTGGCCTCGTGATGCCTGGCGTGCTTGCCGCGCTGGTGAATGACTTCCATGTCACGAGAATCTGTGGTGGGAAAATGGTCTTTTCTTGGCTTCAACTCCTGTGCTTGGGTGTTGTAAATAATCACAATACAGCTACTGCAGCTAAGCTATGCATCGACAAAAGCATGCTTTGCGTTGGTGAGTTGTGGCAGCTTTTGAAGCAATTTTCTAACAATTTGTGCATTTGAAAGCGGGAGAAAAATGTACTATGAGCAGTGATGAATGATTCTTTTCCGATATATACACTGCAGATACAATATGCGGTGTGTTGCCGAACATGAATCTTTCACACAAAAACATTTTACGTCGTCTGATAGGAAACAATGATTAGCCAAATTTGAACAAGTGTAGTGACGCCTGACTTAGTTTGACGAGATGTAACGTAGCTGTATCGATAGCATTGATATTGAAAAATAATTTGTGCCATCTTTACTCTTTCATTGATCGTTACGTTCTTCATTCCCATACATAAAAATCATACCGTTCATTCAGGATACAAGACCTTAAAAATGGGATCCCACCGTGGTTTCTATGGATGCGACGCTCTAACGAGAACGTAGGTGAAAATGACAAAAATAATTGCTCAACGTTTTAGTTCTGATGTCACGTGAGAAGCTGCGAATGAAAAGTCATACTTCGAATGCTAACTTCTACGGAATACTTCACTCGGATTCACCGAGACAATTGTGTGCACCCAGAAATGAATTTCGGAATTTTAACGATGAAGATCTGCAGCCCTCCACGCCAGAGCGGCGAGAGGAGCGCGCCTTATGCCGGCTTGAAACTTCGAGCCCTCGGAGTAGCAGCTTCCGCTGCGCAGGTCTTGTTGAGGAAACAGTTAAAGTTTTGTTTTCCCGAGAGTAACTGCCTGAGTAGACGTTCTTGATGCATATTCTTCGGGTTGCGGGAGCTCTGCATTGTGTGTTTTACGTCCTCAGGCAAGTTTCTATCACTGACGCGCTGCTGTGAACTTCCTTGTGATTTATCTTGCAAACTCGCTCTATTGCCGCGGTACTACTCCTTAAGTCTCGTGCTAATGGAAATTCTTTATCCTTGCGGTTTTTTGTCGCGCCAAGAACGATTGAGAAATCCGTTTGTTTTTCCTGATTCCCAGCGAGAAAAAGATTCGCTGCGGTTGCGATAAAAAAGTATCGACTCGCTGTTTATTTTCTAAAGTACAGATTTGTTCCAACATCACGGAATTAACACGTTAAGTGCCGCGGGTTAAGCTGAAGTTCAATATCCAACTCAAATTTGAAGTCAATTGTTCCAAGAAATTTCGAAAATAGCAAACATTAATTGGACCGTTCCTTCACTTAGCTTTCATTTAGCGTTCATAAAAATTGAGTCACTGACTGCTAGTCGGTCAGCAGCATTATGAAAATAACCTAAGTGACCACCGGTGGGTCACGCCGCACTTAACGTGTTAAGAGTGATTCCCATGCAATTATATTCAAGCTAACGATAAATACGGATAGCACTGGTAATTTTTGTACACATTGGAAATAATTTTTACTCACGTTACCTGCGTTTTGTTCTCTTTAGATTCAAAGATTGGCTTCTCAGTTTCCCATGAATGTCTAATGCAAAAAATTGTGCTTTGATATCATGCTCGAAAGTTACTTAGATTGTATATTCGTTTGAATAGTGTCTTCTTCAATCGCATCTTCATTAATACCTCATCCCTGCAAACGAATTATTCTCCTTTTCTAGCTTCAGTCAAAATTCACGCCTTAAGCACGTTCCAGATCAGGCGCAGCATATATCTCATCTTGGAGGCTTACCGCCGCTCGAGCCGGTCACCTGCTGTTCTGGTCCAACTGTGCCTTGGTTTGCCCCATGCTCGCATCTGTGTGCGGCCTGGGCTTGTTGCTGAGCTGCATGTCGGAGCCTGAGAGTACACGGCCTGAGAGTACACGGCCTGAGAGTACACGACCTGAAGAGTACACGGCCTGAAGAGTACACGGCCTGAAGAGTACACGGCCTGAAGAGTACACGGCCTGAAGAGTACACGGCCTGAAGAGTACACGGCCTGAAGAGTACACGGCCTGAAGAGTACACGGCCTGAAGAGTACACGGCCTGAAGAGTACACGGCCTGAAGAGTACACGGCCTGAAAGTACACGGCTTGAGAGTACACGGCCTGAGAGTACACGACCTGAGAGTACACGGCCTGAGAGTACACGGCCTGAGAGTACACGGCCTGAGAGTACACGGCCTGAGAGTACACGGCCTGAGAGTACACGGCCTGAGAGTACACGGCCTGAGAGTACACGGCCTGAGAGTACACGGCCTGAGAGTACACGGCCTGAGAGTACACGGCCTGAGAGTACACGGCCTGAGAGTACACGGCCTGAGAGTGCACGGCCTTGAGAGTGCACGGCCTTGAGAGTGCACGGCCTTGAGAGTGCACGGCCTTGAGAGTGCACGGCCTTGAGAGTGCACGGCCTTGAGAGTGCACGGCCTTGAGAGTGCACGGCCTTGAGAGTGCACGGCCTTGAGAGTGCACGGCCTTGAGAGTGCACGGCCTTGAGAGTGCACGGCCTTGAGAGTGCACGGCCTTGAGAGTGCACGGCCTTGAGAGTGCACGGCCTTGAGAGTGCACGGCCTTGAGAGTGCACGGCCTTGAGAGTGCACGGCCTTGAGAGTGCACGGCCTTGAGAGTGCACGGCCTTGAGAGTGCACGGCCTTGAGAGTGCACGGCCTTGAGAGTGCACGGCCTTGAGAGTGCACGGCCTTGAGAGTGCACGGCCTTGAGAGTGCACGGCCTTGAGAGTGCACGGCCTTGAGAGTGCACGGCCTTGAGAGTGCACGGCCTTGAGAGTGCACGGCCTTGAGAGTGCACGGCCTTGAGAGTGCACGGCCTTGAGAGTGCACGGCCTTGAGAGTGCACGGCCTTGAGAGTGCACGGCCTTGAGAGTGCACGGCCTTGAGAGTGCACGGCCTTGAGAGTGCACGGCCTTGAGAGTGCACGGCCTTGAGAGTGCACGGCCTTGAGAGTGCACGGCCTTGAGAGTGCACGGCCTTGAGAGTGCACGGCCTTGAGAGTGCACGGCCTTGAGAGTGCACGGCCTTGAGAGTGCACGGCCTTGAGAGTGCACGGCCTTGAGAGTGCACGGCCTTGAGAGTGCACGGCCTTGAGAGTGCACGGCCCGAGAGTACTCTCGTATGTCTCATTTAAAGTCGAAAAATTATCGTGAGGATACTATGAATTTCGTAAGCCTTATCCGGGAACATCGATGAATCTTTCATAGATTGATTCTCATTTTCTAATTCCACTAGCAGATCTGAGATCCTTCACGGAAGTTTTCACGTTGTAGTTGATTCTGTTAGCGATTTCTTCGTTCCTTTTTCGTTACCTATAAGCCCCTCAAGGGGATACAACTGTTGTATCTATTGGAATTAGCACTCCCAGGGGGAAAATGTAGGGGCCCGAGCTGAGAATTAGGTGGGCCTTCTTTTTGTTGAAATAAAATGTTGCTGTTACGTTAAGGACCATCTTTTCTTCGGTTCACTGCTGTCCTGTTTTTCTGCACCTACTACTTCCTTCTTCGACTTTGATCTTGTTTCATAATCTTCTCCCCCCCAGGGGGATACAACTATTGTATCTATGGGAATTAGCGCTCCCAGGGGGACTAGGTGAGGGCCCGAGCTAAAGGTTAGGTAGGCTTCTTTTTTTGTTCAAATAGAATGGGTTTCGTTTTGTTACGGACCATCATTTTTCGGTTCACTGCTGTCCTGTTTTTCAGCACCTGCTACTTTCTTCTTCAACTTTTGCTTGTTTCATGATCTTCTTTCTAAGCTTACTTCGTCTGTTCACTTTGTGCATAGATTCCGCGTTCCCTCAACTCCATACTAAATGGTGCCTTCCTCTTTCCTCTCTTAGAACATCTTTGTCGTTGTTAAGGGAGGCTAAAACTTTCGTATATAATAATAATAATTCATAATCTTCTTTCTCAACTTACTGTTTCTATGCCTTTTCTGCATAGATTTCGCGTTTCCTTTACTCCATAATAAATAGTGCCTTCCTTCTTCCTCTCGTTAGATCGCCTATGTGTCGGATAGGGAGGCTTAAACTAATGAATAATCTAATCAAATCTTGTTACCTACAAATATATCGCACCACTTCTTTTTCGCATAGTATTTTGATGTTGAATGAAGCTTTTAAAATGCGCCCGCTTATTTGCAGGCCAGAAAGGTACAATGTTTTTGTAACTAGTGAAAATGGTTCAATGGAGGGCTAGCTAATTAATTTCATATCAATCGAACACGGGCTTTAAAGTTCACTTCTTGAAGTTGGTGTTTTCTGAGAACCGGTGATTTAAAATCTGAGGTGAACGCCTCGTTGCCATTTTTCTGTGAGCTGGCAGTGAGTAATAGAACACCAGTGTTTATAAGCCATCGATCTCCTCTCGAGTTCATTACACTGCAAAAAGAATTTCCAAAAAGGAAAATGCATTGATGAATATCCAAAAGTTTTACCTCCTACTTTTTTCTTTTACTGCCGCTGTAAACCTTAATTCCAAAATAAAAACGGAAGTGAGAGGCGCTAAGGCATCCGCGTTTCCTCGTAATTTAGGCAGCAAGTTTTTTAATAGGATCTCAATCCGGCGGGTCCATTCCATGCGATTAAGTGGTTTTCAGTCCCAGTGATCGAGCTGCTCTTGGATGATGAGCGGTGCATGCAATCCATTAATTAAGGAACGCAAATTCCATTGCGGGGCGGCTTTGTTTCTCGACAATATGCAGACAAGCCTGTTACGTAATTTTTTACAGCAGTGTGTCTTAGTGATATTGAATTTTGATGCTGAAATGAACTGATGTAAATTGCAAGCGCAGATTGCTGGCCTACATTTTATCATTTTAAATTAGAATTTTCTAACCCGTTTCTCGTGCTGACCTGCGTTGCGGAGTAATATTCATAGTCGGTCTGTGGTGTGCAGGCTGGTCCTGCGCTACAGTACATTGGCGTGCGATCCTGTGTGTCTGGCATGTATGGGTCCCACTCTGTAAATTGCTCATTTGTGTACCAGTATTAATGAACGGCATTTCAATTATTTTACTGTCTTTTTTTACCAGGTTCTGGCGTACGTCGTAAAGAATCATCGTGCTATTTCATTTTTCCCATTCTTAGAAAAAATAGAATTATATTCGACCAGTGAACTAGATTTTCTAAACTCAGCCTCTTCCAACCAAACTTAACCAACCGTAGTGACCGCGCAAAAGCAGTCAGCGTGTTAAATCCACATTGTTTCGGTTCGTCGTAGTCATTTCCGAGTGTTGAGTAGTTTTACCTATTTTTACAGCTTGCTTTCAATGTTACACAGCGCTGCGTATCTACGCTCGAAAGATCTAATTTATTTCTTCACGCTGGCGAAATACTCCTACTGAACTGAAAACCACGAGCTTGTTTTTCTTGTTGCATTTCACTTGACTCCTTTGGCACTTCTACGAAACCTGAACAATCTAACGAAGCAGAAGTTCACAACTTGAGTGATGTCGTTTTGAGTAGCATTAATTATTGTGGTGGTACAAAAAGCAATAAGTAATTCGAGGAGTGATCGAGAAGCCTCGTGGCGCACTCACGTTCCTATGAAGATAGTTTTAGTACGACTCAAATTTGAAGTCATTTTTAGTGAGCAATTTGAAAATAGTAAACTTTAACTGGATCGTGTTTTCATTTAGCTACAGTATAATGAAGTATTTATGGAAATTTAGTTTATGACCTCTGATCGGTCAGCAGCATTATAAAAATTCATTCCGTGTGCCAGCGGTGGTTCATGAGGTAATTTACTTGCTAAGGATATTTCTCACTAGTAGTAGACTCCGGTCTTTTTCTCGTTACTAGCACGGTTCCTGCTACTCCCAACCAATGAGAAGTGAACATGAGAAGTGCTTCATGACTTGACAAGCATCTAATGCTAAGCTCTTCAACACCTTGAAACATGATAAGATCCGACAGGCAAGACCTTTCAGAGGGATACAGCTATTGTATCTAATGGAATTATCGCTCTCATGGGAATTTGTGAGGCCCCGAGCTAAAGGTTATGAAGGCCTTCATTTTGTTGAAGTAAAACGGGTTTTTGCTTTTGTTGTGGACTCTCTTTTTCTCGGTTCAGTGTTATCCTGTTTTTCATCATCTACTACTTTCTTCTTCAACTTTTATCTTCTTTCATGAAATTTCTAAACTTACTATTTTTGGGCACCTTGTGCATAGGTTCCGAATTCCCTTACTATATATATTAAATGGCGCCTTCGTCCTTCCTCTCTTCCCAACCCCATGATGGTGGTTAGGGAGGTTCAAAGTAAAATGTAATTTAATTTAATCCTACAGTCAAGAAGATATATATTTATTCAGCCGCGAGAATAATTCTTGACTTCATGAGTAACTTGGTTTCTCTCAGGTGCACACGCCGTGCGAGCAGAAGCAGCCGTTTTATTTGCCAAGGATGCTCCGGCAAGCAATTAACATGATTTTTTTTAATTATGAGAGCAGATATCCGATGATTCAAATTTTGTTCGTAAATAGTCTCCTGTATACGGCTGTTAAGTGTTTTTTTTAATTGTATCCTGTATACGGCTGTTAAATTTGATTTTCAAACAGAATCCTGTATACGGCTGCAAAGGTGATCATGTTTACCCGGAGTCATTTTGCTTTTTCTTGACGTTTTACAACTTTAACCAAACCTAAAAAGAAACCTTACGGTAACTTGTCATCAACATCAAATCAATTTGTGACTCGCCGAGCATTTCCTCCCTCTCAAGGGGACACAACTGTTACATCTATGGGAATTAGCTCTCTCATGGGGAACATGTGAAGTCTCGAGTTGAACGAAAGGTAGGCCTTCCTTTTCGTAGCAATAAAATTTTTATGGTTTTGTTATACATCATCATTTTTTTGGTTCACTGCAGTTTTTCTTTTTAGTGAATTACATTTTCTGTGCACAAATGTATATTGTTTCATAAAGTTCTTTCGACCGTTCTCTTCCTATGCATAAGGTGTGGGGACGCGTCTTGTGCACAGATTCTCCGTTCTCTCAATTTCATGCTATATGGTGCTTTGATCTTTCCTCCTCTCTCAGGAATATCTTTGGTTAGGAAGGCTAAAAATAACTTCCAATCTAAAATAATTTACTTGCCAAATCATTCTTCAGCTCATTTAACCTCAAATCGCTACGAAATTCTTTCAGTTTGAAGAATGCATGCTTCTGCATCTTGTTTCCCAATTATGGTACAATAATTAACTTTTCCGTGGACTGTATTCTGAAGCTCGGATGTCCTCATGACAAAATAATTTTGTGACTCCTTTGTATTATCAGAAAACTTTATAAAATTGCTGAGGCCAAATTGCCTCGTTTGTCTCCAGGGAAGCATACCATGTACAAGAGGTTTTACATTTAAGGAAAGACCTCCTGGAGCTGAAGTTTATCATCCCTTGCGCTCAATTTAAATTAAAGTTACTGGCAGGGAACACCAGCTTATTTCTTCGCATTGAGTTGAAGCGCTTAGATATTTTATATCAAACTCTCCAGGTTTGATGCCGTTTACTCATTCGTCGCTTCTACGTAAATGCGGCGTTAGAGTCTACTGTAAAACATTCCCATGTGCCTCGTACCTGTATCATATTTACCCGTAGGCCTGACCCGGCTTGAAAAAACTCTTCCAATTTCTTGTTATTCTGCGAGCAACGTGTTTTGGAAATGAAGCCTGAAGAGGAAAAATTAGGCGATATTTTTGCTAATAATTTTTCGGTCGCTAAATTTATTCTTAGAAGGTGTTTACATCAGTGCATGGGAGCAAAAAAGATAACTTTTTTTGCAGGATTTTATTTCGAGAGCGAGACTCATCGTCATTAAATAATGAAGTGCATGGGCGCAAAAGAAGAATATCGCGTTCCAACTTGATCATTGTTCTTTCACTGCTGCGACAAAACTACTCGGTAGTGAAATGAACTTTTGTAAGAGAAAAGCATTGAATGGCCTGTTTTATCGGAAATTCATTGTGACGAGTGCGTTTTCGGAGGAACAATTTTCAAAATTTTGAATAATTATTCCCAGTTGGACCTTGAAGTTTATTCAGCTGAAAAATTTCCAGGGATTTGCTCACGTTCTAGAATGCAGATCGTGCAACATCTGTCTTAATGAGCGGAAGCCACCAGCTGAATATCGTACACCGCACAGACACTCAAATTCATCGCTGCCACTTGACATGTTCATGCAGCAGTGACCTTGGCTTCGTATTGCGAGTTAAATATTTCATCCTTGACAACAGTTTTTCGGTGAAATTAAATCGGCAAACACGAAATGGTTAATAACATGGAGTTCTGCTCTGAAAATGAATCAATTGACTTCAGAGAAGCTTAAACCCATTCAATTACAATTGAAAAGTTTAAAAAGCCATTCAGATTTCAGAAGCGATGAATGTTTCTTTGTTTCGCTAACTTCAACCTGAATTCTGGTGTGGATTTACTTTAATCCAAGAGCGCTTCTCCTGATGTGAAGTGTGCTCACACACTACTGACATGCAGTGACGTAAGTGTGCTCACGCACTACTGACATGCAGTGACGTAAGTGTGCTCACGCACTACTGACATGCAGTGACGTAAGTGTGCTCACGCACTACTGACATGCAGTGACGTAAGTGTGCTCACGCACTACTGACATGCAGTGACGTTAGTGTGCTCACGCACTACTGACATGCAGTGACGTAAGTGTGCTCACGCACTACTGACATGCAGTGACGTAAGTGTGCTCACGCACTACTGACATGCAGTGACGTAAGTGTGCTCACGCACTACTGACATGCAGTGACGTAAGCCGCGAGTCCTGACGCTGAAGATGAGTTGTTGTAATCCGCAGAGTTGGTCTCTGGCGGTGCATTGCTTTGTTTAATTCACACGCAGATTACCTCGCAATTCTGGCTGGTGTTAGTGAATGTTCGGACTAATTTGCGGAGAATGAAGTTATCTGCTAGTCATCAATTTCTGGGTGAGGGCGCTAATTGAATTTCGTTATAATTCTGGAATGAAATTGGGCTTCTGAACTCTATGTTCTCTCATGAGGTGGACACAACTCCAGTAACTAAAGCGTGCCTCAGATATTGAGTACTAGCACGCATGGGCTGCAGTTCATCTCACGAGGAAGAAAGTTTTGCACAATTTCTCCGCTGCCGTTTCTGGGTTGCGAGTACCACGCTCACCGCAGTTTTCTGAAGCTTCAAGTATTTACTGCGATTGTTTGTACCACTAAACAGAAGCAGCACGAGCTCTCAGAGTATCGAGGCGGCTGAAAGAAGTTCCGCTGAACTTCCTCTCATCTCTCCCTAATAGAACGTTTGGCTTTGAATTGTTCAAGTACTTTCTGACTACGTTCAATGCATTTCATCGTATTTTCCCCTTATTTTGGCTACGACTTGAGCTTTGCTCAAAATGTTCGTTCAAAAACTTTCGACTAAATTTTCGACTATGTGAGGACCCGAGCTGAAGGTTAGGCAGGCCTTTTTTTGTTACAATCGAATAGGTTTTTGTTTTGTTACGGACCATCTTTTTTCGGTTCACTGCTGCCTTGTTTTTCAGTACCTACTACTTTCTTCTTCAACTTTTTCTTGTTTCATGGACTTTTTTCTTAGCTGTTTCTATGCGCCTTGTGCATAGATTCCGCGTTCCCTCAACTCCATACTAAATGGTGCCTTCATCCTTCCTCTCTTCGAACATCATTTTCGTGGTGAAGGGAGGCTAAAAATTTCTAATTTAATAATAATACTCGTCTGTGAAGAGTTAAAATAAAGGCAATTCGCGTGGAGTGACAAAAGTTTTCTTAGTGAAAGGGTTCAATTTTTAGTGCACCATGCAGAGCAGAGAAAGCAGTAGGCTGTCGGTGTGCGATACACATGATCGAGGAGGCCAGTTTTGGATTGACGGTCCATGGCCGATTTGTCCATGGCTGAACTCATGCAGTTTGCCGTCGATGAATTCATTAATTCCCAATATCGGACAGCGTGTTATATTTTGGATCTCGTGAAAATGTTCCAACCAGTTTTTTGGGGGGCCCATGTGGACCAAATTCAGTTTTTTGAGCGAGTCATAATTTTTATACTAGTTGATGAATTTCAATAAAGCGTGCCAATAATGTTTAGGAAGAAATAAATTTGTAGAGGAAACAACGTTCCCGCACAGCGCATGTAACTTTATCTATCGATGGATTAATAATGCATGCGCTGACCGAACATGGGTCGCTTCATTTACTTGAGCTATAAAAAGGACGTTAATTTTTTTCTTTAAATTCACCAATTTTTCATAAGAAAGACCCTTTTACACTCGTTTTCCGAAGACATTTTTGAAAATGGGTGGAGTTAAGCTTCCTGTCGAACGCGTACAGCCCCGCGTAAGCTCCATAGTCTCCTTTGGGAAAAGCAGCTGTGGTATCGGTGGAAAGTGACACTCTCAGGGGAAGATACGAGGTCCCGAGCTGAGAGCAAGATTAGTGTTCTTTTCGTTGGACCAATCTTTTTTCTTTCGTTTCGGACCCTTTTTTCCGGATCTCTGCTGTGCTATTTTGGTAGTACATATTGCTATTTTCTTTCAGTTTTTTTATGGTTTCATGATCTTCCTTTGTCACTTGTTGTTTCTATGGGCGCTGGGGATCTTGTGTGTTAACACACCTTGTGCATTAATTCTCCGTTACCTTGACTCCACAGTCCACTCCAAATAATGTTTTACGCTTCTTCCGTGTGGAATGCCTTTGTTGTGGCTTGCGACGCCTAAACTAATTATTTAACTTTTAATCCTAATCTTGATCTATTGAGATAAGGGCGTCTCAAACTTATTTCTACTCTATCCTAATTTAAATTTTTCTGACTGCTTGCGATGGTCGGTGTGTCAATTTGATGGTTGATATTCTATTTTGGGTTTGTTATTATGCGGCTTCTGCACAATGTACAACTTATTCATAAAGCAATTTCTCCAGTTTAGTAAACAGTGAAAAATATGAATCTCTGGGGAGTTTGCTAGGGGTAAAACGAACACGAACTGAGGATATCAGTGTCAGGAAGAGAATGTGTTTATAAAATTTCAGACTTAGGGCTGCCTGATCCGTCGATCTATCCTCTAGAGGCAGAATGAGGTGCAGAAACCACTGCATGCAATTGCTTCTGTATAAAACTTGGCCTAAAATATTTCGTAGTGCAAAAATTCTCTTTGAAATTCAATAAGACACTTCCATAAATTTGGATAGCACCTTCTATTTCATGACTTCCAAATCTAATACACTGATAACTGAAAAAGCGCTCCAATAAATTTGAATTCACCATCGAAATTGCTAACTTTTTGTGGTCTGTGGATAAAAATTGTCAACATACTGGCTAGAGCGTCTATGATCTGCTGAGTCGGCTTTACAATTTACAAGTAAGAAAAAATTGTGGCAGCGCGCAAATTCTTTTTTTTTTTATTCATTTGGAAGGCATTGTTTGGAAACAGAAAACTTGAATGTTTTTCTGGCTTAGGACATCATGTGTGCGCTATTCCTGTATATCTATACACATAAAAGATTCGAAACATCTACGAAACAAGTGGAACTATATTTTAACACATTTTTCTGTTGGTATTACATTGAAGGGGTGAGCGTCCTGGTAGTCAAAAATTCTAACATCAAAAAAGTTGTTGGAGTGACTTGCTCAATTAAGATACCAGAAATATTGATCCCATAATAAAAAACGAGTATAGTCTCAATTTTCCTCCAAACTCGGTTGAAATCTTCTAGCTCTAAAAAAATGTACCTTTGTTATATTTGTGTTTGTCTCAATTATCCGTAACTACCTCCCAAGAGCTAGTTTCAATCAACCCGTCACAACTTTTTGCAGCTAGTTTCAATCAACAGTTACCAGACACGTAAAAAAATATGTTCCCGTCATGGAGCTAGATGGTAAATGAAAACTGCGAGTCCTTGAACAGAAAAAAAAACATGATAGACTCATGATTGACAGCGATGGACTACATCTTGCCAGGGCGTCTCCAATTTACGAGCTGCGGTTCAAAATACAATCAATCATGGATATAAAACGTGACAAAAATATTGTAACTGAGCACCTCCCGGTCCGCACGTGAACGAAAACTGCGGTGAGCATAGTTTCCTTGATTGATAGAGTGATTACGTCCGCAGGAACACATGCCGAGCACGAGCAAAGTTTCGCTTTAGATGTAGAATGACGCAAGCCCTGGAGAAGTTGTAATCTGTCTCGAAGTTTTCGAGAGCATTTTTCAAAGTTGGGGCTTGAGCTACGTATACCTTCACTAAATCGTTCTTTTTGAAAGACCTGCGGCAGTATGAGGCCTTGTCGAAACTTAGAGAGCTTTCCTGAGCGTCTCCCATTGATGGATTTCCATCGGCGGGAGAATTGGTTCTGCTAAGGGCGTCTGCGCAGAGAAGCGGGAGTCTTTGCTCAAGTTCCCCTGGTCTTTCGGACACCAATTTTATGTTATCTTGAGCTCCAGACGCATTTCTTAATGGTTTGATGTAATGAGGAACTATAGAAGCCGACCGTCGGTGAGAAATGTGAATTAATATAAATATTTTCGAATTTATTTGGTCGTTACAGCTGTGTTTGGGTGGAAACCAATCAAGAAATCTTTCATTAAGGAATTTCTGACAATCTGATATGAAACTTATTATTTCAATAATAATAATTATAATTTTTCATTATTGTTAATTATAATGCATGAGAACACAATTTGCACGGAAAATCAAAATAATTGACTATCAGAGGATGTACATTTTTGGAAGTTCATGTAGAAAGAGAAAGCATATTCGTACGATCCCACTCTAATGCAAATCATTATTTCGTACTTTGTTATTTACTCAGCATTCGCTTCCAAATAAGAAATCGACATCTACAATTTTTAATTTATGATTAACACGTTTCTTCAGGAATGTTGAATCATTCTTCTAGGCAAATCCTCCTCAGAACCTGGATGCATTTTGGAGATTTTGATGGAATCTTAACTTTCAAATAAGGTCACAATTTTTCAACATGGTTTAATTCTGAGGACTGGCTTCACAATACAGGTTGACTTAATGTGTGATAACTAAACAGTTTACTTGTAGATTTTGCAGTATTTTTAGGGTCGTTATCTTGCTAGAAGATCCCATCTACTGGAAACGACAGTTTAACCGATCAAGCACGCAAATTAGGGCTTTAAAACTTTGATTGGGACGTGCCCCACCGGTTGTACACGGAGCTAATTTTCATAATGCTGCTGACCGACCAGTAGTCGCAAACTCTATTTTCATAAACACTTAATCAAAGCTAAATGAAAGCACGATCCAGTACGTGCATAGTATTTTCAAAATAGTTTACTACAATTGAGTTTAAATTTGAGTTTGATGTTGAACTTAGTATTTAGTTGCCGCAGTCAAAGTGTTGAACATATTCACATACATTGTTAAGCACACATTCTGCCACCTAATATATGTATACTGCTAGTTTAGTTAGTGAGAAAATATCTTTCACCACTATTTTATCAGCACCAGACTTGGTAGGAGGAATGGTATTCTTTGCTGCTACATCAGTTCTGTCTCTCTTATGATTTGATGAGTTGATCTACATGATCTATTATCGTTTCATCTATAAAACGCTTTCCTGGAACTCTTAAAATTTAGTCCCTCAGCAGCAAATGTAAACCTAATCCCAATGTCGTTCGTTTCAACATTGAAGGAGTTAGCTTTGAAGAGCCCAATTGGAGTTGATCTCTGTAGAGTTCATTGCTCACAGTGCGCAGTGACACACTTCGGTCTGATGCTTATGAAGTTTTTCGCAACGGTTGGCGAATAATCATTGAATTGTAATGAACTTTTTCGTTATTGGGCTACTGGTATTCTATTTATGAAACTTAAAGCACCATGGGAATATATGTGAAATCCCGAGCTGGAGGGTAAAAAGTCCTTTCGTTGAAGCAAAAGGGATTTTCGCTTTGTTACGGACCTTGTCTTTTTCAGCTCACATGTGCCTTTTTCGACTCACAGGTGCCTTTTTTCAGCACCTCTTACTTTTGTATTTAACTTGAACCCGATTTTAAAAACATCATTAAATTTGGCTGTTTCTGTGCGCTGGATGTGGGGACACACCTTGTGTATAAAGTCCTCATTCCCTTCTATTAGTGTTGTACAATTTTAGTTTATATGAGAATTGACAGTGTCAGTGTGTAAATGTGAGGTCCCGAGCCAAAGGTTAGAAAGGCATTTTTTTCAACCAATGAGTTTTTCTTTTGCAACGAATGTTGGACTGATATTTTTGGGTTCACAGCTGCCCTATTTTTCAGTACCTATTACTTTCTTCTTTAATTTTTATCTTGTTTCATAAATGTAATTACTAAACTAAAGTTTCTGTGCACGAAGGATCTTGTATAGGAACACACCTTGTGCATACATTCCCAGTTCTCTAAATGCCATACATACTGATGCTTTTCACTTTCCTCTCTTTGAAACATTCTTTGTGCTAGTTAGGAAGCCTGAAACTAACTTATAATTTATTCTAGCGATTCAGCACTGTTGGTGTATTCTGGTATAAAATTTGCATCACAAAAATTCATGAGATGTTGAATGTTCTAACGCACTACTATAGTGTGACTAAGATAAATAATCTTTTAGCCCTCTCTACTTCAATCGTATCCTTGCTGCACCTTCTGTAGGGGTCGGTCTCGATCGTGTAGTGTGGAGTCAGCCGCGTAAGCTTTGGAGTCACGGTGCTGCTATTCCGTGTGTCCCCAGTACCATAGCATGAGATCAACCTCAAGCTAGTACTATAGTGTGAGGTTAGGTTGCGTTACTAATGGATATTACTTATTTCCATAAATTTAATTTAACGATAAACACTCAATTTGTAAATCTAAACTGCATCCATATAGGCGATACATGGCGGTAGACCTGATGCTATAGTACCACCGAAGTCACTACGCGCCTGGCCGTCCGGCTTCAAACACAGCAGCGCCAGTTGTAGACTTCACGACATCTCGCCCATTCTACTTTTTGTTTCTTAGCAAGGATACCTCGAGAAACTGTTCGGTGTGACAATTCATCGTTTTAAATTTTAGCATATTTTTCGAGAAGAAATAAGCTTAACATAAACTTTCGTTAGAACTTTCATTCGTAAGGGAAAATCTAGCTTTAACTTTCATGCTTTTTCAAAAAATTTCTGTTCTTATAAAAACACACCCATCAGGGGGAGACAAATATTGTACCTATGGGAATTAACACTCCCAGGGGAAAATGTGAGGGCCCTAGCCCTCACATTAGCCCTAGGCCTTCTTTTTGTTGAAATAAAATGCTTTTGTTTTGCTATGGCCCATCTTTTTTCGGTTCACGGCTGTCCTGTTTTTTCAGCTCCTACTACTTTTCTTCTTCAACTTTGATCTTTTTTCATGAACTTCTTTCTCATCTTACTGTTTCTATGCCCTTTTTGCATGGATTCCGCATTCTCTTAGCTCCATACTAAATGGTGCCTTCTTCCTTCCTCTTTTTGGATCGCCTTTTTTGCGGATCGGGAGGCGTGAAGTAACTAATAATCGAATCTAATAAAAACATCGTGATTCACTAGAAGTAAATCGTGTTAATGAATTCTATGAAGTGCTGATACTTGTTATTTTCTTCGTTCCGTCGGAGTGTTTATTAAGATGTGATTTTCATTTTCTTCTTTCTACCCAGCTGTTTCTAGTGAATTAATTTTTTCAAAGTTCATCATAGCATCGAAATAATTCAAGTAAGTGTTAAGAGTGTGAGGCCAAAGTTAATTTTGGTAAAGGAAGGGTTTGAACTCCACAACTTGTAAACTGTTCTTATTGGCACGAAATTTTATTTGTTCGTCCGTCCGTATTTTTTATTCTTTAATGCTCGTCTTTCCTTCACTTAGCCCCGTCTCCTTATTGTTCGTCAGGGAAACAGGAAATACGTGTCGGTAAGAAGACGCAGTTTCCCAACGGGAGGCACACTGTGCGGTAATCAATTATGGCTGCACCTCACCGGTAAATAATGGATGCGCTGTTCCATATTTCTAGGTCTATTTTAGTGGGTGTTTTATTTTTAACTACGTGAAAATACAAACCAATTACAATCCATTGCTAAGAAAATAATGGATCTGTGCGCAGCGTGTAATGACTGCACGTGTGTGAAAGTGAAGTACACGAAGGGAGTTCGTGTCATTGAAAATGACGACATTAGTTTCCAAAGGATATCTATAGCTTATTCGTGAAGGCTGATTAGGTTGAACTGTTGTTATTGATTCTTCTTTCAGTTGCACATTTTTTGTGTTAGGATAATTTGGGAAAGCATTTCACGGAATATGAATCATTTTCAAGTCAAAGGCATAAATTTCCAGTCATAATATAATGTTCAGGTTTCCAGTAAACGAGGCGGAAGTCGCGTCGGACACAACGACAAAACATCCGAACAAGTGATGTTTATTATTGTTCGAAGGGTTTTATAGTTTCCAATTGAAAAATAAATGTTAAGTAAAGATTTCAATATGGTGTAATTGAATTTAATTCGTGTGAAACGGAGTTCCATTGAAGTGTAATAGATTTAGGAATGGTTTACTTCAGAATTACTTAACTATAAACCAACGTAAAAAAGCCGGGGCGGGTCAGAGTGGCAATATTCATTCTGCGTAGCACTCGCCGTATTTTATTGACAATTTAAAGCGTGTTTTGCAAAGTACCTGTCTCGTGAAGCGCCACTAATTCTGCGGTCAGTTCCGTAGCCTGTATACGACACGCTCGCTGCCCGAGTTGGCATGCCTGCAAAATAGGAGGGAGCAGTGGCCAATATTTGCTGACGCTGCGCTTTAGTTCAGCAATTTAGCGCCCATTGGACGGCCGACTCGGCCATTATTGGACCTCTGACTCTAAATTCCGACACGCTTCTCTCCTGGTTACGCCATTCTCAAAGCGACGGCAATATTCATGGCTGGAACCATGGCACATCACCCCTGGCCAAATTGGCGCAGATTTTTCAGACTCTGAGAGGAGGAAGAGGAAGAGGGGAGGGGAGGGGAGAGGGCAGGTTTGGGGAGTTAGGATGATAAACTTCCTGACTCGTGAAGACGGCCTAGGAATTTATTGCACGCACAGCTGATCGAAATGTACCATTGATCATTTACTTGGGCTTCGTGATATTGAAGCAGGCTTGACAGAAGGGAATGGGTTACATGTTTTAGTACATGTCGAATCATTTCTACATTTAAAACATTTATCTAAGTTCACGAGGACACTGTGGGACCATTGATAAATCTTCATTAAAAAATCGTTAAATATTTTTTGAAAAATCCATAAACGTTTATTAAAAACGATAAATTGATGAGTTTTTATTAAAAAATCGAGGCTTCAGTCTCAGAATTTCTTGATTCTAATGTGCAGATTCATCTTAATCACTTTCACTTCAGAACTTAAAACTTCTTCGGGTGTGGCTATTATATTTTAGGTCTTGTATCAATTCAGGAAAAATTTATTCACCAAAACTCTAAACTGTCACGCCTTATCATTTCAAACTCCACTATTTTTTTACCCCTAAGTCGTCTTGGGAAGAAAATGTATCTTGGTTCTCTCGCTGCCATGCGATTTCAGTTTTCGCAGCGCTAACACACGAACTTGAGCCGCGCATGTTCTTCTGTAAGTTGTAATTGGCACCCTCACCGATATGGCTCTTATTTCGACCATTCTTCTCGTTAATTGAATCATTACATTCACAGAAACCATTCACATTTTGAGACTGATGGCAGCTCATGCTAAATTTCTCATTGAAATTATTCGTGAGTAGAACGTGAAATGTGAAGATTAAGTCCGTAAAATTGATGTTGAAATTATATCATTACAAAATACTTGGTCATGATATTCGATGCTGCAGTGAAGGAATAAGATTATACAACATAAGGTGCCTCTTTAACACTTCGACCAGTTTTGAACACCCTCATGAGTGACGTCTGTCACCATTCATTTTTCTGCATCCCCATCAAAGAGGACAACTATTGTATCTATGGTAATTGACACTCCTTCTATTAAAAAAGAATAGGAGTTTTGTTTCGTGACGGACAATTTTTTTCGGTTAACTGCTGTTTTTTCTTCAGTACCTACTACTTTGTTCAACTCCTACAGAAACTTATCTTTAAACTTGTATCTATTTGCACAAATTTTAGCACGGGAACACATCTTTTGCGCAGATTCCCCGTTCCTCAACTCCATACTAAATGGTGCCTGCTTTCTTCCACTGTTTGGAACACCGTGGTTGTAATTAGGGATGCTTAAATAAACTTACCTAAGCTAATAGGTTTTTCGTCGGTCATTGGGATAATAAAACACACGTGAAATGAACTTCTTTCCTGCCTTGAATCAATTTCAGTGCTAAGGTTTCGTGCAAGCATTTTTTTAATTTCATTACACTGCAATAATAATCAATTTTGCAGAAGCGTTAAGTTGCGCTGGCGATCATCTTCAATTTCTTGCATTATTGTATGGGTTTCAATGAAATGCTATTATTGAAGAAACTTTTGATGCCATCACAAAGTTCTCGGTTTCCTTGGTAATTGATGAGCGTCTGTGCCTCACTGAATGCGTGCTCTGTCAACTTCAAAACAGTACGAAAAATTGCGCACCCAGTCTAAAGAGTCATTTATTTTTCCCGCGTTTTGAAGAGCGGAATTCACACAAATCAAGCTACAGGCTGACATAAAAGTCGTAATTTTTTGTATGCTAACGCATTTGAGTACATCACTCGCTGAAGAAATAACTGTGCGCAAACATTATTTTGTTCATGGAAGCGCTCCTTTTTGTTATAAGATATTACACTCTGGCGTTTTTATCCCACTGTTACCGAGCAACGCGTGCACTTTTTAGAAACCATTTTTCTTATGAGACTTGGTAACAGCGATAGCGTGGTTTGTTAGGCAGACAGACTCTGAAAGAAGGAAAAAGAAAGATTTTTCCAAACGAACAAGAGATTTGCTGTTTGATTCCTTCAGATGTTGCGTGCCTTAATAATTTCCTTTGCCATTAAATCAGGGTAGAAAGAGGATGGGTGTGAATTGATCAGAATGGTGGCATGCAGTGGTCAATGTAGTGGCATGCAGTGGTCAACGTGGTGGCATGCAGTGGTCTATGTGGTGGCATGCAGTGGTCTATGTAGTGGCATGCAGTGGTCAATGTGGTGGCATATATGCAGTGGTCAATGTGGTGGCATGCAGTGGTCTATGTGGTGGCATGCAGTGGTCAATGTGGTGGCGCGCAGTGGTCTATGTGGTGGCGTGCAGTGGTCTATGTGGTGGCGTGCAGTGGTCTATGTGGTGGCGTGCAGAGGTCTATGTGGTGGCGTGCAGAGGTCAATGTGGTGGAGCGAGCAGGAAGGAATAAGTGAGAAGGAATAAGTGGGAAGGAGCGAGTGAGAAGGAGCAAGAATGAGAGTGTAGGAGGGAATGGGGGCGATCAGGAGCAAGGAGAACAAGGGTACAGTATCACATGGGTAAGGTAAATGTTTGTTTGACGTTCAGTAATCTCCTCAGGGCTCGCACTACAAGCATTTCATTCTCATAAAAATTAGAAAAACCTGGTTTGTGTCATCCGAATGTCACTCCCACCATGTTGAGGAATTTGCCTATTTATTTATGTTACTGTGAGGAAAGATTTACAGGTCGTTTGTTTTACGTCTGAGAATTGCGTATTTCTTGAATTTCTCATTTTTTCACCGTCCTAAAATCAAATGGAAATTTAACATCGCTTATCATTGTCTCCAGACACTAGATGTTACAATTTCGAAGCATCACACTACCTCCGTAGGCTGTGAAAAATTAAAGGACTATTCAATGAAAAAGATACGATATGTTGATCATTAATCAAGATTCGTATTATTTTGAAGTTTTTATTGTATGTTATGTGTGCAGAAATACGATGTGTGAAATTTTACACATGCCACTTTTTCGCGAACTTTCTATAGATGGAACAAAGAAACCACTTTCTGCCTGTTACTTTGCATCCAAAGGAATGATTACCATGTTTTAAAAAAATTTTCACTTGGTAACTTAATTTGAGTTTGAAAGGGTTAAGGACCACCAGCTCCTTAAGTGTTCCATCGCTGTAACCTGGCCCTGCCCCCGCCTTGAACACCATGTACTTGTTGTAAATTGCAAAGCAAGGCGATAATTGCAGTACCTATAGTCATTTCATTAATGCATTTATTCAAGTCTAAATAGATAAAATTGAACGTTTCGAACTGAACAGTTCATCTTCAGCAAAAGTTCTGCGATAAAACAACAAGATTATTCTTCGTTTAAAATTTGTAATAAAACCAAAGAAATACGAGTAAATCAAAACTACAACATACAAATGAGGGTTTATGTTTCGTGTCCAGGGAGGTGCTGGAGAACGGCTCGCTGTGGCTGAGCGGAGCTGCGGCGGTCGCCTCACAGAGCGGCGGGTCGCGCTCTTCTTACAAGTGTCGCGCCACCAATCGCGCTGGCACCGCCATCTCCACCACCGCCACCGCCATCACAGGTCAGTTTGTGCGTTGTGTTCTCTGAGGACAGGCTGTTCTATGCATCTTGTGCGAACGTCAGCTTACGCCATTACAGGTCAGTTTGGGCGTTGTCCTGTACGATATTTTATGCGAACGTCAGCTTTTACCATCAACATTGCAATCACAGGTCGTCAGTTAGCCCGTTGAGTTCTTTGAGGACAGGCTATCTTATGCGATTGCCATTGCAGGTCAGTTTGCCTGTTGTGTCCAGTGAGAACAGTCTGTCCTATACGTCTTACGCAAATATCAACTTACCACACAACTTTTCAGTTGACGTGTACTTTGGAAAAGTGTGTCCTGTACATCTTACGCAAACGTCAGCTAACGAGATTACAGATCAGTTTGTTCGGTGTGTCCTCTGAGAGCAGGCTGTCCTATACGACATCTTATGGGAACGTAAGCGTACTATACATGAATATTAAAGGTCAGTTTCGCCACTAATATGTGTTCCGAGTACAGCATGTCCCATGCATACAATACAGCGCACTATCACAATGTACAGTTATTCATAATGCAGCCGGCTCATGAGTTATAGAATATCAGTTACAAACATCAACTGTTAGGGGGAAAATTAGTCATAGGTATTCAACTTTTACGATGGTTGAGTCATTGCTGTAATAATAGGGATTACTTTTTACCTGTTTAAGGTTCGCATCGCATGGTATTTTTTCACTCGAGAAACGGTTGCATTTTGAAAATACTTTGTAGTGTACTACGGCAATATAACTAATATTTTATTGTAGTAGAGCCTCTTAGAGAAAAACATTCTTAATGATTTACAACGCGTCCATATTGAATTATCGGTTGATTCAGGGCGCTGTTGACCTGTTCAATTGCACTCCTTTATTTGCCCAGTGCAAAGTTTTAGGCTGTTCCGTATTCGAACGTTTATTTCCCTTATGGCTACAATGTTCTTCATTTGAATCGAAAAAAGGTAAAAATCCTTTGAAATATTCAGCGAACGCATTTGTTGTACATTTGACCAGCGTGTGAAATTTCAGGAAATTTAGGGACCATGGAAATTGGAGGGTGTCGGATATATTAACTGCGCTAAAAAAAAGTTGTACACAGAAATTTCACGACTTCCGTGCATATAAAATGTTATTCCCGATAAAAAAAGACTGAAGTGGACGGCTTTCATGCTTCAAAAAACTCACTCTCTGAACAAAGAATTCATCTGTTGATGTCCCCTCAGGGGGATACAACTATTGTATCTATGGGAATTAGCGCTCCCAGGGGAAAAATGTGAGGGCCCGAGCTGAGAGTTAGGTAGGCCTTCTTTTTGTTGAAATAAAATGTTTTTTGTTATGTTAAGGACCACCTTTTTTCGGTTCACTACTGTCCTGTTTTTCAGCACCTCTGACTTCCTTCTTCAACTTTTATCTTGTTTCATGAACTTCTTTCTCATCGTACTGTGTCTATGCCCTTTCTGCATAGATTCCTCATTCTCTTATCTCCATACTAAATGGTGCCTTCCTCCTTCCTCTCTTCGATACGCTCTATTTTTGTAGCGGTTAGGGAGGCTTAAACTAACTTATAATCTAATCTAATCATCTGTTGATGTGTGCGCGCCATGAATCATCTGAGACCAAATAAAAGCGTTCGACCAACAATCGCTGCTCGACTGTAAATCATTCGGATCCTTCTAGGGATTCTCAGCGATGGCCGACAGAAGCCACACGCCAAAATTTCCTGGTGCTCAGATTGGGGCCAAGTTTGGTCACAGTCTTCAATGCCTTCATAAACGACCGCCTGCTCTTGCACTCGCTCATGGACGGTCATTTATAGCTCAAGCGAGGCTTCTGATCTCAAGTAGAAGACTTTTACATGGCCTTACATTTTAACCCCATTGTGGTTGAAGACCTTTACATTGCTGATTCTCTTGTGACTTTGGTTTCAATTTATTCCACTCTAGACAACTGTTACAAACAACAACTTTATTTACCACAAGCGATACAAAGGAAGATTGTCCCTTAAGCATAGTACAAGGGTCAAATTTGAACATAGCTACCTGTGCGCCCGAATAAGTTCAGCGACTTCTAGGGCATCCTACCATCAACGTTAAGAATCTCCTGAAAGAACGTAGAACAACACGAATAATTTTCTGTTTTAACAATTGTTTAGGTTGCCAATCGACGTATTAACTTGGAAAAGGTGAGCTTATCTCGCTGAGTCTGCCCGCTCGTGCGCTAACGCGGCTAAGTTGGTAATCTTGGCATTAAAGCCAGCGGTGTGTTTTGAGACTGAGGCAAGGAACTGAGAAAACACTAAGGCAAGAAAGAGGGCTTGTGGCTCGTCTCAGCATCATTAAATTTATTTGGTAATAATGTAAACTGTGAGTCAAACAAGGGCCAGGGAAAGAAACAAGCTCTAAGCTGGAAATATCGTTCTTGCTCGTATGGTAGTAAAATCCAGATAACATTCGACAAAATAGAAAAAAATAGGTTCGAGTTGTAAATTTGTAGATTTGCAGAAGTGTTCAAATGTTTGTGCGTGACATTGTCCAACACTGTTATGGTTTTACGGAGGTAGAGTCAGTACCCATCCTGATGTAGTGACAATTCTCTCTAATTTGAGTAGATGCTGTTTTCGAGCAGGTTACGCGTAGGATTTTTTTTAGAAAATTGTTATGGATGAAAATCTTGAATTTAACAGATATTTCAATTCGTCACTGTGCCGTGTACCATTCATTAATAATTACTAAAATGTTAGGGCACTTCGGCTGTAATTACCATAGAATATTTCGATGGTCATCTTTCAGTTCTATGTATTTAAAATAAATGCTCAGTGGATGGTTTCTGAATCTTTCAGGCTTATTTAATTATTTGCATCAGAGGAGTTTGAAGATTTTCGTGAAGTTCATTTAAGTGGCTTAAATTTTGCTTTCCCTTGTCATTAGGAGAAAAAACTGCCATTCTGGAGACCCTTCGAGACAACAAAGTATCGTGCAGTTCTTGTGCTGGTCAGCGCTTGGAAGTTTTTACAGGCCGTTAGAAAGCAGCCAGGCCGTTGTCGACGTCGAAGTCCAGTTGAAAGTTTGCATCGAAACACAAATTTTTAAAAACCCTAAAAGAACCCTGGTTTGCATGTCTCTTGTCGAATGAGCTTGCATCATTTCTTTGAAAAACATATACAGGCTGCCTCAAAACAAGCAAACCCATTTTGAAGTATCATGAAACTTCATTTTGTAGGCAACAAGGTTAAATTCACAGAAAAAAAACATGGTTACAGTCTAATTTGGCAAGGAAGTATTAATTTTAATTGAACTAAATACCCAAAGATTAAATTACATGTTCGAATCGGTAGTCTTTAGTAACGAAATATTTCTGTGAACGAATCATGACTGATTTCGTACTTCGCACCATACTGTAAGGTGGCCTCAGCTATAAAAGGGCCTTCGGGACTCCAACCTTTGGACCTAATTTGCTTTTTTCAGTTTTTATTGTAGTTTTTTAATATCTCTTGTTATCTTTCTTCCTAACTCGTTGTTTCAACGCTGGTGGTATCCTGTGTGGGAACAAATCTTGTGCTTAGGTTCCGTATTTCTTGCAGTCTATAATGAATTGCGCCTTCTCTTTGTGGTTATAAAGTCTGATACCTAGTAATATATTAACATTAAAAAACATAAAACATACCAGCGTGGGCGCTCGCAGCATCAGGGATCAAATGATACACAGCAACTGAAGCTCCATCAAATGCCACGTACCAGCAATACCATCAACGTCAAAGGCATGGTATTGACAACACACCAGCAGCAGCAGTTAATAAGAACAACCGAATAGAAGCAGCAGCAGGACATCCCGCTGACCTAAAGTCCTTTCTTTCTTTCCCAACAACTCTGGCCTGTAATTCGCGCTCGCTAGACCGTGTTATTGCTGCTCCCAGAAAGACTCACTTTTGAAAACACAAAGAAATCCACTTCGATAACTCGCGTGTTGCGTTGGGGGAGAGGATGTGGAGGGGAATTGTTCCGGCGGGAGGGAGCGGAGGAAGTGGAGCAGGGCATGGAAGGGGAAGTGGAGGGGCTTGTTCCGGCGGTAGGGAGCGGAGCATGTGGAGCAGGGTAGGAAGGGGATGTGGAGGGGGCTTGTTCCGGTGGGAGGGATTGGAGGATGTGGAGCAGGGTATGGAAGGGCGTGTAAATAACCTAAAATTCCGTCGAAAATTCAGATGAAGTTAAAGATTGTGATTGAAATTGACAATTTGACCAAAGTACGTAAGTTACAGTACATAGGGAAGGAGGCATATATACCTAGCTCCGTTAGGCAAGAAACGTCAGCGTTGTAGCAAGAATTGCGTTACAGCAGCTGAGTTAGACCTAGAATTACAGTTATCTGACACTGTTGATACATGCACTTCAACTTTTTATATTTGACTAGTCGCAATTATTGTGCAGAAATCACGTTTTAAACTTGGTGATGCTCGTGTCGAACATAGAAAATTTATTTGAAAGGAAAACTTGCTTTTGCAATGATTTAAGCAGGTTTGGAATTTTTTACGATCGCACTAGGAACTCTAGCTTTTTTAAATATTACTTAAGCATCATTCCCCTAAAAAAATGCTGTAAAAAATGAAAATAAAAAACTGTTTATATCAATGCTAGTTGGAAATAGTTCATTCAATAGTTCATGCTAGTTGGACCTGTTCATTCAAATAACTTTAGTAAACACTAAAATAGCCTAAGCCATTCATGAGTACCGAGGCTAAGCGTTGTCAACGCCATAACCTCCCCATGTCCCCATTCTGAACTTCCATACTTAGCCGAGATTTGATGAGGCTTTCAAAAATCCTACCGAATACTTGCATAAAGGTAAATATGAGACCAATTCCATTGAATGATTAAGTGCTCAGAAAAATTGATCATTAAAAGCCTTCAGAATTGCAGAGCACCCAAATTCAGAAGTTAATATGACCTGGCATGAATGACGCACACGAAATTATAAAATGTCGATCATTTTCAGTACCTGGACTCCGGGAAGTGCAATTACAAAAGCTGCTCGACAGTTATGTCACTTAGTTTATTTCTATGTTGTCTCAACATAACACGGCCAGAAAAAAAGAGCTTCTGGGATTTATGAGAGGTTTTGTTTTTGCGGAGAAACTTCAGAAACAATGAATGATGTTTCCTGCCATCAATGTTTTTTATCATGTGACTGTCATTCAACATTTTTTAAATATCTAAATTTGCATCCAAAGTTCGAAAAGGCTCATTTGACATTTAAATACGGCTGAAAATGTATAGATTTGTTTCTATAATCCATAAAGCATCATTTGACTCTAGAACATGAGTAGAAATATTTAGATTTGCCTCCAAAATTTAACATAAGCTCGAAGACATTTGAGTACTATTGAAAACACTAAGATTTCCATTCATTGTAAAATTAAAGAAACCTCATTTGACGTTTGATTACAGCTGGAAATATTTAGGCTGGCATATGAAATTCAGAAAGTCTCGTTTGACCTACGAATACGGATGAAAATATCTAAATTTGTATCTAAAACTTGAAAAGCTTCTTTCCACATTTAAAACTCGCTGAAAACATCTAAATATTGATTTAAAACGTCGATATTGGGATGTAAGTGACGGCAGGGTACGAAATGAAGGCTTTGTCTAAAGAGCTTTTATTGTATTGTGCACGCTCTAATATAATGGTTGAACTGAAGTTCAAAACTGAAACTACATTTTAACTCAATTGTATTGAGATATTTTGAAAATAACGAAAACTAACTGGCTCGTACTCTCACGAAGTGTTGATTAATTATTTATAAAAATTGAGTTTGTGGCTACTTGTCGATCTGCAGCGTTGTGAAAATATGTGCCGAGTACACCGGTGGTTTTCGTCGCGATCATCGTATCATTTGGAATAGGTTTGAGCAAGAACATGTTTATGTGTAGCAAACTGTGGATGAATACACAGTCATCAAGTGTTTGAAAAGTGGAATTTCGCAGTATAATACTATACCTCAAACACTTTTTGAGATGTATTTAACATATTGATATTTAATTTATCGATTTGAATTATTTAAAAACAAATTTCCATTCAATGAATGAAGACTTGATCAATTTTGAACACGCATGTAGTGAAATATTACCCAACATTAGTCATTGTTCGACGCAACAACTCTCAATCCTAAACCCAACAAAAACTCATTCTATTTCAACAATTAAATCCAAGTCTTTTAGATCAGGGCCTTTCATCTTGCTCCGGGAGAGGTATATTACAATATTGCCCAACGCAGCGACTCACAAAAGTGACTGACGCTAATTTCGTATTTTGCTATGTTAACGCCATCACGGAATAACGAGAAATCGTAACACTGGTTGCATTTACCGTAGATTTTTAGGTCGCCTAGATATGTCGAGTAATCGTAATACTGGTTGCCTTTACCGAAGATTTTTAAGTCGCCTAGATATGTCGAGTAATCGTAATACTGGTTGCATTTACCGTAGACATTTTGGAGCATAACAAATTTCTGACAACTCTCCTCAGGCAAACACTTCCTCCTAATGAAATTTCAGAGAAATCGCATCATCAATTAATCTGAGTTTATAAATTCAGTAAAATTGCAATTTTACCATGGATGCATCACTATCCCCAAATTGTTTTGGCTATTTTCTGAAATTTTTCTATTTTCTCGGTCATTGCACATTCGGCGACCAGTTTTGCCGTTTGCATGACTAATGTCGCAGAGTTTAGGCATTTTAAAAACGCAATATATGAAAAAAAATTGAAGCTAGATTTCAAGTGATTTATTGCACTTATAACTTTTTTCATTAAAATTTGCCAGATTTTCATGTAAAGATCCTGCGATTATGGTAAATAATGGGCTATGACTCTGACTTTCAGCAAATTTATTACCATCACTGTAGAAATTGACACAACCTCCCATTTCGCCCATACGAGCTGAGTAGGTGTCCCTGAGGTAAATTTTGTATGTGGATGAGAGGCTTCCCACTTTCAATAATAGCTCGTAAGGCCCAGCACTAGACCACGACGAATGGGAAAACTCTAGGGGATGGCCTGAAAAGAAGTCAGCAGATATGTAGTTTCTGCCCAAACACAACTAATGCATCGCACATATTGCTGTTTCATCGAATAATAAATATGTGGCGGCTATTTGCGTGCAATTTGCAGCTCTGTATGAGAGGGCAGCCAGCGAGTTTAATTCTCTCCTTTTGACTAAATTCAGCTCATAGTGTGAGTCTCGCAAGATGCACAATTAATGTTTTTCAAAAACTAGTTCATCTGCCGTTATCCGGTGGTATAGTTTTTAGAAAAATATACAGATTTAGAAATTATTCCCCTTTTCAGTAAAAAAGTGCTCAAGGACTTTAATCAAGTGATCCTATATTCCCTTCATAGCGTTTCACGAGTGAAACCCATCCCCTCTCGGAGTAAAGCTTCATTAATGAAATTAAAGGTGTAGTTTTGGCTGCGTGCCGACCGAGGAGTGTCGCACAAGCAGACTCGGAGTCACGGGAGTCATTTCAAAGTAATGACGTCACGCGCTCGCCTAATATTGGCAGATTTTTCTTCGTTTTTCCGCGCAATGCAAAATTCTGCGGCTTATGAGATTCCCAGCGCTGAGCTGCTCCTGTAAAAATGGTGTCCTGTATTTTTAAGGGGAGTGGGGGGGTGTTGTTCCGAAGCAACTTATGGGCATCGTCTAGTTGTCCAAGCTTGTTTTGTTTCCCTTGCGCATGTGCACTGCTGGTATTAAGAGGCAGTTAACTGAAGCCTTTTCGATTTGATGGGAAAATTTTATAGAAAACGTGCGTGGTTAGCTGATTCGTATTTCAATGAATGGTATTCAGAAGTGAATAAATTTGCCCATGTAAATATTTATACCTGCTATTGATTGACGATTGCTTGAATTTTGTAATGAACCTGTGACTTCCAAATATATTTAATCCTGGTGATAACAGGCCGAATGTTTTAGTTTTAAGGAAAGCCTAAGCCGAAGAAGCTAGAGAAAGTGATGTAGGAGCGTAAACACTTTTGGATTAACTATTCTGTTTCATTACGCTTCCGTGTTTAGATTTTGTAGAGTTGCTCTTAGTTAATTTCAATTTAATTTTTCCATAAATTTAACGTGCATTTGAGCCTAAATTTAATTTGTTTGTTGCCCTAAATTTTCTTCGGATTTTGCTCCAAATTTAACTTATATTTTGCTCCGAATAAAGAATTATTGTATTAAACTTTTGATATTTACTCACAACTTATGCCAATATTTCACCGTGGAAGGGATTACAGATAAAAATGAAGTTGAAAATTTCGACAAATCGTTTACAGCTTTCAATAACTCTTAACTAGTAAGTTTTTCCAACTTGGACAAGTCCAGCAGATGCTAGAACGATTTTTTATATTTATGTAATTTTTTTAGCATTAAATCAGCTCATTTTCAACCGCATTCCATTTTGAGCTTCATGCGTCTGACTGGGTCACCAATCCCTTTTTCCCTCTTCTTGCGATTGCCGAGACTTTTTGGCCTTGCGCTAACTTGCGAACCACTTCCTGCTTCGCTCATATAGTCGACTGCGAACAATTTTTTTAATCGAAGATAAAGCTTCTAAATAATCGCCGTCGATAAGAGGTTAAGTATTGAAATGCTATTGGTTTTTCTTTTGTTACTGACCATCTTTTTTCAGTTCAATGCTGTCTATTTTTCTATGACCTACTACATTCTTCTTCATCTTTTGTCTTGTTCCTTCTTAACTCTCTGCTTCTTTGTACAAAGAATCTGGTGTGGGTTACACATCTTTCGCGTAGATTTCTCATTCCTTTTTATTCCACACAAAATAGAACATTCCTCTTTCTACTCTTGGATGCACATTTTATGCAGTTAGGGACGATCACACTGACTTGTAATCTAATATTACAATCTAATCGTCATCGATGAGTCTGTGTCTTTTTTGGATCATGTCCGCATTGATACAGAGACCTGATCGGCGGCAAGTTAAACGATGGTAGTGTGACGAACACTAGCCACTCTCCTGTAACGCTTGTTCGTTTTGAATGAAGTCACCTCGCGAGAAGCTTCTGCCAGAAGCACAGAAGATATTTCTCTGATATTGTAAACATTATTCATATCTTTTAAACAACAAAACTTGACCATCATTTTATTTTCAGTGGTTTACGTTGCCTGAATGACCTAAACATTAAAATGTGAGCTCTCATAGTTGTTCTAGTGTTTGTAGTGACTTTTATATTGTAGCCTCGGTGTACAGATAGCGCGGAAAACTTGCGCTGAGAGCGGTTTTATTTTGGATGCCTGGCTGGTCCCGAGCTGAGAGATAGGTAGGCTTCCATCTTGTGGAATAAGAAAAAGGTTTTATTTTTGCAACCGACTGTCTTTTTTTTTTATTTACTGCAATCCTATTTTCAGCATTTCAGACTTTCTGCTCCAATTTTTACTTTGTTTCAAAACCTTGAATCACCAATTACTGCTTCTATGACATGGCGGTGGATCTTCAACAGGAACACATCTTGTGCATAAATTCAAAATTCTTTGAATTTTATGCTAAACGGTTCCATCATTCTTCCTCTCTTTGAAGTACCTCTGCTGCGGTTAGGGAGGTTCTAAATAACTTGCATTCTTATGTGTAATGCGTCTGTAAATATTTAAGTACGAAATATTGCATTTCTTCTGAAAATATTGCCACCTTCAATCATAATGCCTGGCTGGTCAAAATCTCCTTGAGAGCCAAGAATAAGGTAGAACTATTGAGTTTTTCTACTTGACAAGAACTTTTGAGAAAGAGCTTTATGATGCACTCTTATCTCGAATAGCTGCCTTCTCATTTGTGATAAAAATTGTTAAATGTATTATATATCATGTCCACATCCATGTGTTATATTTATTTAGATCTTAGTGTCTTCAGAAATTCAGTGGGAAATATTTTTATTTCTTGAGAGGATTAACAAGACCTCAGCCCGTTCAGCCAGTTGCCGAGGATGTATTGTCGCCTAGACTGTATTTTTGGGACATGACAAGGACTGTGATATTCTGTGTACCATCGAAGTGAAAGTCATTATCCTTAGTCAATGAAGTGACAAAATTCAGAGCAAAACTGTGAAATGTAGACTCCAGCGTAGGTACTGGCGTATTACTCTTCTCGTGTCAATGGTTTTCAGACCGTAAATATAGTCGTTTATTGAGTCCAGTGCACCAGCTTCATGAACTGCCTTTAGCTAAATGTGTGAAAGCGAGTGTTCAAAAATGGGAGGTTGATTCTATTGTGATCTCAGAGTGGTGTGCTCGTATATTGACTACGCTTTGAAAACGAAGTGTCCGCTTGACGTCAGAGAAATTCCTGGATTCCAATATTCCTATAAAATGTACATGCGCAGCATATCAGTGAACAAGGTAACGCCGTGATAACTTTGTTGGTGGTTCGGCTTCAATAAAATCTCTGTTCGGAATTCATTATTGTTCATGCTCTCGCATGCATGTTTTTTCAGCTATTACCATTGAAATGCAGATCATTTCCGACTTCTGCCATTAAAAGATTTCGGTGAGCGCAGATTATAAGAAATCTTCGGAACATTTAAGAACCATAACGACATTACTTCGGATCCAATTTTGGTCTTTGGAGTTGGTGTCATTGCAAGTGTGATTGTAGCTCTCGCCAGACGAAGACTTTGATACTCCTTTAATGATCAGCTAGATTTAGACTAAGCGGCAAACCGAGTCCTACAGAACCAATTGAAACAGGACTTTGCTCAAGAGTTTTAGGATTCCGATAAAATTTCAAAAGGTTACATTAACTAATTACTAAAGTCATTCGAGCAGTTCACCTCGGCCAGACCAGCGCGAGTAAAATTGTATCTAGCGAAATAGTTTTTATGCAAAATATCTTTAAAATTCCCTCTATAAGTAGGAGCATTTATTTAAGCGTTTATTCTTAAACTCCATTCGAAGCATTCATTCACGGCATTCATTCCCGGCATTCATTCACGGCATTCATTTACGGCATTCATTTATGGCATTCATTTACGGCATTCATTTACGGCATTCATTTACGGCATTCATTTACGGCATTCATTCACGGCATTCATTCACGGCATTCATTCACGGCATTCATTCACGGCATTCATTCACGGCATTCATTCACGGCATTCATTCACGGCATTCATTCACGGCATTCATTCACGGCATTCATTCACGGCATACATTCACGGCATACATTCACGGCATACATTCACGGCATACATTCACGGCATTCATTCACGGCATTCACTCACGGCATTCATTCACGGCATTCATTCACGGCATTCATTCACGGCATTCATTCACGGCATTCATTTCCGGCATTCATTTCTGGCATTCATTTCTGGCATTCATTCACGATATTTATTCACGGCATTCATTCACGGCATTCATTCCAAGCATTCATTCCAAGCATTCATTCCAAGCATTCATTCTAAGCATTCATTCCAAGCATTCATTCCAAGCATTCATTCCAAGCATTCATTCCAAGCATTCATTCCAAGCATTCATTCCAAGCATTCATTCCAAGCATTCATTCACGGCATTCATTCACGGCATTCATTCACGGCATTCATTCACGGCATTCATTCACGGCATTCATTCACGGCATTCATTCACGGCATTCATTCACGGCATTCATTCACGGCATTCATTCACGGCATTCATTCACGGCATTCATTCACGGCATTCATTCACGGCATTCATTCACGGCATTCATTCACGGCATTCATTCACGGCATTCATTCACGGCATTCATTCACGGCATTCATTCACGGCATTCATTCACGGCATTCATTCACGGCATTCATTCACGGCATTCATTCACGGCATTCATTCACGGCATTCATTCACGGCATTCATTCACGGCATTCATTCACGGCATTCATTCACGGCATTCATTCACGGCATTCATTCACGGCATTCATTCACGGCATTCATTCACGGCATTCATTCACGGCATTCATTCACGGCATTCATTCACGGCATTCATTCACGGCATTCATTCACGGCATTCATTCACGGCATTCATTCACGGCATTCATTCACGGCATTCATTCACGGCATTCATTCACGGCATTCATTCACGGCATTCATTCACGGCATTCATTCACGGCATTCATTCACGGCATTCATTCACGGCATTCATTCACGGCATTCATTCACGGCATTCATTCACGGCATTCATTCACGGCATTCATTCACGGCATTCATTCACGGCATTCATTCACGGCATTCATTCACGGCATTCATTCACGGCATTCATTCACGGCATTCATTCACGGCATTCATTCCAAGCATTCATTCAATATAAGATTGTATGAAAAAGTACTGTGTACGACACCTATTTGACGGGTATCGTGAATAAATTGTGCACGATTGTATTATATTTTGTAAAAAATTTCAGTGACTTGATCAGTAATTGCGATTCATGTGCTCAATTCTTACTTACATTAGAAGGGCACAACTATTGTATCTAAGGGGATTACCTCTCCCAGGAGCAAAATGAGAGGTCCCGAACTGATCTTTGTTTGGTTACGGATCATTTAAAGTCTGTTCCCCCTTGACCGTTGTTTTTTTCAGCACCTACTACTATCTTCTTCAACTTGCATCTTGTATAGTAAAATTTTTTCAATCTTGCTGGGTCTTTGCGCAGGGTGTGGGGGACACATTGTGCATATATTCTCCGTTCCCTTTATTTTATATTAAGTGGTACCTTCTTCTTTTCTCTTTTGGAAACATTTTGTGGTTTAAAAGGTTAAACTAACTTATAATCTATTCTAACTCAAAATCACACCTTAAGATTTGAATTTCTGTGGAAAAAAAGACCGAGACCTAGATACGCCATGCGACGGATGAAGACATTCTAACACTTTGAAAAAAAAACTGCGCGCATGAGACTGTACGCTAGAAAACAAAGGAAAATAAAATTTCAACTCAAGAACGAATTTGTTGGTCAAAAAAGCTCGAACAAGAACAGAGAATTCGACCCAACCAAAAATGGTTGAACTGAGTGTAGGAGCAAACCTGATTTTCCCGTTGCAACAACTGGTGCATGGAAAATTTAACGAAATAAATAAGGAAACAACGTAAACGTATAACGTACAATGGAAATAAACCAGCATTCAAAATAAGGGGAGCTGAAAGTGCAGAACTTGGGCAATTAGTTTGAAATTATTCACTTACATTTGTCGGCCCTGGTATTATTATCGTAAACACAGACTATAGTGATGTTTACTGATTGTTCAACTTAGTCCTGAATACTTATCGATAAATTCCTATTAATCGAAGAGCTGATGAATAATTACATGATGAACTGATTTTCAAAGAATAAATAATTGTACAGCTGTACGACTAATTGGTCTATAGGACAGTTGGAAATTATCTACATGGCTAGGAATTTCCTTTTATCTTGTTCGATAACTACGCTTTCTTTTCTGTGGATGATGCTCCAGACATGAGTCATTCAAGCGCGCATTGCGAAAACTTCGCAGCATTGTCGTAGGCTTGTGCGGTGTGTACATTGTGGATTTTCTGCACATCCCAACTTTATCGTGCGTTTACGTGAGCTTGAGCTTTAAATTTGTTCGCCGTCGAGGGTGCACTTAATGGTGAACCAACTTTCCTGTTCTATTCTTACCGTAACAAGTAATTCTATCAGCCGTAGCGCTGTTTTCTTCATAAAAATTTTTTCACCCGTTTAGGAAAATTTTTTCACCCTTCACAAGCGATATACATTATTTGTTAGCATCCCTGAAGACTGGACTGGGTAAAGTTGACCGGTTTTTATATAGCTGAATGAGAAATGTGGCATCCGTTAATTTTTTGCTTACCTGCGCTGTTATACAATCTGACTTGTCCTCTGCTTCTGCCAGCTTTGCTCTCACGAAAAAACTCGCGACTATAGTGAATTGAACGAAGGTGTATCTGGGAATTTCATTACGCAATTTTTCACTATTTCCCGTGTTCATTGTCACTGCTGCGGCACTTGTCAACCAATTACGTTGTTCGAGGCCTAAATTTTTTACAACGTACAAATTTCACGTCAGAATTTTTATTCAAAACCCGAGCTCAACACTAAGGGCACAGCTAGTAGTAAAAAAGGATACACTGCCCCCAATTAAATTCTTCTTGATGTAGAATCTGACTGGATGCTCTTTGCAAGGTCTTGATCAAACAGCGGCTAGCTTTGAAGCTAACGTGGGCATAAATTTGCCGTGTCAGCCCACTGCAGTCGCTGAGTGTATCTTGCTCGCAGCCTGCATGTTGTTTGTCACGGCCGACTCGCTCCAGAGTTGCACTTTGAAGACAAAATTGGAATTTCCAACGCTGCCCCTGATCGCGTGTTTACCGTCGGAATAAGTCACCTCTCGCTCTCTGTTGATCTTAACGCTCACCGCGCCAGTTTTGCTGAACTGATCTGAGGCGAGCCTTGGACTTGACCACTTTTGCTCTATTTTTGGGGTCAGTGGCTGGCCTTGCTCAGCTTGTGTTAGACTGTTACTGTGGAAATCCTTGAATGGACCTCGTGTAGCTTAGTGTTGGTAAACATTTCCAGTCATCGGAGACTTGGCTGACCGAACGCTGCAGCCTTGTAACCAGACCAATTGTGTTATGATTTAAACGATTGAGTCTTTCGTCGTGTAGAACGCGTAATCTTTGAGTTATTTTCGTTTACATGACTCCATAGTTTCAAGTAATTTTCACAAAATGCGTTACTAAATGATGCAACTTTACGAACGAGGTAATTTTAATGTGTACTGAAGTGGAATGTACTCGTGGAATTTGAATGAAAAAGATGGAAATAATTCGTCCTCTATAGAGAACATAATTATCACTGTGGAACACACATTTGGTTGCATGAGTTCTCACACTTTATCCATAGTGGAATTGAGGTCACTTATTCCAAAAATGGTATTCGTTTATGAAGATCAGGGATAGTTTTCATGCTGCGCGACCGTGTTTTTTATTTTAATCAAGAAATTTGATTAAATTTAACACTACAGTGCAGGTAAATGAAATCCTATCATTAAAATAAGAGTTCATAAAGCTATTGAAGGAAAAATGGCTTCTCAACCGAGTTAAGGAAAATGTGTGGCGCTTTCGGATGCGTTCTGCTACATATATGGTACATTCACAGCTCCAAAGCATAAAACAAACATTAGTGAATTTTTGAAGCGAGCTTTCTTTTTTAATTTCAAGTAAAACTTTAGCGCTAGAGCTAGAAGTTAGGTAGGCTTCCTTTTTGTTAAAATAACATAGGTTTTTGTTTTGTTACGGATCATCTTTTTCGGTTCACTGCTGTCCAGTTCTTTCAGCACCTACTACTTTCTTCGTCAACTTTGATCATGTTTCATGACCTTCTTTCTCATCTTACCGTTTCTATACCCTTTCTGCATAGATTCCACGTTCCCTTAACTCAATACTAAATGTTATCTTCTTCCTTCCTCTCTTTGAATCTCATTTGTTGAAGATAGGGAGGCTTAAACTAACTAATAATCTAATCTTCAAGTAAAACTTGGAGATCAAGATAAATCTTGGGCCATCATAAGGTATGTCATTCCGGCGAAGAAAACTTTTTTCAATGGACGAAAGGAAAAAATAAAGTAAAATTCGGCATTCCGATTATATGGCGTGAGCCACGAGACCATGTCAGACTGTTCCTTCTGCCTTCCTGATGTTGCTGGTTTTGCTGATAAATCTCGTCAGCTTATCACATACTCTAGTCTAAATTCAGCAATCAGACCTGCGCCCCGTTCAGACGCTGTTCCAAAGCCTATCTTCGCTATACTAGATTCTCTTAACTCTGACAGAGAATCCGACTCTGGGTTGACAGAGGAGTGTAACGGAAACAGTGACTCAGATTTTGAAGGCGTATTGATTGACCCGTAAACATTTAGCCATGCAGAACTCAATGATTTAGTCCCAGAGCTGGGTTTGTTTAAAAGGCTGTTAGAACTGTTGGCTTCACGATTAAAAGATGTAAACTTGCTGGGAATGGACGCAAAGGTAACATTCTATCGCAACAGAGAAGATAACCTCTTTCAGTTCTTTGATTCTAAATTCAACTTCGCATATTGTTGTTACATTCCTGGATAAGTAATCGCGATAGCTACAGGTAATGATCCGAAAGGGTGGCGCCTCTCTATAGATAGCTCTACGCAGAGACTGGCATGTGCTCTATTACATTTAGGCAACATATTTGGCTTAAAACTCATAGGACACTCAATACAATTATATAGAAGAAAAATATGAACACATAAAAACAGTTGAAGTGCTGCTCAAATTTAAAGAATACAAGTGAAACATTAGTGTTGACCTAAAAATGGTCAATTTTTTGTTGGGACAGCAAAGTGGCCACATAAAATTCCCTTGCTTTATGTGCCTCTGGGTAGGCAAAATCAAAGACAGACACTCGATTCAGAAGAAATGGCTAGTCAGGGAAAGCTTCAATGTTGGGGAAAAGAACATCATTCATGAGCCCCTAGCGGACTGTGAAAGATTTGTTTTCCCACCCCTTAAAATCAAGTTAGGGCTTACGAAACAGTTCGTCAAGGTGGTCAATACTGACAGAGACTTTCAAGTATTTGTATCATGCGTTCCTCGGTGTAACGACAGAAAAACTTCAAAGCAGGTATTGACGACGGCCCTCAAATTAGGAAGCTAATTAATTAAAGATCAAGCTTTCACTCAATCTATGTCTCCGCTGGTCCGCTGTGAGGGTAAGAAAAGCTGGCTCCAAGCTCAACTTTTATTGGAATGCTAGGTTTGTAGAATGGCGGACTGTTGCTGGTTACGGTAAGAGTGTGCGACTCAAAATCTACCTTAGTATACGCGGTGAGCACTTTTATGTATTATCTCCCAGCGGTGTAAGGTGGGTGGAGCATTTGTTCATCTCCCAAGGAACTTTCTTGGAAACAAGATTTCAAAGGTAAATAAAGATCTAGTTGAATCTTTGATGGAAAGTTTACAGGTGTTCGGTTACAACGTGAGTATCAAGATGCATTTCTTGAACGGTCACGTTGAATCATTTCCGGTAAATTTGGAGGACGTGTGGGACGAGCAGGTTGAACGCTATCCCCAGTATATCAAAATTATGGAAGATCGATATCAAGGTCGCTGGGACGTTCACAGGAAGGTCGACTACTGCTGGAGTATTCAACGAGACTGCACAGGGAAGCGACATCCTAGACGGTCAATTAAGCTGAAATTTCTTCCTGAATAACTGTTATTCTTCGAAAAAAACATCTGATGAATCTTCAATATGTTTGCTAAGGTATGTAAGAGTAATTATTATTTAATTCTGCATACTTGTAATGGGTTTTGAATTGCATTCATTTGTGCTGTTTAGTTAGAATTTTTTCAGTAGTATGTGGTGGTCTACCTATTTATTACCTGTAGTAAATGGAAGGTAACTCATTGCAAGAAAACTTGATCCAATAGAATATAACTCAAACCATATTTGAAATCAGTGACCTCAATTTGCCCAGGAAAAAATTTCAAAGCGTATGCATCTGACAAAAATAGAATTTTGTTCTCCATTGAATTGTAGTATGTGGAAATTAGCGCTCCTAAGGGGAATGTGTGAAGTTTTGAGTTAAAGGTTAGGTAGGTCTTCTTTTTATTGAAATAGAGTGTTTTTTTTGCAACAGATCATCTTTTTTCCGGTTCACTACTCTTATGTTTTCAAATAACTACAATTTTTCTTTTTTTAACTTTTATCTTGCTTCACGGTCTTTACTAACTTATTGTTTCTGTTTCTTATGCACCTTATGTATAGATTCCTCGTTCCCTCCAGTGTATACTAAATGGTACCTTCCTCTCTTTGGAACGCCTATGTGGCGGTTAGGGAGGCTTAAATAAACTTATCTAATGGGAATAATACTTTAGTACTTAACATGCGTTGCCAGTGCTGTAGAACACTTTTGCGCTGGCTTATCGCTTTTCGAGCCTCTTGATGCAAGAATTATTTCGACGCGGAACAGTATACGTGGTGTGTGGAAGAGAGCTACTTTTTCGACAGAACATGATACGGACAGCTTAGCGAGATGTATCATGGCAGCTGAGCGAGATGTATCATGGCAGCTGAGCGAGATGTAGAATTAGCCTGCGAGTGGCTTTTGCCGCATCAACACTACGTGGAGACCGAGTTCTGGATGCAGACGAACACATACAGTACGGTGGCAAAAAATTTAGGTGAACAATAATTGTTTATGTGAGAACAGTATGCACGTAGGGGCTAGCACTTATTGGAATACGTGCGTGCGTAAACTAATGTGCATTTTAATCCATTAAGTGTGCATTTTTCCTCCCGCTAAGATTTTTGTGAGTTTAGCCTTTCTTTCTGTAAGAAAATTGATTTGTTAACAAATAGTTAAGCTTTTCGTTATATTTTTCAATTTTTTTATAACTTCGAACCCTTCAGAAGGATACAATTATCGTATCTGTTGGAATATTCATTCCCAGGAGTAAATTGTGAAGTCCCGAGCTGAGGATTAGGTTGGCCTTCCTCTTGCTAACACAGCTTAGGTTTTTGTTTTGTAATGGAACTTTTTTCTTTGGGTCACAGCTATCTTTCTCAGAACGTCTGACTATTTTCTTCAACTTCTATGTAGTATCATGAAATTCTTTCCCAACTTGCTTTTTATGTGGTCAGAGTTTTAAGTGGGAACACATCTTTTGCTTCAATTCGCCATTCCCTTAACTGCATATTGAATGGTGCATTCTATTTTCCACTTCACTTTTTGTAACACTTTTTTTGTAGTTAAGGAGGCTTAACACATTTACTGCGATACGACCAATCGATGGGTCATTTGAAGATGTTTTAACAGTTTTCTAAAAATGATTGTATATAATGGACCCAATTAATGCTTGGGACTTATAAAATTGCTTACAACTTTTTAATTTAAACGTGAGTTGAATACTGAACTTCAGTTTTACCTATCACAGACAACTTGTTAAACTAGCTCATCTAATTTAATTTTATGGCATCGAGAAAAGCCTGTATAATTTTGGCATTTTGGTGATCATATGCCCTCGAGATCTAGGTGATGGATAAGTGGCTTAGTGTAACAAAATAGCGAATGTCAAAGTGGGTCTCATGAATAAGTAAGCAAATTCTTTTACTCGCATTTGTCCCTCCGGGACGGCAGTTGTGAGATGAGAGCCGTGACTGTGTACGGTGATTGTGGCCGCGATACCGCAGCACTACAGGGGCACCGCGCACCAGTCAGAGTGTATCATGTGTATCATCGCCTGCCTCTCCTCTCTCGCGCTCCCCTGTAATAAGGGCTAATGAGGGCGGGTCCGCGCAAAACAAGGGGCTTCTGTGTCATAAAATACGAAGGGGAAGCTCGCCTCTAGCTGGACCAGAGAGTGGCTCGAAAAAAATGAAATAAAATGAAGCGAGTCCACTCGCTGCCGGAAGCGCTTCTCACCGCTGTCTTCACCCGATCTTTTTTGGGAGCCCTTCCATTTCGGTGATCTTTATTCCCTGGGGCATTTTTTTAGTCTAAGTAATGTTCACATTGCGTGGAGATGAACAGTTTCCTGACGTATTCCACGAAATGACTGTCTTTTGGTTGGCTTCTGGCCCCCGACAGCCGTACTTGTTACGTTGTGGAACGCTGTCTCCTCCGCATCCAGTGCTTTGTCTCTCTGTTCTCGAATTTATCAATTTTGACAAGCAGATTCCTGCTTTAAAAAATTGAAGCATTTCTGATGCGAGTAAAAATTATGACATTATTAACGTAAAGGAAAATTTAATTCAATCGAGATAAATACTTCCAAATAAACTTCTTGAACGCATGTGATTCCCTCTTTAAATTTTATCATATTAATGTTGAGATAATTTTCGAATGAATTTCAATCCGCGATCATGCAAGGTAATTTTTTTGTAACAAAAATTTGTACTCACTGTGTAATGCTCAGGTGTTCAGTTTACAGACGGGGAGTCGATACTCCGGCCTGGGCGCGCAACCAACCAACATACTTTATGTAGTTTATTATATCTTTGTGGGGTTAGCTCTCAAAATTTCTCTAATTTTACAGCTTGGTGTTTCAGGAGAGTTTAGTTTTAGTAGCTCGTACATTAGGTTTAAGTCGGGTAGATGACTGGGGCCCTCAAGGGTGATCATGTTTGGTACCTCGGTTTTAGAAAGGCTATTAGGGACTCGTATCTTTCGCCCCACTTCACTTCTTTCAGTTTTCATGCCTTCTTCGATATTTTTTCTTCGATCTTCCTCAAGTTGCTGTTTCGGTGTCCAGGGTAATTTGTGTGGGAATACACCTTGTGTCTATATTCCACATTTTCCTTAGTCCGTACTAAATGCTCTCTTCTTTTCGCTTCGGTGAGATAACCTTTTGTTGTAGCTAGATATTCCCCCTCAGGAGGATACAACTATTGTATCTATGGGAATTAGCGCTCCCAGGGGGACAATGTGAGGGCCCGAGCTAAAGGTTAGGTAGGCTTTCTTTTTGTTAAAATAAAATTGGTTTTTGTTTTGTTACGGACCAACTTTTTTTTTGGTTCACTGCTGTCCTGTTTTTTCAACACCTACTACTTTCTTCTTCAACTTTGTTCTTGTTTCATGAACTTCTTTCTCATCTTACTGTTTCTATGCCCTTTCTACATAGATTCCACGTTCCCTTAACGCCATACTAAATGTAGTCTTCTTCCTTCCTCTCTTTGAATCTCATTTGTTGAGGATAGGGAGGCTTAAACTAGCTAATAATCTGTAGCTAGATAATCTTGAATTGAATGATGTAAAAATAATCTTATTCCTATTTGGCTGCCAGTGCTTTGTATTTACAGAAATTGACGCATTGAGAACTCATTAGCGGGATCGGGAATTCAGTCAACCGGCTCTTACACTCTCAGCACAATGTCAATCTTAGTTAATACATGGCGTGGTTCTCAGATCACTAATTCAGGAATGCCTAGAGTTATGTATGGTCAGACGACAAAAATGATCGCCTAATTTCTTAGCTGAAAATTATGCTGAAAATGCTCTTGATGATAATCAAAGATGTTTTTAGACATAATAAAGACTTTAGCACAAGCAGAGTTGCAGTACAAACGTAGGTACTTTTGCAGAACACGCGGAGACTGGAACTTAAACTGTTTCAGTAGCAAAATAAGAGAACTTCCTCTTATTGAAAATGAGAGTGAACTGATTCCAGATTTGAATTGGTTTTGATTACATCACCAACATTTTACCCAATCCCTTGCCACCCTCCGAATGATTCGCTATTTTTAGCGCGACTGCGGAGCACAAAGATATCGTAGGAAGCATGTGCCTTACTCTGGAAGACATTTTATATCTTGTATTTCTGTGTAATTTTATAATGGAGAACCATCCTACAGCTGACTCTCGTAATGGCAACTCCTCTTCCGGGTAAATATACGTCCAGGGCCTCTATTTTACGGGACGTTTGTTGTCGTGTTTGGACGTTTGTTGGACGTTTGTTGGACGTTAGGTCGTTTTTAGAATATTTGAACATTTGTTTTTAGAAACATTTGAATATTTGTTTGACGTTTGTAGTATGTTTGGACATTTGTAGGACGGTTTTAGAGCATTTTTAAGACGTTTGAATGATGTTTGGACGTTTTTTTTATAAATGTTTGGATGCTTCTTAGTAATGTTTGGACGTTTTTAGGATTCTTGAACATTTGTAGGCCGTTTTCAGCCGCGTCATCGACGTTAAAATAAGAAATACAACATTCTGGTAACGCTCAAAGTTTTGTCTGCAAACTCCTTTTTACGTTTAAAGTACCCTCGATAAAACCAAAGTTTGCTCGACTAAATGTAGAAGTTGATTGAAAAGTTACAATGCGGTGAAAAATCCGTATTCGTTATTTCTAGAACTATGTTTTTATTTTAAACATTGTTAAAGACCTAGAAGAAGTCAGACATCGGCACAAGACATTGTTTGCAATCGGAAGCTGAAGACGAACTAGTGAGAAGATCACTCATATGAGTGAGGGTAAGAAGCTTGTACGCACATTTTCTGAGATGGTTAAGCCTAAGTCGTGAAACCATTTAGTCGATATTCATTAGGTTATTTACCTTATAAATTCACTGTGTACTTTGGACATTATCACGTATTTTCTTTAATTTTATTAAGCATTTTCTGTACATGGATTAGTTTTCAAGTTGCTTCATATTTATTTTTAGGTCCCCTCAGGACGGATGCAGTTAGTGTATCTGTGGGAATTTGCGCTCCGATGGGGGAATATGTGAGCTCCCGAGCTAAAGGTTAGGAAGGTTTTCCTTTTGTTGAAATAGAATAGGTTTTTGTGTTCTTACGGACTGTCTTTTTTCGGTTCACTGCTGTCCTGTGTTTCATAACCTATTACTTTATGCTTTAATTTTTATCTTGTTTCATGAACTTCTTTTTCCACTTAGTGTTTCTATGCACCTCATGCATAGATTCCGCATTTCCTTTACTTCATACTAAATAGTGCCTTCCTCCTTCCTCTCTTTGGAACGCGTTTGCTGCTGCTGAACAAAATTATGTTGAAAAAAAATTATATTTTAGTTTAAGTTCTTAACCCTTTCGGTACTAACGGCTACTCCAGTGCCAAGTTGGCTAGTGCTTCCAGTTTAGGGCATCTAACCTAGTTTTAAAGTAATTTAACTAGTGAGGGAATATTTTGGAGTAAATAACAAAATTAGGGAAATTACAAAAATTCTTTAAACTAGTTTTTGAACAATTCCAGAAGCCTGCAAATGTAAATTACCATAGGCTACATTAGGACCCTATAGCATAGGCACGCGTAAGTTCCTGCTACAGGGTCCGTGCATCACATTCAATACCCTTTACAATTAACTTGAGCAAGTTGTTTCTGAACTTTCTTTATTTCTGGTAAATTCCGGCAAAAACTTATAAATAATTTCTTCGTAAATACAAAACTGTATCATCAACATCACAAATTTATGTCGCAAAGCATGGAGCTTCAAAGATTCAAAAAATTTTAAAATTAAAATAAAGAAGTAAGCACTTGCTTAAGCTAAAAGCACCCACACTAGGAAATTTTCACTGATCATTCAGGGTAATGACAAATTTTTTCCCTGGATGTTTTTACCCAAACCATTTGAATTATCGTACCGAAAGGGTTAAACTAAAATAAAATTTAATTAAATATATTTTTATGTTTTGTATTAAACTTTTTCGAGTGTTCTTTATCTTGAAACCAATTCGTCGAGTTTGATCATAGCAAATGTTGTGTAATATTGCGCTGAAATGCTTTATTGATATGAAATTTACCAAATCAACCACCATCCTTTGCTCCGTATGTTTGCTAACCGGTTTCCAGGATTGTCATTACTGTCTACCTAACTTTTAGTTGATGAATAATTTTCAGAGAATTTATTGTTGCATTGATATTGTTATCAAGAAAGTGAATTTTACAAAATCATCTGAATGTTTTGTTTATGTTGTTCAAGCATTTTATGATGTCATTAGTATATTTTACAAAGGCGATTAGCAAAGAGTTTTACTTTTTTACCGTAGCTCGCGCTTCATGTACGTGTCCTCATACCTATATTAATTACGATACTGATCTTATTGATCATGTTAGCGACATTGTTGCTCGTGATTTTATTGTTCATGTCTGGCGGTAGCGAGATCGAGGCGCAGCTGCATTGCTTCCGCTGCCTGATTTACATGACCTTTATTTCGTAACGGCGTCGTCTGCGAGGCTTCTTCGTTAGGTGCGGACCGTCCTATCGGCAGCTTGGAATGCCTTCTCAATTTTACAGCGCGGCAAATGTACAGTCATTTGGAATGAGAAGTGCTATTTGCGTCAGGCACATCGCCGTTCTGGGTTTGCCTCGAATCTAAAATGGGTCGAGGTATTTCCATTTACGTGCAGGGAATCAGTTCTTTCAAGGTATTGTTGACGCGAAGCAAATAGGGTTGTACTTGCGGTACTTCAAATTACGCTTCACCTTATACGACCTGTCGCTTATTCTTAGTTGACGTATAAATAGTTTCACGTTTCCCGGTAGCCTAAATATCACCATGCGACGCTTTAGTGATTTTGACATTTGCTAGAGATCCTTTCACCGGAAATATTTTAATTCTCACCTCCTCAGGGGTATAAAACTATTACATCTATGAAAATTAGCGCTCCCAGGGGGAAAATGTGTAAGGGCCCGAGCTGAGAATTAGGTAGGCCTTCTTCTTGTTGAAATTATTTTATTTTGTTTTGATAGGGACAACCTTTTTTTCGGTTTACTGCTGTCCCATTTTTCAGCACCTTTGACTTTCTTCTTAAACTTTTATCTCGTTTCAGAACCTTCCTTCTTAGCTTACTGTTTCTGTGCGCACGAGATATTTTGCGGGAACACCCTTTGTGCAAAGATTCTGCATTCCCTTAACTCCGCACTAAATGGTGCCTTCAACCTTCCTCTCTTTAAACATCTTTGTTCGGGCTGCCCGATGTGTTCAGGTGTACTTGATGTGGTGGAGTGTAATACCAACGATAGATTGTGACTTGCATATGGTAGAGGTGATGTGTGGAATTTTTAAAGGTATTTTGTGGATATTTTGCGATGCAATGTAATCGGAAGTCCTGGTGAATTTGTATTGTTGTGGTTCAACTTTGGCCTGAAAGCCAAAGCGACAGCTAAATAGTTTATGACCGAAGCTGTCGTTAAATGAGTTATTATTATTATTATTATTATTATTATTATTATTATTATTATTATTATTATTAGTTATTGTAAAGGGAGGCGACGACTAATTTATTTCAATCAATTTTATATCAGTTGCGGTCGTTAATTTTTTAAATAATGTAGATGTCCATCCTAGGTAAGGAGGAGTTGTTGTTGAATAGCTTACTCATTCTCGTCCAGTGAGGATTAGGGTTCAAACTTTAACAATAATTAGCTTCTAATTTTCATTAAATATTTAAAAAGCTCTATACTGCACTAAGTGAGCAGTCGGTCTCGAGACGCATTTAGAACTCGAAGAAAATAGCGTGGGGAGAGCTATCCCCCATCACAGTAATGGATTATACGCAAACATACGAGTATATTATTTTCCCGCTCCCCTCCATTTTCCAGCAGGTAATGTGTTGCTAAGTAAACCGGCATAGAATTGGTACAAAATGTGATCGTTGAGGTACAACTCCGCCCTCTAGTTGCCCGTACCTTCCAGCCCGCGTGTCTGACTCAGAGATCCTCTATATCTGCTGCAAAATGAACACTCAACCGAATATTTACTTCCTTACAAGCACTGGACCCAACATTTACTTCCAAATAAACACTGGACCCAACATTTTCTAACAAATTAACACTGGACCCAACATTTACTACCAAATAAACACTGAACCTAATATTTACAACCATTCAATTAATGAACCCTACATTTAGTACCATTTAATTACTGAACCTAATCTTTACTACCATGTAAACAATGAACCCGCAATTTACTACCATGTAATCACTGAACCCAATGTCTGCTACCAAATTATTCTCATTTGATTACGGGAGTATACAGAATTCGAGCTTTTCTTTATCATATCACATTCAAGGGATGCCTTGCATCCCTCAACTACCAAAGAATTCAGAATTGTTGTTTGGTTTTCTGTCGTAGTAGTCTTCTTGTTTTCTATATTATTTAAACGTGGTGAAATACACCAAAATTTTTTCACTTCTATTTTAGTGGCAGTTCATATGTTTTCATGTCATGCACTTCGCATTATAATTGAAAGCATTGTGAGTTTTTTCGTGTTATCGAATTTCAAGGCTGAACAGCTCGCACTAACAAAATATCTCTTAAAAATAGAGAACTAGGTATTACTTATTGAACATTTTTAGGTTTTTAGACGTTTGCGCTCATAGGTTTTTTGTCTCGTCAATTTTTTTTATTGTTTCCCGTTCTGTGCTCACGCAGTACCCAGTCAGCAAAGAATCCCGTTATTCTACGTGAAATAATTTTTTAAAACCCCTGAATGGCCGGACGAAAAACACCAACGTGTTCCTATTCCGTTACCATTTTTTTCGTTGTGATTGAGCGTACCGTTCTTGTGTTCTTCAACAAATTCAACTGGAAATTTATCAATGCATAATGAATGTAAAAAACGAGAGTTTTAAACTTAAACAACAAGCAAGAACAATCAATAGGTGCACTTTTTCACAAATAACAAAAATTTTATAAATTCCAAGTTTTCAAGGTTCTCGGTTTGAAGTTATAACGTGTGTGCCCAGTTCGTTGTATTTTCTTGCTTCTAAAATATAAATTTCAAATCAAATGTTGCCTTTAAATATGGCAACACTAAAGTGCTCAGTGTTTACGAATCAGATCACGCTGCGACATAATGCTGACATCGAGTCACGGTTGTTAAATGAAAGAGTGGCAGGCAAAGACGCATAGGCGCACGGTGCGGTCAACGGCAATGCTTGTGGCGCTACTAGGTTGTATCAAGAGCTTTCCCTAATGGATGCTTTCCCAGACATCACTTGTTTGCAAACGTGCATCGTCGTTCACGTAAGTTTCAAAGCGGACTGATGTGAATATGATCGGCCTAGGGAATTCCGTGATGCAGCTGAGGACGACGTGTAACCCATACTTTCGTGAGAAGCCTCCTGCAGCACGTGAGTAGAGGGTGTCAAGCCACTCTGACGTGTGGCTTGTTCTCAGTCACAACATGCTACATTTGTACCACCTTCTGAAAGTCCAGGATCTGCTCCCTACCGGCTACATCTCTTCTGTACAGATTGCATGTTGGTACCTGAAGTAAGAGACAAGAAAACAACAATGAAAAATTCTTGAAGCATGTTCTCTTCTCCCACGAAGCCAATTTTATACGCAATGGAACACATAACTTGCACACCTGCAAGAGGATAACCTTCAGGAAGTCCATTGGTACAACAACCAATTTCGGTTTGGAGTCGATGTGTACGCTGGTATTGTGCTCGACCATCTCACTGGCCGTACTTAATGCCGTTTCCTTTAAACAGACCAGTCTAAGCCCCCCTTCCTAAGCGACGTAATGCCTAAACCATAGGACATGCCTCTTGGTTTCCGCCGTCGAATGCGATTCCAGCACGACGAAGCTCTGGCACGTTTCAACAGGAATGCTCGCCAATATCTGAACTACGCCCTTCCAAAAAACTGGATGGGACGTAATGAACTAGTGGCATGGCCTCTAAAGTCTCCAGACACAAGCCCTTTAGATTTCTTTCTCTGGGGCTTTATGAAATCATTAATTTACGAAGCATCGGCGAAGTCTAAGATGCATCTCGTCACTAGGATAGCGGTCGCAGCAAGTAACATTGCAGAATAACCAGACTTTGGTATTTGGTACAGCATTTCACTCGGAAGAGGTACCACACGTGCGTTGACGTAAGGGACAAGCGTCACGAATAATTTCGTGAGTTTATTTCATAAATACTAGTCCACCCCCCTTGATTGAAATGAAAAAGTCGAAATGAGAGAAAGGCCGTAAGTAATTAAAAAATACAATCTCTCGAGAGTTGCTGAGGCCGCGTGAACACGGCCCGTCAAAATATATAGGGCTGGAGCTTGTATCACAGATACGCTCATCACACACTGCAGGCTGGCTTCGGACAGACAGACCGACGGACGGACGCGGCTCTTATTATAGTATAGATTGCTAAGCTAATTTCTATTTTTTCACTATAGCATTTCTCAGAAACAGGAATGTTAATTAATGGGCATCATGGTTAATTTTTGGCTTACTGCTGTTGCGATCAAATGTTATGCTGGTGAAAATGAGTGTCACAAACACGGCCTTAAACTTTGAATATTAGTATCTTGATAACGTATCATACATATACCGGGCTTATCCTCCCTATGGGAGGGTAGCCGACAGCAGGCCACAATCACCACACTTAGTCACTAGGAGGCGAGAGAGGCAGCACCGGCCGCACCTGAACTACCAGGATCAGCAGCAGCCCAGCACAACCACCTTCCACAGTCAGGCCCGACAGCCACAGCTGGTTTACCTCGACCGCTTCATTGAGTGCAGCCCCTCCCCCCGCACATGACAGGTCAACCCCATCACACGCGGGCAGCTAAAGTAACGCGTCAAAAATAAAATTACCTCCTTATACACTGCCCCCACTCACTTCTGTCCGCAGCCATCCCTCTCGCCACGTCCACAGTCAGACCCCTCTCATACAAAGCACGTCGCACCCCATCCATCCAACTCATCCGTGGTCTACCTCGCGCTCGAAGACCACTCACTTCCGACATATATATCTTTTTCACCAGCCGCTCAACATTCATTCTTTCAACATGCCCAAACCATCCAAGCACTCTTTCATCCACTCGCCTGCTCAACTTTTTGATAACACCCGTCTGCCCCCTAACCAACTCATTCCTGATCCTATCTCTTCTAGTTACTCCATACATGCTCCTCAAACACTTCATCTCAAACACATCCAACTTCCTCCTCTCAGCTGCTCTCAACCCCCAGGACTCTGCTCCATACAACAAAACTGGCACAATCAAACTTTCATTCAGTCCCCTCTTAGCATTCATACTCAAACTCCTGCATTCAAAAACTTTCCTCATTGCACCCAATGTCTTACAACCTTCACTCACTCGATGCTTCACTTCTACTTCCATACTATCCTTAACAGTCACATCCGACCCGAGGTACCTAAAATGCTCTACCTCCTCTAAAACTTCCCCATTCAACCTAACATCCAAAGTTCCAAACACTCCACCTCTTGAACATCTCATCACCTTACTTTTATTCACATTTACCCTCAATTTCCGCCTTTCGCACACTCTACCAAACTCTGCAACCAGTCTCTTCAGTTTTTCCCCTGAATCAGCCACAAGCGCTGTATCATCTGCAAACAACAGCTGACACACTTCCCAATACATACCATTTCGTCCCACCAACGATAACATAGTTTCGAAATATTTGGTATTCGTGAAAAAGTAGATGTAACGTGTTCCTGCCGACTGATATTGTTCGTACCACTTGTTTTTTTGCGTCTTGTATATTATTAAACAGAATTGTACCTCTCCTTTGTTTGTGAAAGCAACAACGGCTTTCATTTGACTCAAAAAATTGCGTATTACGTGGATGCGACAGCTAAAGACCTATTTCCTAAACATCAGATGTAGCACTGCCGAGTTTAATCATTGTTGTTCTCATTTTCTCTCATCACTCTTTCCGGTGCGACACTCTGCCAGGAATCTCCTATTCGCAACACCCTGCAGGCATGCAACCTTTCATTCGTAAATTCCTAAAGTCTCTCGCAAAGCCCCAGTGCGAACTTCACAACCGCAAAACCCTATAGTTATTTGTAAAATCGCAAAGTCTTAGAATTAACTATCAAAATTGTTAAAATAAAGGACGTCTTGGTAGTGAAGTTTCCATTTTTTCAAATTTTGAGATCAACAAAAACAAATTTAATTTTTTGACCCAAGCTTTCGGATAGATTAGCTCTAGCCGTCATCAGGGGAACGATCTATTTTTAAACAAAACCTCTTATGGTATCCGCGTGTATCTAGTATACAAAACATTTTATAAAATTTTTAGATGCAAGCCGAAAATCATTGATCAAGGGCCACTGATGAGCAAAGGAAGAAACTGCGGGGGGACATCAAGGTGACGATTAATTTTGTTTGGTTCCTTGTTTGTTTGTTTGTTTGTTCCACAGTACATTTCTTCGACAATTTTTCGGGCGTATTAATTTTTAACAATTTATAAGATAGATACATTTTCAAAATCAAAACAATGGTTATCTTCTTCGGAATGCTAGTAGACAAGGGATAACCTATTCTTCCTCTACACATTCTTAGCATGCTCATCAATTCGTTGTCAAAGATTTCTACCCGTTTCCCCAATGTAACATGCTTCACAATTTTTACATTATAATTTATATATAAGATTACTTTTTTTACAATTCTATCGTTTATCTTTAAGTCTGATTAGGCTGTTTTTTATTGTATTCGAAGATTTGAAAGCCAATTTAACATTGAATGGTTTTAAGATTCGCTGGACTCTTTCAGAACAACCTTTAATATACGGGACGCTAACATATTTCAGGGGGCGTTAGGAATTTTCGTTGCTTTATCGAGGTATGGGGAGCTTTTGACTATTTCCGCCAATCATTAGTCGGCTGCTATTACGTAGTTAAGGAGGAAAATTATTCTATTTCAATAATTAATCCACTGTTGAAAGTTCTTACTTCAAATTTTGCTCACTACAAATATTAACTGCTCTCTGATAAAGGGATTTCGCTACACTCCTCCTCTGTGATAAGGGATGATAGCTGAAAAAGCCTAAGTACCTGCCTGTGTTTGTTGGTTTCCGGTAGACCTGGAATTATAATCTATTTTTGGTTAATCGATTAATTAATATATATAAGTACGGGATGCATCCATTACTTTCTAATTCCATAGTAAATTATATGTTGATGTTGAACCCATTGATATACTGGAGAAATGTATCAGGCATATCTTCTGGTAGTGCAGTCAATATATCGTCAACGTAACGTTTCCAAGACAGTGGATGGCACGGGGGTGTTGATAGGAATTAATCCTCCATTGCTTACATTGTTATCTCGGCCAACGCGACAGAGATAGGGGAACCCACCGGTGTTCCTTCTACTTGTTGATAAATTTTGGGATTCCATTAAAAATGATTAGATTCAATGCATAGGTTGAGGAGCCGCAAAATAGCTTCAGTTGAAATCGGAATTACTTGAAGAGGTGGGTTGAAGTTCTGCAATTTTTCGGCGACACATTAATGAGCAAAATTTTGAGGTATACAAGTGAACAAGCTCTTCACAGCCGAAAGCTTGGGTCAAAAAATTAAATTTGTCTTTGCTGATCCCAAAATTTGAAAAAATGGAGAATTAACTATGTAATCTCAAAACCCTAGAGTTAATTTTGCCATCGCAAAGCCCTAGAATTAACTATAATTTCGCAAAGTTATAGAGTTAACCATACAACCGCAAAGCCCTATAAGTTAACTATACAAGCGCAAAGCGCCGCTCCGCAGCTTCGTCCCCTAGCCAAGCCGCAAGCCTCGGTGGAGCAAAGCCCCGCCACCGTGTTCCCTATCCTCTGTAATTCTGGCCGATGCTCTAATGCTGTGCCTGCATCTCCTCGCCATCGTCTCCAGCGCGGTCAGGACGCTTGCTCACATTGCCGCTCACATTCGCGCCGCTTTGAAGGCTTCTTTGAAGCTAAGGCGATTTTCTCGCCCCAATTTTGTGGGCATTTATCGACACCTGATAGCAGCTGGAGAACGGCGTGCAGGGCGCCCAGGAGTTGCGATTGGTTCCGTCATGACTACTTCTTATTTCCTCTCTGTCTACTGGGAAATGATTTGCTCGCATCAACTTTTTCTTCGCGCTTTCTCCTGTTCCTTTCTCTTTTGTTTTCTAGTTCATCGACTGTCTTAATGGTAGCAGCATGTTGGTAGGTTTATGCATGTTTGATATCGATGCTTAATATGTTGCAGGTCCTCGGGACTAGTTTTTCGCGATTTTGTAAATTCATTCAAGATTTTGCGAATACTCACTGTGTGGCAATTTTTTTCCTCTAATCAGCTTTCTCTCGTAAACTGACTATTATTGATTTGAAAAATTGAAGAAATACGTAACGTCAATCTTCGGTTCTCACACCAAGTACTTTTTGGGACCGCATTGTTTTTTCATGATTACTCAAATTTTTAGTTCATAAAAATTACCCACTGAGAATGTTTAGCTGCAGTTCCTTGTTCAAGTTTGAAGTTTTTGACGTACATTTTTATTGTTATCTTTTACAGAGCATTGCGACTTTCATTGCACAATTGATTTAATTGCATAGAGGCTACAGTTCCTCCCCCCACGTAGCAACAGTAGCGCTGTGAGGTATAGAAGGTTGAGTTAAAAAACACCTCAAAAGGTGTTGATTGTCGTTGTGTTTTTGTTTTACAGCACTGAGGATTGAATCGGAGATTCCGAAACGTTTGCAATTATAAGAATGTTCCCTTTTACATAGGTCCTTCATTTCATTTTACGTATTAGATTTCTCAAAAGCAGCCGATGAGAAATATGGTTAGTTGCGCAATACCGCATGGGAATTCCTCTCTTTCAAGGAATTGAGCGACAGTAGGTTTTTTTTTCTATTGGCCTCTGAGTGCTCTTCAGGAGCACTCAACTATTGTGTCTTTGGGAATGTGTGCTCCCCAGCTACAGGTTAGGTGAGCTTCCTTTTGTGGAATAGAATAGATTTTTGTTCTGTTACGGATCTTTTTTTATTCACTGTTTATTTAGCACCTGTGAAATTCTTTACCTTTCATTTTTTCTCAAACCCTTCAATCAATTTTTTCGTTCCAAAGCTCAGTATGTGCTCTATTTTACAAAAAAAAGCATTATTCATACTTCAGTTCAAATGTATCTATGGGAATTAACACTCCAAGGTGGCTTATGTGAGGTACCAAGCTAAAGGTTAGGTAGGCCTTCTTTTTGCTAAAATAGAATAGTTTTTTTGTTGTGTTACGGACCATTCTTTTCTTTTTCGGTTCACTGCTGTCCTGTTTTTCAGCACCTACTACTTTCTTCTTCAAGTTTGATCTCGTTTCATGAACTTCTTTTATTAACTTACCGTTTCTATGCACTTTGTGCTTAGATTCCACGTTCCCTTTTCTTCACACTAAATGGTGCCTTCATCCTTCCTCTCTTTGAACATCTTTGTTTTGGCAAAGGGAGGCTAAAACTTTCTTATAACCAATTATATCAATTATCTTATATCAATTTAAAATTCCTTTAATTTCAGCAAAATGACCTCTCCCTCCTCTTTCTTTTTGGGACCACATTTTGGTTGCTGAAGGTGGCTTAAACTCCACGTTCTGTCATATGTGCTCTTGGGTACCCAGGCTCAAGGCTCATTATAACGTATTTCTGCAAAATTACACATGAAATATTAAAGAAAAAATTTTCATGAGGTTATTTTCTTCAGTAATTGTACTGCTGGATTGTAATGACCAAGTGGTAACCGACAGGGAAGCATATGATCGACCTAGTCTCGATGGTGTTGATGTTCCGTCCGAACCAGGAAGTGTTTCTGGGCATGTTCTCACGTTGCTGCTCTAATGAACTCTAATGAAATTACGGATAACAGTTTTTCTTTTGTTAAATATTATTCTATCGAAAGTGACAGCTATTCAGTGTAGAACAATGCCAAGACTTCTTATTTATTTATACAGAGAAACAGGCATTTTTTTATCTCTCGCTGTAGATTACAATGGGAATAGAAAAAGTGCTCCAGTGCTCATTGTTGATAGAACTCGTCTGATGACAAATAAAAAGAAACCGTAATTAGCTGAAGTGCCCGGCACGATGAAGAAGCGTGTTGATCAGCAATATCAGCCACGCTCATTGCTCAAGCGTAACTTGTTTAGATTTTACCCTAGAACAATGCGCAATAATTTAACACGTTAACCGCTATGAGTTAAACTACAGTTTAATGTTCGACCTAAATTTATAGCCAGTAGTTGTAAGCAATTTGGAGAATAGCACACATTAACTGGATCGTGCCTCCATTAGCTTTGATTAAGTATTACCGAAAATTTAGTGTCTGACTACTGGTCGGTAAGCAGCATCATAAATCTCCCTCCTTGTCCCACTCGTGGCACACATGACGGTTAATGTGTTAATGCATTTAAAGAAAATTTATTAATTAGAAAAGTGATTATGAATAGAATTTATTTCCTATGCAGCACCATGGACGTGATGAATGTTGGAGTAAGCGTAGGTAACATTTTTAAGCCTTTGGCCGCAAGTTTAAAGGAGTGATGAATACAATCCTCATCCTGAGATTGAAATTCAACGTCGATTTTTTTGTTTTCGAACTTAACAGAATGTTGAATTATTATTTTCGGCCTAATCCAAAACAACCAATCATTGTTCTTGTTTAACATGTCCTGTATTTTATAATTGATTTGCAAATTCCACGAACAATCAAACCAGGATTGGTGATTGGAAATGGGAATTAATGAATGAAATGGGAATTGCTTTAGGAATTAATTGGGGGAATTAATTTAGGAATTAATTGGGGGAATTAATTTAGGAAATTAATTTAAGACGTTAATTTTAGAAGTTAATTTTAGAAGTTGATTTTAGAAGTTAATTTAAGAAGTTAATTTAGGAAATTAATTAAGGAAATTAATTTTTAAATATATTTGGGAAATAAGTTAAGGAAATAAGTTGAGGAAATAAATTTAGGAATTAGATTTAGGAAATAAATTTAGGAAATATATTCAGGAAATAAATTCAGGAAATTGATTTAGGATGTTAATTTAGGAAGTTGATTTAGGAAGTTAATGTAGGAAGTTGATTTAGGAAGTTAATGTAGGAAGTTGATGTAGAAGTTGATTTAGGAAGTTAATTTAGGAAGTTAATTTAGGAAGTTGATTTAGGAAGTTAATTTAGGAAGTTGATTTAGGAAGTTAATTTAGGAAGTTGATTTAGGAAGTTAATTTAGGAAGTTAATTTAGGAAGTTGATTTAGGAAGTTGATTTAGGAAGTTGATTTAGAAAGTTGATTTAGAAAGTTGATTTAGAAAGTTGATTTAGAAAGTTGATTTAGAAAGTTGATTTAGAAAGTTGATTTAGAAAGTTGATTTAGAAAGTTGATTTAGAAAGTTGATTTAGAAAGTTGATTTAGAAAGTTGATTTAGAAAGTTGATTTAGAAAGTTGATTTAGAAAGTTGATTTAGAAAGTTGATTTAGAAAGTTGATTTAGAAAGTTGATTTAGAAAGTTGATTTAGAAAGTTGATTTAGAAAGTTGATTTAGAAAGTTGATTTAGAAAGTTGATTTAGAAAGTTGATTTTTTAGAAAGTTGATTTTTTAGAAAGTTGATTTTTTAGAAAGTTAATTTTTCAGAAAGTTAATTTTTCAGAAAGTTAATTTTTCAGAAAGTTAATTTTTTAGAAAGTTAATTTTTTAGAAAGTTAATTTTTTAGAAAGTTAATTTTTTAGAAAGTTAATTTTTTAGAAAGTTAATTTTTTAGAAAGTTAATTTTTTAGAAAGTTAATTTTTTAGAAAGTTAATTTTTTAGAAAGTTAATTTTTTAGAAAGTTAATTTTTTAGAAAGGTAATTTTTTAGAAAGTTAATTTTTTAGAAAGTTAATTAGAAAGTTAATTTAGTTAATTTAGAAAGATGATTTAGGAAGAAGATTTAGGAAGTTGATTTAGGAAGTTGATTTAGGAAGTTGATTTAGGAAGATGATTTAGGAAGATGATTTAGGAAGATGATTTAGGAAGATGATTTAGGAAGTTGATTTAGGAAGTTGATTTAGGAAGTTGATTTAGGAAGTTGATTTAGGAAGTTGATTTAGGAAGTTGATTTAGGAAGTTGATTTAGGAAGTTGATTTAGGAAGTAGATTTAGGAAGTTGATTTAGGAAGTTGATTTAGGAAGTTGATTTAGGAAGTTGATTTAGGAAGATGATTTAGGAAGATGATTTAGGAAGATGATTTAGGAAGTTGATTTAGGAAGTTGATTTAGGAAGTTGATTTAGGAAGTTGATTTAGGAAGTTGATTTAGGAAGTTGATTTAGGAAGTTGATTTAGGAAGTTGATTTAGGAAGTTTATTTAGGAAGTTTATTTAGGAAGTTTATTTAGGAAGTTTATTTAGGAAGTTTATTTAGGAAGTTTATTTAGGAAGTTTATTTAGGAAGTTTATTTAGGAAGTTTATTTAGGAAGTTTATTTAGGAAGTTTATTTAGGAAGTTTATTTAGGAAGTTTATTTAGGAAGTTTATTTAGGAAGTTTATTTAGGAAGTTTATTTAGGAAGTTTATTTAGGAAGTTTATTTAGGAAGTTTATTTAGGAAGTTTATTTAGGAAGTTAATTTAAGAAATTACTTAGTTATAGAATTTAATCACTGAAATCGTCAGTTCGCCCACGTTGGTCAAATTAAGTGCTGAATTGCCTGCTTTTTTCTTGCAGAGAATATTTGTCTTCGTTGTGGCGGGATATTAATTCGAATTCTCGAGAATATGATGAGAATATTTTGAAAGATCATTTAAAATTTTCCTCCTGAACGATTCCAAAAATTTACACTGTTAAGATTGTTAAAAGTTACAGAACGAGTAACATTGTCAAGATTGTCAAACGATTAGATAACTTTTACTCAAAAAATAACTACGTATTTATTCTCTTGTAATTGTATTAATGCGTATAGAAGGCTGTATTCCTGCCTAAATAATTATCTTAATACCATAAAGATATTTATGTTTTCTTGTATAGATAAGTTATTGGGATTTTCCATTTCATTGAGGCTGGCTTATGAACTTTTCTGCCTCGTTCAGTGAAAAATTAGCGCATCCGTAAAATGATACACCGCATGTTAAGATTTTTCGCTGACGGTACTACCTGCATTGAAAAGAAGAGAAAAGAAAATCTCTGAGGAAATGACGCGTTCATGGCTGAGAGCAGCATGTATCGTAACCTATTTAGCAAAGCCAAAGGGATCTTTCGTTTCAGTGGGGCCTTTCTTTAAAATTAAAGTATTTACATCATGTAATGGTTTGACGCTTTTTTGGTGTTGGCAGAGTTTTGGGGGTTTTCTCTGATGACCATATATTTGGTGTCTGTGAGGCATTTGTGTAGTAATTGCATGACGGTTTTTATGAGTCACCGTAGTGCTTGTGTCGCTTCAGCGAGGTATTATTGCAATCGCTATTTATTGAATCTTATTTTAATTCGAAATGGTTGTGGTATAATCGCGTTTTGATGTTTGTCCGCTCACCTGTTCCACCATGGTAATGCATTGCGTGTTATATACCACACTCCATGTCCATGTTATATACCACCCTCCTTTATGATGTCTTCTTTTAAATCGTGTTGAAATTTTTGATTCCGGTATCTATTTTCAGAAATTATACAGCACTTTCATTCCCTATGAGCAATATTCAATTATAATCAGAGTATATTTCTTCAGTGTCAAAAAGCTTTCTTATCATCGCAGAACGCGTTAAATTAAGTAGCGTTAAAGTGTTCAAACCTTTTCAAAACAGACATTAGATGTGAGGGAAAATTTACCGCAACTCGAGGGGAACTGTAATCAAACTCGTGTTTTTTCCCCGTTTTTCATTAGGGTTTCCGCCAGCTGCATTTTTACTTTTTGCATGTTTACACTCAGACTTTCCGTTTACTTCACCGAGGCTATTTCTCTGGGACGTGTTCTATTATGGAGCACAGCTTGGTCGTCTCTAATTATAATAATTTAAAGTCGTGGAATCTGTATCTTTTCCGTTGCCCATCTAGTGTAGATAAAATTGCACCACGCATTATTCGCCACTGAATCATGCATGTGAACGTTCGCTTCATTTTAATATTTATTATTTAAAGTAAAATATTACATGCAGAGTAAAAGAAAGCAGCAAATGACAACTACAGTGATAATAACAGCACTGAATATGGCTGAACAATGCGAGTGTGGACTAGTGTAGGTTTTTCTTTTGGTAGAATGCGCATAGAATCGTTTTTCTAACATCATCTCAGCCACTGTAATGTAGATTTTTTTAAAAAAATAGATGATTTGATGGAGGCATGGCGGTAGATAAACGTATACACATACCGTTGAAGCTTAGCCTCACCTGGAAAATTGTTCACACGCGTGTTCCGTAGTGTAGTTTTTATCTGCGAGGAAAATTTTATTAGCATTCCATTAGAGGCAGAGGGTGAGTTTTTATAAACGTTTACCTTGCCTCGGTAATTGAGTAGAGGAATCTGAGTTAGAAATAGTTTAGAGCTTTAGTTCGTGATAGCTTTTCTTGTTTACAAGCCCACGTGAAACATGCAAACTTCTTGACAGAATTTCTTTATAACGAATTTTTTTTTTTTTCAAATCATCTTCATCAAGGGATACTCTACATTGCTGTTGAATTTATTACAATAGAGAATTTAGCCATGTACAGGTTAATTTGTTATGAAGTATTAAGAGCGACAAGATACTCTTGAGACTATTGTACGATGTGTTTTTATTTAGGAGAAAAATACATTAAGAGTAGTTTTTTGCTGAAGTACTGCATGAAAGCTCTACCGAAAGCCAGATTAAGCGAAATCATAGCAAGGAAAACCAAATAAAAACAAAGACGTGTGCAAAAATCAAAAATATATCTAAGCGATTTTTATGTTTTATGTGGAATTTTCAGTTGTGAATAGTTTTTCTCTGATTTGTTGTCTTTTTATGGGCCACGAAAGCTCTCGGAAAGCTACATGTATACCTATGCCATGCCAAATACATTTCGCGAACGCTTTAAAATCGTATTTGATATTCCTCAAGTCTATTGATTAAGTTGTTACCCTCGTTTCGTTTCGAAATGGAGGGAAATGAAACTTTAGGTAAGGTTATCTAAGTAAAGAAAAGAATAAAGAAAAATAGTCTATATCCAATAAAGCTACCAAAAAGTTCATTGATTTCTAAAATATCTTGAAGTAAGGATCCTTAGTTTATACACAGACATGAATATCGTTACGCTCATGTCAATAATCAAAATAAATGATTGAGTTGATACACACACTCAAGTATCGTAGTACGAACACTCGGTGGCTGGGGAGAAGAAATAGGGCTGTATGCGGGGACGGTTCTACAGCGCCCGGTTTGTGACGTGACTCTCACAAGAGGAGCGGTTGTGTGCTGCGCAGCGAGGCGCAGTGGATGAAGCCGTCACCGCGTTTCACTTAATTAGTCCTCGCCTTCATTGGAGTATAAATGAACAGTGCAGTGGGGGAATCACTGATCCAATTTTACGGAGAGAAAATTAAAATTGCGATAAACTTTTGAGAAGAATGTTGAGTTAGAAAACGTTCGTGCTAGTCGTACTGACTAAAATTAATTGTAGTGTCTGCATAGTACATTGCTTTGAATTCATTTTCATTGCTACATTATATTGCTTTGAATTCATTTTCAATACATTCCTTTTACCACTGGAATGAGAAGCTGCTGTCGTACGGCAATACCAGTGATAAAATACGTTAGTAGAAGTCCTACAGACTAAAATTAATCGTCTGCAGTGTATTTAACTTGAATGCTACAAATTCATTTTTAATACATTCCTTTTATCACTGAAATGCGAGAAGATACTGTCGCACGGCTATGCTAGAGAAGAAATGTTATCTATTCATCGAACATTAGAACCGTAATTAATCAATTACTTCTTAAAATACAAGCATGTCATATCTTTTCTGCGTAATTTTTTAATTTATTTTCTTCTTTAATGGTAGAACATGGATTTCGGCAATAAAACGAGGAGCACTTCACGAGGACATCTAGCAACACCTGCGTGTTTATCACGAGGTATTCGCTCCTTTCTATATTTTTGACGTAAGAAATCGGTTTACTTGATCTACAGTAACGCTAAGGAGTAGTTGCACTGAACGATAGGCAAGTTTAGTGTCGTGAGCGACTGCTGAGCTTCACTCACGACATTGTGAGCGACTGGTGAGCTTCACTCACGACACTGTGAGCGACTGGTGAGCTTCGCTCACGACACTGTGAGCGACTGGTGAGCTTCGCTCACGACACTGTGAGCGACTGGTGAGCTTCGCTCACGACACTGTGAGCGACTGGTGAGCTTCGCTCACGACACTGTGAGCTACTGATGAGCTTCAAATCCACCCCCTTCGGGGGATACATCTATTGTGTCTATGGGAATTAGTGCTTCCGGGGAAAGATGTAAAATCCTGAGCTGAAGGTTAGATGGCACTTCGTTTTCTTAAATAAAATAAATGTTTTGTTCTGTCCCTGACAAAAGTTTATCGGTACACTACTGCCCTGCTTTTCAGCTCATGTTACTTGCTTCTTCAGCTTTTCTATCTCCTAACTTGTTGTTTCTACACGCAGGAAATCTTACGTGGGAACACATTTTGTGCGCAAATTCCACGCTCCCTAAACTCTACACTAAATGCTCCCGTCATTTTTTTCCTCTCGTTAGGACCTCTTTATGAAGGTTAGGCAGACTTACACTTATAATTTAATTTTTAAACCTGCTCCTGCTAGCGTGGTGGAGATATTTTGTTATGGTGCAGCAGAGGAATAACGCGTGTGCCAAATGTGCCAAATGTTGGACAAGTGTGTGCCAAATGTTGGACAAGTGTGTGCCAAATGTTGGACAAGTGTGTGCCAAATGTTGGACAAGTGTGTGCCAAATGTTGGACAAGTGTGTGCCAAATGTTGGACAAGTGTGTGCCAAATGTTGGACAAGTGTGTGCCAAATGTTGGACAAGTGTGTGCCAAATGTTGGACAAGTTTGTGCCAAATATTGGACAAGTGGGTGTCAAATGTTGAACAAGTGTGTGCCAAATGTTGGACAAGTGTGTGCCAAATGTTGGACAAGTGTGTGCCAAATGTTGGACAAGTGTGTGCCAAATGTTGGACAAGTGTGTGCCAAATGTTGGACAAGTGTGTGCCAAATGTTGGACAAGTGTGTGCCAAATGTTGGACAAGAGTGTGCCAAATGTTGGACAAGTGTGAGCCAAATGTTGGGCAAGTGTGTGCCAAATGTTGGACAAGTGTGTGCCAAATGTTGGACAAGTGTGTGCCAAATGTTGGACAAGTGTGTGCCAAATGTTGGACAAGTGTGTGCCAAATGTTGGACAAGTGTGTGCCAAATATTAGACACGTGCCTGCCAAATGTTGGACACGTGCCTGCCAAATGTTGGACACGTGCCTGCCAAATGTTGGACACGTGCCTGCCAAATGTTGGACACGTGCCTGCCAAATGTTGGACACGTGCCTGCCAAATGTTGGACACGTGCCTGCCAAATGTTGGACACGTGCCTGCCAAATGTTGGACACGTGCCTGCCAAATGTTGGACACGTGCCTGCCAAATGTTGGACACGTGCCTGCCAAATGTTGGACACGTGCCTGCCAAATGTTGGACACGTGCCTGCCAAATGTTGGACACGTGCCTGCCAAATGTTGGACACGTGCCTGCCAAATGTTGGACACGTGCCTGCCAAATGTTGGACACGTGCCTGCCAAATGTTGGACACGTGCCTGCCAAATGTTGGACACGTGCCTGCCAAATGTTTGACACGTGCCTGCCAAATGTTTGACACGTGCCTGCCAAATGTTGGACACGTGCCTGCCAAATGTTGGACACGTGCCTGCCAAATGTTTGGCACGTGCCTGCCAAATGTTTGGCACGTGCCTGCCAAATGTTAAAGTACTGAGAAGCATTGCAAGACTATGATGAAAGAGAGACTTGTGCGTTTAAAAAAGAGACGTGTTATAATGCGATCAATGCCCTCTTCAAATCTTTGCTTCTGTGGGTAAATGAAAAATATAGAATGACTCAAAAATGTGACCATAAAAAAGTAGTAAATCGAAGTGAACGAAAGCAAATCAGCCAATGAAATTGAACTTTGATGGACAATATGACATTGGAAAATATGTATTGAAATTAATGCGGAGGAGAATTGTACACTTGAGGAAAGAACAAAAAAAGAATTGACACGTCAATGTGAAAATGCTGAAAACGTTAGAAATGAGTTGAGCTTGTGAAGAATGGAGCTGAAGTGACCAATAAGAGGAGAAAAGAAATGAAGATCAACTTGTACGAGTTTACAGGTCATGATAATAAATGGTGAATGGTGATAATGAGTGAATGGTGATTATGAGGGAATGGTGTTTGAGTGAATGGTGATAATGAGTGAATGGTGATAATGAGTGAATGGTGATAATGAGTGAATGGTGATAATGAGTGAATGGTGATAATGAGTGAATGGTGATAGTGAGTGAATGGTGATAGTGAGTGAATGGTGATAGTGAGTGAATGGTGATAGTGAGTGAATGGTGATAGTGAGTGAATGGTGATAGTGAGTGAATGGTGATAGTGAGTGAATGGTGATAGTGAGTGAATGGTGATAGTGAGTGAATGGTGATAGTGAGTGAATGGTGATAGTGAGTGAATGGTGATAGTGAGTGAATGGTGATTATGGGTGAATGGTGATTATGGGTGAATGGTGATAATGAGTGAATGGTGATAATGAGTGAATGGTGATAATGAGCGAATGGTGATAATGAGTGAATGGTGATAATGAGTGAATGGGGATAATGAGTGAATGGGGATAATGAGTGAATGGTGATAATGAGTGAATGGTGATAATGAGTGAATGGTGATAATGAGTGAATGGTGATAATGAGTGAATGGTGATAATGAGTGAATGGTGATAATGAGTGAATGGTGATAATGAGTGAATGGTGATAATGAGTGAATGGTGATAATGAGTGAATGGTGATAATGAGTGAATGGTGATAATGAGTGAATGGTGATAATGAGTGAATGGTGATAATGAGTGAATGGTGATAATGAGTGAATGGTGATAATGAGTGAATGGTGATAATGAGTGAATGGTGATAATGAGTGAATGGTGATAATGAGTGAATGGTGATTATGAGTGAATGGTGATTATGAGTGAATGGTGATTATGAGTGAATGGTGATTATGAGTGAATGGTGATTATGAGTGAATGGTGATTATGAGTGAATGGTGATTATGAGTGAATGGTGATTATGAGTGAATGGTGATTATGAGTGAATGGTGATTATGAGTGAATGGTGATTATGAGTGAATGGTGATTATGAGTGAATGGTGATTATGAGTGAATGGTGATTATGAGTGAATGGTGATTATGAGTGAATGGTGATTATGAGTGAATGGTGATAATGAGTGAATGGTGATAATGAGTGAATGGTGATAATGAGTGAATGGTGATAATGAGTGAATGGTGATTATGAGTGAATGGTGATTATGAGTGAATAATGATTATGAGTGAATAATGATTATGAGTGAATAATGATTATGAGTGAATGGTGATTATGAGTGAATGGTGATTATGAGTGAATGGTGATTATGAGTGAAGGGTGATTGAGTGAATGGTGAGACTTGTATAGGAGAATAAAAATGAAACTTTCGGGAAAGCTTTTGACAGTGCACGAGGGAATATTGAAATTCAACTATCGTTGAGGAAGAATGATTGTTAAAACACAAGGAATGACAACACTCGAATAACGTTGCGTAAGAAAGATAACTAACATACTTTGGTGGAGAGTAGAGTTTGAGGACTGCACTAAATTTTGATGCTTACAATAAATCGTGAGAAACAAGAAGTGCGGATAGAAATGAATCAAACGTCGAGCGTACATCGATGAAAAGTGAGCAAATTTCTTCACTGAATACATAAATTTGATATGAATGAATGGATGATTAATAATTGAACGTCAGTGTGCTCTGTAATACTGTAGAAGCAGTTGCTTTAAAATCCATGGTCATGAAATTAATAAGTTAAACCCGCAGCACGAGTGCAAGAAATGAGTAAATTTGCTGAACAGGAAGCGACGGCATTAAGTGCGAGCAGCGCTGGGCTCACGAGCTACGAGTGTGTGCAAGGTCGTGCGCTGCAAGGTTGAAGGGACAAAAAATGAACTGTGCCTCCGGCCGCGGTGTGACCTCGTAAGGAGATGCCGCAAGCCATCCATACCAATTGTGTTACCCCGGCAACGAAAAGGGATAAAAATGGCTTTCTATTTTCCACATCATATTTATCTGTGATCTCTACCGCCGGGCGGCCTAACGACAGCGATGTCGGGCTTGATCCCCGGCAACTCGGATTATCGTCTGATGCATCGCGTGGATTTATCGTCTGATGCATCATGTAGATTTATCACCCGTTGCATCACGTGGATTCATTACCCGATGCATCACGTGGATTCATCACCCGATGCATCACGTGGATTCATCACCCGATGCATCGCGTGGATTCATCACCCGATGCATCGCGTGGACTCATCACCCGATGCATCGCGTGGACTCATCACCCGATGCATCGCGTGGACTCATCACCCGATGCATCGCGTGGATTCATCACCCGATGCATCGCGTGGACTCATCACCCGATGCATCGCGTGGACTCATCACCCGATGCATCGCGTGGACTCATCACCCGATGCATCGCGTGGATTCATCACCCGATGCATCATGTACATTTATCACCCGGTGCATCACGTGGACTCATCACCCGATGCATCACGTGGACTCATCACCCGATGCATCATGTAGATTTATCACCCGGTGCATCACGTGGACTCAGCACCCGATGCATCACGTAAATTCATCACCCGATGCATCACGTGGATTCATCACCCGATGCATCACGTGGACTCATCACCCGATGCATCATGTAGATTTATCACCCGGTGCATCACGTGGACTCATCACCCGATGCATCACGTGGATTCATCACCCGATGCATCACGTGGACCCATCACCCGATGCATAACGAGGTCAGCCAAGTTACGCAGGGTCACATTAGATGCTCCCCGCAGCACCATCAGCCAGGACATCAAAGCGGCAGGCATTCAAATGAAGTCGATGTGTGAGTTGCGTGTCCTGTTTGAAGCGCGACCTGCTCACATCAATGAATGTATCATCGAGGCATCTCATGATGAATGTCTGAAGCGCTCTTTCTATCAATGACCGTTTAGTTCCCGTGAATGGATTTCCTATTGCTCTGACTTTTTCACCAAAGTACACGAGGTTTTGACTGGTGGATTTCTATCCTTTCTGCGAGCATTTAATGTATTGGAATTAGCACTCCAAGATAAAAAAAATGTGAAATCCAGAGCTGAGAAGTAGGTAGGACTTATTTTTGTCGAAATAGTAATTTTTTTTAAATTACCATCTTTTTTCGGCTCTCTACCGTCCTGTTTTTAGCACCCACAGCTTTCTTTTTCCACTTATATCTTGTTTCATTAACTTCTTTCCTGATTTGCTGTTTCTATGCGCATGGTGTTAGAACACATCTTGTACATAGATTCCCTGTTTTCTAGGCAATACCTAATAGTCCTTCTCACCGCTCTCTTGAGATCGCCTTAGTTGAGACTTTGGAGTCTTGAACTTAGTATTAAGAAAATAATTGCAGCCTCCTAATTTATTTCATTCCGAAGGCTCCTTGTATTTTAACATTGAGTTTATAAGTTCTATAATGTAATAGAATTTGTAGAAATTGTGTTCACTGTTTAAATTTGTAGGTGCAAAACGAATCTATCACTCTTTTCTTTCACTGTTGTACATAACCAGATCATTTACCATGATGGGATACAATGTATTCGAGTTCCTCATACGACTTTGTGATTACGAGAGAGCGTATTCGAGGCCGTCTTGTCGCTGTGGAACTTTAACACTGAATTTTTCAGACTGTAAAGTAATAGAAAACTTAGCGGTGTTGACAATTAATTCGAACTTGAAAACTGATGATACTTCATTATCGACGAGTCATGCAACCCTTCGGATGTAGATTTTATAGAAGCATGCCCTGATAATGGCAATCAACTTTGTACAGGGTGATTGAAAAATAGCTCCCAATTTTAAAAATCTCAATTTTTATGTGTATTTATATTTGGTTCAAATTTTAAATGTATATTCCTTAATATAGATATGACAATTTAATCATTCTGGTTTTTCTTTTCTGATGAATTATTTTACATTCAACTTCGAAGGCCCTAAGAGATGTGTGGACGTCTTAACTCAAAATGAGCGTGCGGCTAGCTGGGAACGCTTACCCTAGTAAAACAGTACAGCACGGCATCTCTCCTGTACCTTTTGTACCAGAAGAGCTGTCTCATGAGGGTTGAGAAGTTCACCTCTTCCTGCAACGCTGAACTTTGCAGATCTTTAGCTTGTAAACGTCAGGTTTTACAGCACTGCTGTGAAGCTCAATTGTGATATTCTCAGTAGTTGTCATAAATACAAGAGCTGTTGAAACTTAACCATGAATTAAATGCGTTTGGAACTAAACCATGAGTTTGAATAAACTGCCGATATTATGGAGCGGAGTGTACGTTTGGACATAACTTTAAATCGGCGGAATACTGCTAATAGTCTAGCTTTAGCTCGCTGACAAAAACAGGTATATTAAGACGGATCTTCTTAGCCTGTTGAGTAGTGTAAGAATATTTAAATAATGATGTGGACCCCCAACTTTCAACCAGATTCTAGGGACTGGAAATTTTTTCCCTCTTTTGTAGAAATAGTTTCAATAACCACTGCTATCGGATGTCAGACTTGAGACATCTGTGGAGGTGTTCAATTCGCTCACGGATCCATCAATGAACTTTTAACCGAGGAAAAAATTAGTGTTTTCGATTTTTCAAAAAAAAAAGCGAGTCAAGGAAAAAGAAGACATATTGGAGAGCTTGAAGAAGTAATGGTGCTATAAACAAACGTCTTATGTGATATTAGAAAAATTCACATTTTCAGGTATACCATACTAAGGACAAAACTATGCCGGGGTAAACTTCAGATCTTCTAGTATATGTAAGGAGTGTAGCGATTCGTCACAGAGTTCTCATACTCTTTTGAGTATATTAATGCTACCGTTGTCATTAAAATCTCTTCAAATCTGCTGCTACCGGAAGGGCATAGGTTTTTAGTGGACCATAGTTTGATAATAAACTGTGAAAAAATTTCGAAAATATCGGACTGATATTATTAAATCATTAGTTATTCATTACAGATTGAATGAGTATCCCGTGTAAAACTATCTCGTGTAAAAGCCTCTGTCCTTAACCATGTTTGGTATGAAACAAATTTTTCAAAGTGTATTAACGAATGTTTTGGTTTTCCGATTCTAAAACAGAAGGACGAAGTCATTGTTTTGGAATTTTCAAGAACAAGCTTTAAGGCTTTCACGGAGATTCAAAATATGCGGCATGGCGTAAAGTTAAATATTTTAGAATTACTAACCGGATCAGTTTTAATTGGCTATGGCTATGCCTGATACGACTAAAAGTTTCAATTACAAAAGCTGATACCTGCCTCACGATCGGTTTTATTTGCAGAGTAATGATGAGCTCCTATCGTTTCTGGCAGCTCAGGAATTATTTCCTGCGGTTTGAAGTGCTTGCGTTACCATCGCAACCTCGTTCTCCAGAAGTGGTCGATCATCTCATAAGTGAGGGAGGAAATGTTAGGATTAATGGATTCATCTCTCAGAGACGACAGATTATCGCGTTGTAGGGACTGTAGATTCGTTCACGATGCCCTGTACGGGAACTGAAGTGAAACATTTCAAATTTCTTAGTTTCGGACACGCGTTTGAGAATATATTACTTTGTTGGACAAATTTTACAGATAAAATATGAAGTACAATATTATTGTATTGTCACTCTATTGAAATTTCTTCGAAAGTTTCACACAGCTCACGAAGGGCATTAAATTTCTCGATAATTAATGGACGTGAAGAATTATCTCATACTGTGACAGGTCCCGCGTTTTTAGAGATAAATCTAAAGCATTTCTCAAAACTTCTGAGCTTTTGTTTGAGGCAAGGAATGGTAGGAGACTCAAAAAAAGCTCCGTACACAAACAGCAAGTTTTTCCTTACTTTATGCGCACTGAGTTTCTGTTTCCGCTTCTTACTCTTTACGAAAGCACAGAATTATCGAGCATTGATCATATATTTTTAGATGTGCAATTACTACTGTCCAATTTCAGTAAATAATACTCAGATGCACAGTGATTCTGTCACAAAGAAGATGGCTAACCAATTTTAGACCTTGAATTTCCCGTAAGCGATTCATATGCTTGCAGAAGATTGCAGTTTAGTGCCGGTAAAATTTTATGTTGGGAGTTACGCCGCATTTTGAGCGACCGTTTCTATATGAGGCACGTATTCGAGCCGGCAAGATTGGCTCCGAATTGAAGATGCGTTTATCAAGTTCTCCTCCAAGATCTTCTAGCTTCTCTCTTACCAAATTTGGGCAATGTGTCATTTGCGTCGCTGTAATTCATTTTTTCTGGTATCCAATTACAGTGCTGTGGAGTTCAATTATTTTGTGAATTTTGACACCACCTGGTAATGGCATTGCGATATTATTTTTATTGCTATCGAGAATAGTCTAGCATGGAAGATGATGGAATTGTTCAGACGCAGTTTCCCAGATGCTGTTGGTACGTGTGCTATGCAACTCCTTCACCTATGGGGAACGGAGTGAGACTGTGGAGACAATAAAGATCAGCACGATGCACTAGGTGAGACCGAAAATACTTGTCCAATGTTAAATTTGCTGTACAAATAAAAATTGAACGATGGATCATGCTACCAAAACTACTTACCACTCTACGCACGATGAGATCAACTCGCGATGTTTTCTATTTCGAGATACTGAATTTAATCGGAACCAAGTTTCAACGTCCCTCGTACTAGAGCGAAAGTAAATCATTGTTTTAGGGGATGGGTGTTGACTTGCTCTGCCCATGTTTAGCCAAGGACGGCGGCCGCTGGAGAGGATATTGCGGAGGAGACTGTGTGGGCTCAGAGGGTGTGGTGACGTGACCACAACTTGGACTCCAAATTTAAGAGGCTTGGTAAACGTTGGTGGCTTTGTGCTGTGCTCTTTACTGATTAAAACTCGTACCGCATTGTGAGAAACGGTTTGATTTGAGGCCCGTATTCGAGCAGACAAGATTAGTTCCGAATTGAGGATGTGTTTTTCGAATTCCCTTCCGAGAGCTTCTAGCCTTTTTTCGACGAAATTTGAGAGGTCGACAATTTTATGTCTCGGTTATTTTTTCTGGGTATCCAGCTTCAGAATCTTCAGATTCGTTTCAAGACTTTTTCCTTATTGCTTTAGTATTGTGTGCTGTCGCCCTGAACGCTAGGCTCGTTCATTTGCAGAGATTCGTTGCTCACTATATAGAAATTAAACTGGTTGTTGTAGCACAGTCGTCCTAATTCTTCATTTGTTTTCCTGTTTTGTAATTTATTGTTCTGCTATCGGTAAGCGAGACGAATTGCAGTGACGTGCTTGAGAAGTATTCAAATTTGGAAAAATTTACGCGTTGTATATACGCATTTTATGTTGTGTAGATTGTATTTTTGAATTTATTAAATTGGCCAGAACTTAGACACGATTTGTTGGCTGGTGCTTCTATAACGTACTACGAGGAAGGCTTTTTATTATACAGTACGTAAGTATTCGGTAACTACTTTGCTCATTCATATTTGCTGTTGAATTCTGTGTGATGATGGGTGAGGGAATCTCATTGGCCTTTTTTTGTCTATGGATACTTCCCAGGTAGCAAAATTTATTGACCTAATATTGAGCCAATATACAGTCTCAATATTGACTGGATATTCAAAATGAACATTGGGGCAATACCTTATTTTGTAAAATTCGGTTGATATTAGAAAAATATATTGGCCCAATAACAATATTATCATCTACCCAATATAAACTAATTATTGTGTCAATATTGACTTGATGATGAAGTGTTCGCTACAATAACATTGGCTTAATACTCAATTCCTGACAAGTTGATATTCGTAAAACCTATGGCCCGATAATGATAATTTCACTAACCCAATACAAGATGAGTATTGTGTCACTATGGACTTGATATTGAAGGCTTCCTTAGAAAAACTTTTGCCTGTAAGGCCTGCAGTTGTTGCTGCTTTAGCAATTGAGTTGCGCTTGCAGCGAGGGAAGCATCGACCTTATTTACATACTCGTATTCTCCTGCAACTGGTATCGGTTATACGCTAAGCAGAATTCGGCACTTTCTTCTTGGATGATTTTACATATACACACACACTAGTATTACTGAACACAAATGGACTAGAACTGAGTTTGAGGGGTAACTAAGGTAGGGTACTACAGGCCCAATACTTATTTTCTGACATCAAGTGGATATTGGTAGAATATATTGTGCCAATAATAATTTATTTTTAACCCAGTATCAGCTCATTACTGTGTCACTATTGACTTGATATTGAGGTGTTTCCTTAAATAACACTTTGGCTCAATAATTAATTTCTAATTTCGCATCAATATTCAGAAGGGTTCAAAGACGATAAATGTATATAATTCTGATAAACATGTTATCCTACGTACATACCTACACACCTACAAGACTATGAATTAAACTGCATTCAAAATTTATCTAAAATCCATGACTACAAACCTCGTTGGCATCGTAGTCCAAATTTTGTGTTGCACGTACGTACCAGTGGTCGGGCAACCTGTACTAAACAGCATATATACGTTCATCTAAGCGGCATATATATGCATTATTGAAAAATTGCACGAAAGCGCTTCACTCAAAAAATGATGCATGCAAAATGGGTTATATGGTAGGAATAGGCCTACTCAATACCTTCGTTACGATATTAAGTCATTTATATCAGCTATATAAATGACTTTATACCACCTTAATTCAATATATAGACATTTATTGCTATAGTAACATATGACAAACGATTTTAGCATATTTTTTGAAAACATTAGACCTTCGAAACTCATTGGACGACTGAAAAAACAAGAACTGTGAACCTGTGATTACAGTAATTCTGAATATCCGTATTATTGTAACGTATTCACATTTATTGATATCTGTCAAATATATCTGCACTCATTAATGACTGCAATAACTATTCATTAACTTTATTGGTACATTTTAAACAAATTAATCCGTATTATTGGCGTTCAAAATCAACCCAATATTTGGGCAATAATAATTTAAATTTTAACAAATCATATTAAATTGCGAGATTTTTAATTATTATGAGATAGTTTCTACTTATATGAACATTGTACATATATATATATATATATATATATACATATACACTGTTAGTTTAATATTAGAAATAAAACTATTTACTACATTGTCCCAATAACAAGTTGATATCATAAATAAATATATCTTTTTTCGATATTGTCTTGTTATTGGCCTATTATTGTAATCCAAGATTCCAATATCAGGTCAATAAATAATTATCAACCCAATATTCGCCTAATAATTTCTTGTTACCTGGGTTAGTTCTTTGTAGATGCGTGATCATGGCCGACATCCCGACACCTGCGCACGAGCAGCGAAAGATGATTCACTTTCTACATTAATCAACTTGTGCTGATGACGAGGTTAGCTTAGTCAGCCTAGTACAACACACATCTTGCTTATTTCCATAGAGCCCCAAATTCAATATGGTTCGTGAAATGTTTGTGAATTGGCCTATTTTTAAAAATAACGGGTGTTTACTCTACATGCAATTTTGTACATTACAACAGCTTTAATCTCAAAGAAGATCAAGGATATGAATGATAATTTAGAGTTACTTTACTTGAACACCTAGGTGCTGAATCCAATTGATCAAATCCAAGGAATTCGACGACAAGCCTCAAATTGCCAGTTGTCTTCGGTGGTCTGAACTTATGTACGGAGTTTCTAAGTAGCTGCCTCAAGTATCACCAGGAAGCGAAATAATGCGTACAGCCGCGCTAATAAAAGAGACGGAGGAGCTCTCGAGGTGCTCGGTGAAAACAATTCATCAGCGGCACGGACACCCTGAGTCATGCCTCAGAAAGGCCGAGCAATACATTGCCCTCCTGAGTAGACAACATCCATAAACACTAGGAAAATTTGCGTGGGTAGCTTCAGCTGGATCTTATTGATTAGGGGCCTCCCTGATCTCCATTCGAAATATACTCGCTAGCATTCTGTAACTCTTCATGAGGCCTGTTCTTTCTGTGGGTCGTATGAACCTCGCTAAATACGGATATTTAGTTTGGCATGTTCATCCCTCCGCAGGGACTTACTGCCGACACTTTAACGCGGCTAGTTTCGCGTAAATATATTGTTATTTGTGTCGTCGTTGTAAATCGAATGAGGGCAGAACTGATGTACTCAAAGTATGAGTGTTAAATCAACAAACTTTTCCTTAGATTTATGTGTGTGTTTCTTTTTTATCTTGAGCCGGTGAGAGGAGGAAGGTGTCTGGAAGTGTCTTGTAATTGATGATCACTTATGTCGGCATCTCTCTTGTTTCGCTCCGTTTAGATTAACGCTGTCTTTTGGGAAATGTTCCAGGCCAATTTATTAGCAGAACTCGACGCGGCTGCCGGAGCTAGGCGGCTCGCGGACGCGCTTTCTATAAATGATTGCCAAGGATGGACGCGCCGCAATATATTGCGATTTAGGGAGCTCAGGTCAGGTTAATCCGTGCTGGTGATGTCGTCATGACATGTGCTCGGTAGCCTGGGCGGTTGCGGACGATGGGAGAACACGATGGTCGCGATGTGAGTTGCCGGTGTACACGGAGGGAATTCTCACAATGCTGCTCATCGACCAGTAGTCCCAAACTCAATTTTTATAAACACTTAATGAAAGCTAAATGAAAGCTAAATGAAAGCACGATTCAGTTGGTTTCTATTTTCCAAATAGCTTACTAAAATTGACTTCAACTTTGAGTTGAAAAATGAACTTCATTTTAACCCATCGCGGTCAACGTGATGAGGCAATTTATTGAAATTTTGAACTATAGGTCACCTCAGGGAAATACAACTATTGTATCGATGGGAATTAGCGCTCCCATGAGAAAATGTGTGAGGGCCCGAGCTGAAATTTAGGCAGGCCTTTTTTGTTTGCATAAAATGTGTTTTGTTATGTTAAGGACCGTCTTTTTTCGGTTCACTGCTGTCCTATTTTCAGTACCTACTACTTTCTTCTTCAACTTTTACCTTGTTTCATAAACTTCTTTCTCAGCTTACTGTTGCCATGTCCCTTCTGCATAGATTCCGCGTTCTCTTATCTTCATACTAAATGGGGCCTTCTTCTGTCCTCTCTTTGAAACGCTTTGTGTTAGCGGTTAGGGAGGCTTAAAACTAACATCAAATCTAATCTGAACTATAGGTCGTGCTGCTCTAAATTCCTGATCTTGGCGTGGTCAAAAGCATTTTTCTTAAAGCTTATGCGACAAATATTGTCTTTTCGTTTTAGGGATCAACCATGATACTTTGAAGACTTTGAAAACAATTATTATAAAGACACTAGCTCAAATTTGTCCTGACCGTAACAATTAAGAACTCGGTATTGATGACCTGTAGAATTAACATCAGGATGTTACGACTAACTTCTTGAGTTACAGCCAGGATTAAATCGAATCAAAATACTAATCCCAATTCGGGTGATCTATTCATGAAAATATTTTTCGAAGCTAACTTAGAAATTAGTCTCAGGTGCAGTTAAATTATTTTGTGCCTTCAAAATTCGAAAAATAATCTGAAGCTAAATTCAATGTTGGTCCCCCTCAGGGGATACAGTTATTAAATCTGTACGAATTCATCTTCCTAGGGAAAATGTGAAGCCCCGAGCTGAAGATCAGGTAGGCTTCTTTACTGTTATGGATTTTTTTATCATAGACCATTTAGTTTCAGTTCACTGCTGTACTTTTTTCCATGCCTACAACTGTCTTCAACTTTCTTCTTGGCTCATGAATTTCTATCAATCATTTTCCATGCGCAGGGTGCGAAGATAGACCTTTTGTATAGAATCCCGTTCCTTCACATACTAAATGATGCCTTCCTCCTTTCTCTCCAGGAAACAGCTGCCTGGAACGATTTGATTAGATTAAATTCTGGATCAGTTTACGCTTCGCTAATCGCAGCAGTGAGGAAGAGAAGGCCTGCCTGATAAAAACAATTATGAGTTTCGTCTTTAAGTCACAAAATCTGGCGTAAACAAGAAGAGGCATCTATTCTTGACTTAAGATAATTTTCTCTTCCCTATCTGGTCCTTTGAATTCCAGCATGGAAACATTTATTGTTTTTTGCAGGCCTCGTTAATTGGTCTCCCGATGTGAGGACGGGTAATGTAACCTTTGGAGGTCGTATTTTAACTTCATGCTTCACTTTGGTCGCTTATTTTTACGTTGATAGCAGCGGAGTTCTTCAGGAGCGCTCATTACAGCCTCGGGTTCCCTTTGAAAGCGGAAATGTGTCCCTGAAGCCGGCGCTTTAGTAATGAAGATAACGTGCAGTCTGCGCAGATCACACGCTGCTTCCCGAGTGTGGAAAACCTTGACTTATTCTAGCATATCTCCCTGGCAGTAATTGTGCGTGGTGATGTTGGCAAAGGTTGCTGCATAATTGCTGTCTAAACGTTCTGGACTACTATTGAGGGTTCTTCTACTGCTGTTTATCTCAGCGATTTTGTGATTTTGCAGGCCTTATCTACTCTAAATCGGATGGTTTGGAATATTATCTCCTAAAACTATCAATTGATAACCCGCAGGCTTCAGCTTATCGTCGCTCTTTTAATTCAGAAATTAAATGCTCCATGAAATGATGGTGTGTTTTTGTGAACTGGCGAAATCTCGCTAAAGTTCTCTTGCCCACCATAACCTATGATTTTTTTCCATCTCCATCAATGTCTCTTCCATTCTAAAGTATTTTTAGCTTCACAACATTTCAGTATTTAGTTTAGCGCTAACTTTTGGAAACGTTTGTTGCACGTCTTCGTCATCTTACTTAATTTTTAAGCGTATTTGAGTTGTCAAATTTGACCCCTCTACACGTTCGTAATTTTAACGTCGTGACACGATGCTATTCGTTGATGTTTATTAATTAAATTTCTTAAGCTTTGTTTCCTTGGTCAAAGAATTCTGCGTAATGTGCAGAAGCTCGGAAAAATTCCACGCACCATGGAATTAATATTATTTTTACCTTCACACAGACCAGCAACTGTTGCATCTGTGGGAATTAGCGCTTCCAGTAGAAAAATGTGACGTTACGAGCTTGAAATTAGATTCGGAATTAGCGCTCCAAGGGGAAAACTGTGGAGTCCCGAGCTTGGAGTTAGGTGAGGTAGACCTTTTTTGAATAGAATATTTTTTGCGCTTTCGGACCTGGTTTTTCGGTTTACTATTGTTCTGTTTTTCAGCATCTTCGACTCCAACTTTTATCGTATTTCAGAACCTTCCTTCTCAACGTATACTGTTTCTATGCACGGGAGGTTTTGTGTGGGAACAAAACTTGTGGGTAGATTTTGACTTCTTTCAACTCCATGCTAAATGGTGCTTTCTTCTTCCCTCTCTCTGTGGAATACCTTTTTTGTAGTCAAGAGGCATTTTGTAGTGGAAACTAACGTATGATCTTTTCTGATAGCTGATTCTCTTCTGAAATGAAAGAATTTATCTATTCAATTCTGTGCCAGGGCCGTCGCATGGACTGAAGTGATATTCATTCGGATCTATCCGTCTTACAGTTAACATGAAAATATACATTCCCTGAACGTTGTTTCGTTCATAAGCAATTGGTAACTTATACTTACTGTTTTGAAAAAACGATTTACTCAATTCATTAATTAAACATATTTATCTGAAGTTCAAATGTATATTTTATAGGTATCCTTTTATTTTTCGAAGAAAAATCAAGGAAATCGGAAAAAGTCTAAAATTTACATTCCCAATTGTTATTGAAAGCTTGTTTCACCAGTGTAGTCCATTTATTTTCTACAATATGCAGTTCTAACATGCAGCTATAGCCTGTAATCTCCGCAGACTGCATATTAGGAGTACATGTAGTCCATTTATTTTCATCAGCGAACAGACTTAGCGTCCATGCAGCTAACTTCTTACACTGTGCGCGCTGTTCACATTGACATCACCCCGATAAAGTTATGAGGAGGCCGTTCCTTCGTGGCTCCTGATAAGCTAATCCCACAATTTTCCGGGCCTTGCTCCTGCAGATGTTTATGGTGGGCGAAGAGTCATTTTTCCGTAGCCCCATCATTCGTATCCGGCCCACATCCTCGATTAACTAGTTGTGGAGTCATTTTTCCGTGGGCCCATCGTTCGTATCCAGCCCACATCCTCGATTAATAGCTTGTGGTCGTTAAAGATCTTTCTTTGCGAGGCTAGCCTTGTAGTTCTCTCTGGAGGTCTGCGCAGCTGCGGCGACGTATTGGACCATTCTTCACAGTCCGCTGATGCCTGTATTAATTTATTTTGTTACATGTTTTGATAATCTGAATGCGGTAGCACCGTTTTGAAGCGAGAATTCATTTGGCATGGGAAAAATAGTAATGTGTTGAAACTGTGATCTAATCCGCAGTACAGCAAATTTCTCTCAGCGGTTAAAAAATTGAGCGAGACATGAATGTGGCCGCCTTAAAAGCATCTCAATAAAACCGTCAGAGAACCACTGCCGGATGGCTGCTCATCATTCCTATCGCAGGGAATGAGCGACGCAGAGGTTGCTGCTACCGGAGCCGGAAACTCGCGTCGAGCACTGAATAGATTTGACAAACTTGTTTAGCGTCGATTTTGGGAGTTCTTCCGTTCTCCTACATAAATAATTTTAGAAAATTATAACTATGATATAGTGAAATGACAGATTTATAATAAATCATTTGAACGCATTTCTTGAAGATTCGATCCGTTCCATACGTTCACACAACGCACACCTCCCGAACGGAAGTTCGGCACACCTCCTTGGCATGACGCAGTTTTCGGGCCCCTCTTTAAGTCTCAGTGATGGTAAAGCCATGGAAATGGACAGGCAGAGCGGGACATCTTAAAGGCTCCACTAAAATGCCTGCGTTAGTACGCCATGCTTCCTTGTCCTGCGTTCCCTTCAGACATCGCTCAACATGGGACTTGAATGGAAAAAGTACGGGAGTCTTATACATGGCTTATTAAGTCCTGTGTTTTTTTCTACTATGTTCATTAGGAGAACTTTAATTTTCAATTCTGAATAGTCATTGCTTATTTACTTGCCTCAAAAGTTGCTTTCATTGTGGCGTAATGAAAACTACTTTAGAAATTTTTTTCGAAAGGAAAAAAAATAGGCTCTTATAATAGTAGTTACTGAAGCATGACGCGTGAGCTAACTTGTGTCTCGGCATGCATTATTCAGCATCAAAAACCAGTTACGTTGCTGTGGATCATTCTTTGTGTGCTAGACAAGAAGGAGAAATTTCATCATGCCTCTTCATGTCAAGTGCTTCTGCACAATATTTTCTGCCTGCTTGCCTATTATTTTTACTTCCTTCATTCTCATTAATGGCGGTATGTAAATACAATGTAATGTCAACGATGTGGAGTGTGTGGGAGAGTTGATGACGTCAATCTATACACAAGAACTTCATGTTAAAAAATCGTCCCATGCCGCAATAGAATTAATGAGGTTAGCACGTGACCAGGTCACAGAAATGAGAGCTTTTAAATGGTCTCATTTCTTGCTTTGGCCGCCCACATGGACATGAGAAACCCAGTCTAACTTTTTCGCCACCAAAGCGATTTAATCGCTTAAATCTCTTAGACGGCGAAAAACATGCATGCAGGCGGCGGAAAAGTTCGACTGGAAAAATGCCCCTAAGTCGTATTTCTTTCCTGCAGCTGTATTCATTCTTTTTGCTATTGAATGCTTTATTTCACGTGTTAGTGAGTTCAGACGTGCGTGTAACGTTCAACACGTTGACTACGTTTATCAGGCTGCTGCGGTTGGTTTGGTTAGGTTGGAAGTAGAAGAATTAAAAAACAATTTTTGTTGCTCTGTTACATTTTATTTTTCCTAAAGCGGGTGAAAACTAAAATTGTACGGCAATATTTCAACTTCTAAGCTGTCATCTACTTTAAATAACGGTGGTGAAATAATTGAAATACAGCTCATTGGTACCGGTACGCAAATGAGTAATTTACCCAGTGGTACACAAATGTACCAATACGTGGTCAACGAATAAGCAATAATATCCCCTTCTTTTGCTGAGTTAATTACCTGCGCCCTCATTAGCTTCCATTCCCTGCAGAGAGAGGGCTCATTCCTCCGCTCAGCAGGGCTGGATGCTGTAGAGACCGCCGGACGCTTAGGGTAATGATAGTGCTCAAACTAGGGAATTAAATTCTAGGCACTTGCATAGCGCTCTCAGCAAATGGGGTTGAACAAATAAAGGAGCTAAATGCTAGGGACTTGCACTGCGATGAAGATTGCTTGAGTTGAACAGTTAGGGAATTGTGTGGGTATGTGGGTTGATATTCCAAGTTCAGTTGTATTTGCTAGGGAGTCGAATATTAGGGACTTGCGTGTCTTTTCAGAGAACGGGAGTTTAACAAATGAGCAATTAGAACTTTTGGCCATTGCGTTGTGACAAAAGTAATTTCACAAAAACTAGTGAATTAAGTTTAATCTTGTGGCTCATGACTTCACTAGCGGCTCTGCGTCTGATGGGTGACATTACGCTAGCTGATGAATTGAATTATCAAAATGTAAAAAATTACTGGTGGAGAACCGATAAATTTCGTCCAGGTGCAGAGCCTGGGTTCTTAGCAACTACTGAACCAAAATTAATCAAGGCTGCCAAACACGTCTACAGAAATTGCGGCATATTTGAAAGGAAATGCCTATGAATTCACAGGAAGAAGGTAGTAACTTGCAAATAAATAACACATATTTGACCTCAGAACTAGTTACAAAGCGATTTTAAAACATGGTATCAAACACTTTTAGTTTTTAAAAATAACATCAAAGACTTCTGGTTTTTATAATATGACATCAAAGACTACTCTATTTGGCAACGCTAGGGTAACTTAAATTTAAAACTATGTTCACACAGCTGTGAAAATTGTTAGGTTTTGTCGGAGTGATCTACCTTCCTCAGAGGGATGCAGTTATTATATTTGCGAGAATTAGTGCTCCCATTGTGAACGTGTGAGCTCCTCAGTTGCAAGTTAGACAGGCCTTCTATTTCTTGAAATAATAATTGTTTTTTTTGTTACGGACCATCTTTTTTTCGGTTCACTATGGACCTGCTTAAGCATGTCTGACTCTTTTCTTCAATCTTTTTCTTTTTTCATAAGCTTCTTCATGAACTATACATTTGTATGACCCTTGTGCATAGATTCCGCGATTCCTCAAGTCCGTGTTAAATGGTGTCTCCCTCCCTCCCTTCGAAACGCCTTTGATGCTATTAAGGAGGTTTATACTAATCTAATCTGTCCTTGTTCTCTATTGAGCTTAAGCCAATCGTGCAACATACGCTAACTAGATAATCGAAGCTTGCTGGAAAAAATCAAATCTAAAACACCAATCGAAATGAAGAATTTTCAACTGAAGGATTTCCTAATATATCGTGCGATCATAAATGAGCCTTGGTAATTAGGCAAAAAATTTACAGCAGCTTAAAGGAACATAAAAGAGTTCAGGTGATATGTTTCCTCTGTGTAATAGGAGTTGGTGCCGGCAGCCACTTCTAACAACATCTCAATAGGTTTCCATTTGAAAGCGGTGCTTCAAGGCGTCTCGTAAACTGAACGATGTCTGTTTTTGTAGCTGCTTCTTCAGACGAGGCTGCTTTTGGCAGCCCCGTGTTCTCCGGTTTTTAGGACCCGTTTTTTCTGAGTTGCTGCGGACACTTTCGGAATTCAATCTGGAGGCACGGACCTCGCTCGCACGGTACACTCTGGCTCGCTGGTCACCGTCAGCAATTTTTCTTGCGTAGTTCTAGAGCTTCCTTGTGCTCCCTGCAAAATTTTGCTGTCCATGCTATTCCTGTATTCCTTTCAAACAGGCTTGAGATTTCCCGGTGAAAGCTTTGAGGAGAAATTACTAAGCTTAGAAACTCGAATTTACAACGTGCTGTCTTCACAAGAATTCTAGAAATCACCAAAAATCTTTGGCAGTTTACTGAAACCTAAACTCGGACACAATGCAAGTCATGTACACCCAGGGTTTTGAAAATACAGAGTTGAACCTTTCTAATTTGCTACCAACCTATTCTCATGAGGGCGCTGCTGTGGAGCACATTCTCATGAGGGCGCTGCTGTGGAGCACATTCTCATGAGGGCGCTGCTGTGGAGCACATTCTCATGAGGGCGCTGCTGTGGAGCACATTCTCATGAGGGCGCTGCTGTGGAGCACATTCTCATGAGGGCGCTGCTGTGGAGCACATTCTCATGAGGGCGCTGCTGTGGAGCACATTCTCATGAGGGCGCTGCTGTGGAGCACATTCTCATGAGGGCGCTGCTGTGGAGCACATTCTCATGAGGGCGCTGCTGTGGAGCACATTCTCATGAGGGTGTTGCTGTGGAGCACATTCTCATGAGGGCGCTGCTGTGGAGCACATTCTCATGAGGGCGCTGCTGTGGAGCACATTATCATGAGGGTGTTGCTGTGGAGCACATTCTCATGAGGGCGCTGCTGTGGAGCACATTCTCATGAGGGCGCTGCTGTGGAGCACATTCTCATGAGGGCGCTGCTGTGGAGCACACTCTCATGAGGGCGCTGCTGTGGAGCACACTCTCATGAGGGCGCTGCTGTGGAGCACCTTCTCATGAGGGCGCTGCTGTGGAGCACATTCTCATGAGGGCGCTGCTGTGGAGCACATTCTCATGAGGGCGCTGCTGTGGAGCACATTCTCATGAGGGCGCTGCTGTGGAGCACATTCTCATGAGGGCGCTGCTGTGGAGCACATTCTCATGAGGGCGCTGCTGTGGAGCACATTCTCATGAGGGCGCTGCTGTGGAGCACATTCTCATGAGGGCGCTGCTGTGGAGCACATTCTCATGAGGGCGCTGCTGTGGAGCACATTCTCATGAGGGCGCTGCTGTGGAGCACATTCTCATGAGGGCGCTGCTGTGGAGCACATTCTCATGAGGGCGCTGCTGTGGAGCACATTCTCATGAGGGCGCTGCTGTGGAGCACATTCTCATGAGGGCGCTGCTGTGGAGCACATTCTCATGAGGGCGCTGCTGTGGAGCACATTCTCATGAGGGCGCTGCTGTGGAGCACATTCTCATGAGGGCGCTGCTGTGGAGCACATTCTCATGAGGGCGCTGCTGTGGAGCACATTCTCATGAGGGCGCTGCTGTGGAGCACATTCTCATGAGGGCGCTGCTGTGGAGCACATTCTCATGAGGGCGCTGCTGTGGAGCACATTCTCATGAGCGCGTTGCTGTGGAGCACATTCTCATGAGCGCGTTGCTGTGGAGCACATTCTCATGAGCGCGTTGCTGTGGAGCACATTCTCATGAGGGCGCTGCTGTGGAGCACATTCTCATGAGGGCGTTGCTGTGGAGCACATTCTCATAAGCGCGTTGCTGTGGAACACATTCTCATGAGAGCGTTGCTACATGTGGAGCACATTGTCATGAGCGCGTTGCTGTGGAACACATTCTCATGAGCGCGTTGCTGTGGAGCACATTCTCATGAGCGCGTTGCTGTGGAGCACATTCTCATGAGCGCGTTGCTGTGGAGCACATTCTCATGAGCGCGTTGCTGTGGAGCACATTCTCATGAGCGCGTTGCTGTGGAGCACATTCTCATGAGCGCGTTGCTGTGGAGCACATTCTCATAAACGCGTTGGCTCTGAATGCCTTGCCTCGTACGCCCTCTGAACCCGTTGCATTGACCACAGGATGCCTGGATGCCGAACACAAAACACATCACACTCAATGAAATTTAATTTTACTTCTACTGCAGAGAATGTATGAGAACCTTTTTAACTTTGCGTGATGCTATTTCTATTCTATTCATTGGATGCGGGTATGAGCGCATAAATGCGTGAGATTTAGGATGGTGCCTTGTTACGCTCCCTAGCAGCTTTTATGCCCTACCTACACAATTAAGGCTTGCTCTGGTGATATTGTGGGCGTACGATTCATACAGCGTTCATTTTTTCCCAGTGTGTGTTGCTAGCTTGTGTCAAACTCCGTTTTGTTGTCATGCCCCCTTGGTAGATGAAGAGGATGATGTTCTTTTTATCACAATCACACGGGACCTAAAATAACAGAACACGTGTATAGATACTCGCGTTATTTTTATGCCTTGATCTATATATCAGGTTATTTTCTCGTGCGGTTTGAATCCTGTTTGCGAGCATGTGATTGTAGTTCTTATCACCTCATGGAGGAGATATCAGCGGAAAGTACAGCTGGAGGAAATGGAATTGTTCGCCAATAGCAGGAATTCGGCCTACGAGGTTCCCTCACAATCATTTTAATTTCCCCCGACTTGTGTATTTGCTCGGCTTCGATGCGGAGCAGGAAAGAAGTCACCGGCGCTCCTGTGGGCAACCAAGACAACCGAGGTCAGTTACACAGAAGACATCGAAGACTCGTGAAATATTCAATGATGCCAACCCTGCAGCTTTTGTTCGACATGAGAACAGCCGGTGTTTCATTGCCGCTGCTCGATGGGAAATGACTGTTCACGCGTTGAAAATTGTTTGAGCTATATTACAGTGATCTTAAACAGCATGTCCTCATTCTCACTGAAATTGATGTAATGTATTTTTTCATGTCATAAATCTGAGGGCAAACTTCTAGTTGCAATTTTGAGTGAGAAATCACTTTTTTTACGAACGAAATTTGCAAATTTACGAGCGAACAAAGCTGCTTACGAGTTCGAAAGGACTTGGGGAAACGCGATGGGCACAGCAGTCTGTTCTGAGTGTGAGTCTCCATTTTTAATCCTTACTCATACTCTGTACTATGATGTTTGTGCATGATGTTTGTCAGAAGAGAACAGCTATATCTTCGCTCATAACTTTCACTTAGCTAAGAGATGAGTCGCAGCGCCAGCTACAAAAATATTTTTCATTTATGCGTCTCCTGTGAACTCCGCCGCAGTGACGGTGACAACTTTGAACACCCCAGCGAGCATAATTAATTGTGACTTGGCTTGTGAATTCATGGCCATATTCGTTGGGAAGATATTACTTAAATTATAATGGAAAAATATGTTCCACTTCTGACGTCAAAGATTAAATCATTTCTGTACCGCACCAGTCATAGTGAACATTTAACATACATTGTGCATTGCTGATAGGTGGCCGGCGCTGCACTCGCAGCGTCATGTTACAAATGACCTCATCACACTCGGCTTCTTCATTTCGCGCTTGCTTTCCTCCCTCCCAAAGGAAAATCTCCAAACTGACAAAATGGTCTCATTGAGCGCACAGGTTGAATTTCCTGCTCCGCCGTCGTTGGCTTCGAGAGCGGGTGGGATTTGAAGGGAGGATTGGTGGTGGTGGTGGTTGGGCAGCTGAGGGTGAAGACTCGGAAATGACTCGACTCCCAAGTTTGCCCCTGTAGATCGATAAACATTTTGCCTGCCACTGCCTCCGCTCCTATACCCGACTCAACGAGGCTTCTCGCTTTGCAATTGAAAGGAAATTGACTGGTGCTGCTGCCCTGCGCAGAACTGCCTTTGCTGCGTTAATGGGCCCACTTTTAATTTTGTTTCGCTGCTAGCCTTCGATTTTCACATTACGATTTTGACACTTCATAATGGAGCGCAACTTAGCGCTGTGCTGTGTTACCGTAACGAGCTTCGCAGGCCTCATATCGTGTAATTTCAACGGGTCTTGAGATTTAGCGAGCGTTCAGAGATAGACAAGACTCCAGAGGTTCTCCCTTGGAGGGAGAGCCTGGCAGGGCTTTTTCTGCTGCGCCTTTCTTTGGCGTTCTTCAGGGGACACTAGCTGACCCTGAGAAATTCCTCTATGGAGGACCAGCTCTGGTGCTCTAACTTAACTTTCTATTGATGACATATGTGCCTGCCTTATTGTCCTTCCTCTTCTCCCTCAACTTTGCGGGCAGCTTGACGAAGGGAAACCTTACTCAACGTCAATTTTTCCTTATTCAATATTCTGTCAAATAAACCAAAAGATGAGAAATTTTTATATCTTTTCAGCAAAAAGATTCTATTATCTAACTCAGGTCTGTTACGGTATAAACGTGAAAAATCCCAGAAGCCCTACAATTAATAACATTAAGTAACGTACCGCAGCAGTTTCAATCATTTTAAACGAAAACCTAAAGATTAGAACATTGGCTCTACAGTATTTTATCACTACAGAACATACCCGTCAACATACCACATTTTCCATGTAGTATTTTACCTTACCAATTGGTGCAGTTTCACTGAAGAGCTCGTACCTCTTCCTTTCACACCAGCGGCGTCAACCGTACAAGAATGCCTCACTGTGTCTTGTCCTTCAGTGTCTTCTATCTCCGCCTCCATCTTTCACCATCACAACCATCGCCACCACCACGAAGTGATACAGAAAAAGGGCCCAATTTTGCACCATCTCCGAAATTTGGCCATCGATCGTGGGAAATAAACGTGACCATCAGGTGCTTCCACTCTGATGGACACGATCGAGACGCTGATCCTGCGATGCGGTCGTTCCAAGAGCCACTAAATCAAATCGTCTCGCATAAATTTGGCCGAGATTAAAGTGAGGACCGAGTCCGACAGCACTCGGGAGCTGCCCGTTATTGAGTTGCCGCCGTGCGGACCGGGTATCTCTCGTAAAACTCATGTTTTGAAACGTAAAGTTTCCCTCGTGAACTTTTGCGAAACTATGCAAAACTGTCTCTTGTATTTTTCGTGAAACTATTTAAAACTTCATTTCTTTTAAACTGTTTTCACTTAAAACTATGTCTTTTGTGCGGGTTTTTATGCGTTGTGTAGAATTAGTCGTATTCTTCAGCGTCGTACTAAGCGATGTTGAAATGACCGTTGTGCTCGCCGACACCTTTATTTCGTTGGTTCAAACGAGGTGTCTCGTTCATAAAAAGTGTAAAATGATTGCAATGTTCATAATTTTTTATTCAAACTCCTACCTGAGGTGTTTAGAAATAAATTATCCAATTTCCTATCGTTGTGCTTGACTTTCTCCAGGTCTATGCGTCTACACTTTCCTATCGGATTTTAGAACTAACGCGCCTGTTCCGTTCGCATCAGGCGTAAGGAGAATTCTGCACTACGACTGGCATGGTTAGCAACACTTGCAACAGTCTGCTAAAATATTGAAGGGCTTAGATAAAAAAAAATGATTAAATTCCCTAGCTTTTGCCACGGAGATGGGAGATCCTTTTTTAAAGAGGGTGGACGAAGAGGAGGACTACAAGCCATACGGAATGGTCAAACTTTCAACCGAGCCGAACGAAAGCAGAAGAAGGTTTAGGTTTATGAAAGGCAGGAATTGCTCCAGTAAAAGAGGAATTTGAAAGACGAATGAAAAAGGATTCCTCTCTCCTGTTGAGTAGAGCCGTTGTGAACGTGCATGATTGCGCTTATTGATCTGCGTTGGTTACGACGTCATTTATAGATATAAATGTGGTAACTTACTTCAAAGTCCTCTAGATTTTTAATTTTATCTTTAAATTTTGATTAAATACTACACAACAGACGACTTGGGCCACCCTCGGTCACTGAAGTCAAAACTCTGAGAATACTTTGGCTGGGAGCCACTCACTGGTCCTAGCCTCTAACGCAAAACTGTGTGCGATAACTGCGAAAATTTAAAATTCCTCAACTTCAATTATTAAATGACGAACATTCGCTCAAACGGAATTGTACGTAGACGCTTGCACATGTTTTGATATTTGAGTCACGATTTCTCTGCGATAATAGTAATACTCTCAAACACGTTGCTTGCGATTCAATATACTTAGTTAAATTTTGGCATTATAAAACTGCTAAGAACTTTGACTTTAAATATGAGTTGAATATTGAGCTTCAGTTTAACCCATCGCAGTCAACGTGTCAATATTGAAACGTTTGTGTCAATTTTTTTGAGATGTATTATTCCAATCGACATCTTCTTTTAGCTTTATATTTTCTTCCTTTCTCTCTCCCCGGGGTTCAATGAAAGGGATTGTCCTTCAGAGCATCTTAGACTAAGCGCTCTTCTGGGACGTGTAAAGGTCCTAAGCTACACTCAAAGGTGCGTGCGAAAAGTGTCTGGGCCTTGGGAAGTAGCGCTTCTCAGTGGCAACTTACGAAACCCACCACAGAAATAGCTACGTGTACTGCAGGAGTGTTTTGTGGGCTTATATTGGTTTTGTTTAGACCTCGTCTTTCGTTATTTACTATTCTGTTTCTCTCGCAAGTGTGGCTGTGGTACTCTGCAACCAGCCTTCTGCACTCGCGTCTCTGCCTTCCAGTCTTTACTCTCGTTTCACCTTTTCGTCTCATTGAGATTCCCACACGTTCTTTTGTACGCGGAGTGGAATTTACTAATTGAGATACTCAAATTTTCCGCCTAATTGTGGTGCCAAATCACTTTATGTATCAACACCCGAAATTCATCCCTAAGAAATATAGAATTGGGACCACTAAAACCTGCACTGTACATGCATCTCACGGGTTTCGATCTTTCGAGGAATATTGATGCTTAAAAGAGCAGTTACTTCTGAAGGGCTTAATAAAGGGCGACTACTACGCGTCTTTTTAACAATAATTGTTGATGAATTTCTAGCTACGCCATTGAAACACAGCCAAGCTAACTTCCCTAGCGCAGTAGAGAATCAAACGCCGTCGCTGTTTTCTACCTGTTTAGTGGAATTCTCGCGCTAATCTTTCACGCTTAGCGAGTGCTCGGTTCGGCTGAATTATGATATGCTTCGGAAATGTTCATAAATGTGGCAGCTAGGGCTTGTGTTGCACGAGTCTCATGAGGTATGACACCCTTGAAGCATGTTAGGGCGATCCCAGTTGCCATAGCGCCTAAATGCAGATAGACGGGCGCGCAGAACCGCTTCGTCAGCAGTAATTGCTCTCCCCATCTTGTCAACAAAAGCAATTATGTGGGGCTGGCAGAAGTGAAGGAGGCTGTGTGTCTTGCTAAGGAGCCTCCTCGCTTGGTCGTGCTTCAGGCAAGACGAATGCTATCGCACTCCCCTCTGTGACACTTCCATGAAAGCCCCTTCCTAAATCACAGCTTTTGCTATAATCTATGAAGAGCCTACCTCCAGCCTGCTCCGTAATGTCTAGACCGCCTGCAAATCATGTCTTTAAATTATTTATGTTCTTATGTGCCCTTATTGTAGTATTGATTGATGATGACCGTAATAATTTATTCCAAATCTCGCTCTTCTTTCCACTGCTGCTGTATGGAGCAGCAAATTACGACAGCGAGTGCTGGGGCGAATGCAGGCACACTGCTGTCAAACGAAAATTTTTCGAGTAACGGTGTCCATGCATTTTTAACGTGGGACTTCTCTAAAACTTTTTATTTCGATGCAAAAATGGAACTTGCTCCAGTTGAAGGTGTTGGAGTGTCTGGGCTTCTGGATGCATGTTTACAACACCGGAAAGTAACCACGAGGCAGAAGTTTAATATATCTTTCCAACAACGTTACTTGGCGCCATGTGAAAATGCTATTTAGTCATAATTTAAGTTATGTAAGGTCCCGAGCTGAAGGTTAGGTAGGCATTCCTTTTGTTGAAATAGAATAAGTCCCCTCAGGGTGATACAGGTATATTGTATCTATGGGAATTGGCGCTCCCAGGGGGACTATGTGAAGGCCTGAGCTAAAGGTTAGGTAGGCTTCCTTTTGTTGAAATAGAATTGGTTTTTGTTTTGTTACGGACCATCTTTTTTCGGTTCACTGCTGTCCTGTTTTTCAGCACCTACTACTTTCTTCTTCAACTTTTGCTTGTTTCATGAACTTCTTTCTTAGCTTCCTGTTTCTGTGCACCTTGTGTATAGATTCCGCGTTTCCTCAACTCCATGCTAAATGGTGCCTTCCTCCTTCCTCTCTTAGAACATCTTTGTCCTGCTATTAAGGGAGGCTAAAACTTTCTTATATAATAATAGAATAAGTTTTTGTTCTGCTACGGACTATTTTTTCGGTTCACTGCTGCTCTGTTTTTCAGCACCTAATACTTTCTTATTCAACTTTTATCTTGTTTCATAAACTCCTTTCTCAGCTTACTGTTTCTAAGCACATTGCGCATAGATTTCACGTTCCCGTATCTCTATACTTGATGATGCCTCCTCCTTCCTCGCTTTGGAACGCCTTTGTAGCGGCTAAAGGAGAGTCAAAATACCATATATTCTAATTTCAGTTCAAAATTTAAGGAATTATTTTCTTTGGTAATTTGACATTTGCTCTGGCAAATTTTGGCTCTTATGTAATTCATCATAAAAAGTGCCATAGACTTAGTCTTCTTTTCTATTGCGTTCTGCGTAACTCGTGTCGAGAAATATTTTCCACTCCTAATAACGCTCCCAAACAAGCAGAGCTCTTCATTACTCTAACTCAACACTCTACTCTCAAATATTCCTCAAGGTGAGATTCTCGCAAACTTTTTTCTAATCCGGAACAAATAATGAATTATTAATTTTAGATCTTTGCTATCAATAATTCTTTTCGTGAATAGATTCTTTTCTAAGTCAATACATTGCTGAATATTTACGCAGGAAGTGCCTTGCTATTGATGAATGGTTTCTGCGTTTCAAATCCATGCGGAATTTCTTCAGGTTATGTGATTCTAATGCGAATCGTGTAGTTTTTAAGTGGAGCTTTTGAGGAGAACGGGTGAAAGTGGTTCTTTGCTGCTCGATACTTGCATTTTAATATAAGGTAATATAAGCTTTTTGAAAGTATATCTTGACGTACCATGAACTTTTTCCAAACATTACATTTTCCGAAGCGTAGAACTTGCACAGCGTGGTGGCTCAAGTCGCTGCTCGATGATACATGCAAGCTAGGTATGAAGGTTGATCGAAAGACCATTTTGATGTATTTTTGGATTAGATGGTCAATTTAAAGGCATTTATCATAAGCATATTGTCACATGCATTTCCAGAAACACGTTCTGCAAGTATTTCAAGTTTTTCTAAACTTTGAGCAAGAAGCAAAACAGCTTTGTAACGATCTGTATCGTGACCTGGCCATCGGACATTCACCTCGATTCAGATATGACAGCGTTATCTGATGGCTTCCTTCATGAGGCGAGAACGACATCTGTAATTCATTGTATTTAACAAGCATCTAATTTGATACGCTCTTTTGGACGTAACTCATTCAGTGTCACTCGAAAAATGCACTCCCGCGATCGTTCGTTGTTGTTTTAGAGCGTCGCCGCAGCTGACGTTCGCATTCATCATGTGGAAGTTGGTGAGGACCGCTTGAAGAATCCGTGGACTATCAAACCCTCTCTACCGCGTAGATTGCTTTTTTAACGTCAGTTAAGTGGTATTTGATTCCCATTGATTGGCTTTTGTTTTCCTGCTGGTTTTCTTTGTGTATTGATAATTTGAAGGAGAACTATTTTACGGAAGCTTGTTCAAATTCTTCAACAACCCGTTTACAATTAATTGATAAAATGAATGTTTCACTCGGTCAAAAGCTACCGCTAGCTATTTATGATTGAGCTGCGCGCTGCCCAAGCTCATCAAAAGGATTTCTTGATTCCACATTCGCATGAAATGAACCAACATGTGAGACGAAGGCAAAGAAATTTCGCGTCAGTGATTGAAGTTGCATTATCAGTTACAAAATAGGCATGAAAAAACGTCGCAATTTATGTCTTCAAAACTTCAAAATATTGCGCTATAACTTAATAGTCATTTATCGTAGTTGTCGTTAAATGAGTTTATTATTATTCAAAATATTCCAATGGCAACAAGAAGGCGTTTTTAAATTCCCCTATAAAATTTTCAAAAATATTATGACAGGATGAATGAATTTATTCCGAGACAATAATTGACACGTAAAATTGAGGCCCTAAATCAAGTCTCTAACATTAATGTCAACCTCCCTCCGCCTTTAGTAAACATTTTGGTATTGTAAAAACCTGATCATTCTATTTCTTTGAGTGCAGTTTTGCCGCAGTAAAATATGATAGCAGAAGTGTATAGTCTGCCGCCGCTCAACTTTCCAGAGCGTCGCAAGACACTGTAGAGTTGGCCACCGCGCAGTTGCCATGGTGTTCCTGCCTTCTCATAATGCTTTTCGCCCACAATGTGACTGCAACAAAACCCCTCAGGGGGATACAACTATTGTATCTATGGAAATTAACGCTCCCAGGGGAACTACGTGAGGGCCCGAGCTAAAGGTTAGGTAGGCCTTCTTTTTGTTAAAATAGAATAGATTTTTGTTTTGTTACGGACCATCTTTTTCTGTCCAGTTGCTGTCCAGTTTTCAGCACCTACTACTTTCTTCTTCAACTTTGGTCCTGTTTCATAATCTTCTTTCACAACTTACTGTTTCTACGCCCTTTCTACGTAGATTCCGCGTTTCCATAACTCCGTACTAAATGGTGCCTTCCTCCTTCCTCTACTTGGATCGCATTTGTTGCTGTGGGTAGAGAGGTTTACACTAACGACTAATCTAATCTAATCTAATCTGCAGCAATAAGTTTCGTCTAGTTTGAAAGAGTTGCGGTGCATGATTACTTCTACGGTACTACCCCTTCAGTCGTAGAGGGCACTCATGAGACGCCTACTTTAGGTTTAAGAACACTCCTGCTATACGATGCATTTTTTAGCTCAAGTGGGTTGAGAATTGAATTTCTTGCTCTCTCTCTCTTGAAGTTCTTTCTTTTTCAGAAAATTATTTTTCTTGCTCTACGTTTGCATCTCAAGCTATTATTTTCCCGTTCTTCAAATCGAACAACGATGGAACATTTTTTAAAGACTTTGAATACAAGTTTCATATATGTTTCGTTCATTTCCATGTTGTTTTCCATTACACTACTGCATGTGTGCTCCGTAATCGCTCAAAAAAGTCGTTCAATTTTACCCTCTCAAATGAAAATAAAAAATCCAAAGATCGGTGCAAATTATTTTCAATTGCAGAAAAAAATTAAATAGAAGATGCGAAACAACGTAAGAGATTCTATTTAAATATTCATCATGTTAAATAGTTTTCGGTTAGATAAATACGGCTCACCTAGAGATTTATTCGGGAATGTTCAACCATCAGAAAATATACATGACTAGTCTATATGTGTAAAATTGCAAAGAGCTTATAATTACTGCCATATGAAGGTAAATATGAATTCCGATAAGGAAAAAAATTAGTCCATGCAGAGGATGTTTTCTCTTAATTTTTCATTTGTGCTGTATTCTCGCCGTTTAGAAGCTTTGAGTAATTCATCTTTCAGTCTAATCTAATCTGTTGCGAAACACAGAATCCATTACAATGCAGGATTTGTGAATTATTTGGTTAAGGTAAAACTCTTCAAGAAGAGACGTTTGATATTTATGAATATTTCCCCGAACAGCCCAAGTTCTGACGTGACGAATTGCTCGGAATGTGAAAGTAGAATATAAATGTGTTGAAAAACGTACTTCCTAACAATCAATGCGATATTAGGGGACGCTTTCGCTTTGTCCAGCGGATAATTCTATGCGTTTTCCCATGCCAAGGCTCATAGTGTGTTGGTTTTACTCTATTGGCTGCAGATGGCATTCCTCTTCAGATGTGAGCTGAATTTTGAAATGCTCTAAACGTCCTGAAAATGATCTCTCTGGAAATGTTTCTTGCCATGAGGTGAGTACATTTCATGATCACTCAAGAAAGACAGCAAATTTTCGTCAATCTTGTTTGGCTCATTTGGTCGTATTATGAAGTGTAAAACATCTTTGAGATAAACACATTCTTACGCCAAAATATACGAATTCGTTTGAAAATCCACGCAAGCCATTCCTTTTATCTTGAACTTATTACGTTCGAATTTAACGGATGATTTTTGCTTATGGTTGTTACTTGTTCTAAATTTTTTATTATTGGCCCCAACAAAAATTGATTTTGCTGAATAGAAAATAAAAATTTTATTTTCAGTGAAACCAAAGTTTGGACGATGATGTGACCTCGTAAATGAAAATTATTTTTGAAATTCTCTCTCGTCTTCCTTCAGTTCATTTTGAGTATGCTCTGCTACCTATTGAATGCGTTTGTATGTACGTTTTGAGTTTAGTCGCACTTGTAATGTTTTTATCATTCGATTCAATACCTATGTAATAATAGTCTGTTATATTAAATGCCAGTTTCCAGTTTTATACCAACACTGTTGAAAAGCTGACAAATCCGAGAACTCTTTATTCATACTTACGAAGTATACTCGTTAGTCACTTAGCGCACCTAAAGTGAAAAAGTCTTCTTTGTGATGGTGAGTCACACCATTCCAGTGCTCTGATTGGTCGAACACCCCGCTCAGAATGCTGGGTGCGCTTCTTTAGACTAATGCACGTGTAGAGCGTTCGACCGCTTTCTGAAATGCTTGATTATCAAACAGTAACTACGCCAGGCAAGTTGAAAATATTTCCTTGATTGGGCCTCAGGCTATTAAACTGATTCAGTATGATACTTCGGAAAGAGCCTATCGCTAGTTTACCGACTCTGTAGAAATTTGTTTTCGTTACAACTTCTTAAAGCTCCTGGTGATGCATTTCGTCTTTATGTCAACGTAGTCAAGAATGTTCGCTTGTACTGCAGAGGTGCCATGTCCGTTCGTGCTTTTTTCGTGAACTACATTTTTTAGCACCAAGTGATCAAACATTTTCGAGCGGCGAAGGCTTCTGTAGCACAAGCAGTTAATGATCGAGAATTTTTTGTTCGATCAACCCTATTTCACCATTCATTCCTCATATATCTTATTAGGTAACCTTGAAAACGGTGAAAACTTGGATCTTAAATCTTTCACTCGTGAGTGGTGAAATGAGTGAGATTTTAATTTACTTCTTTTATTGGACAAATACAATCTAGTAATCCTTTCTATCGTAATTATGTAGGTTGCTCTTATTCTCCAAGGGATGGCAACAAATAATGAGGCGTGTGCTGAGAATAACAATGTAAAATTAACAGGCAAACAGGCAACGCTGGTAAAGTTAAGTGGCAAAAATAAAACAGCAATGAAGGTCTCTTTTATGAGATTCACTATTTATTCACAAGTTTAATTAAGCCGACAAGGCTTCAAAACGACATTTATAAATGAACGTTTCGACCTCAAGTGTAATCTTCAGCATCCGGAAAAAATACAAAAACACCCATGATAATTTACTGTAAAGATTAAATTGTTAGAAGTGACAACACAGTTTGATACCGGAAGCAGCATTGAGTATCGCTTAAATTTGGTTGATATTTGATAGTAGTAAAAAGGGATTCTAAAAAACAAAGATACGATCGACAAGAGGTAATTGCTCTTACCTGGAAATCATTTACACGAACAGGAATGTCGAGTTTCTCATCACGAGAGAGCACAGCAGATGCTCTTGTACATCCATATTCCAGGCTTTTCCTCCTTACGGGAGGGTAACCGACAGCAAGCCACCATCATTTAGATGCTCTTGTAACTTGTCTAAAGGAGATGCTAGAATAAGGTTTTTTGAAGCTCCTTCCAACATTCTGTACCTCACGAATACTGAGAGCCCTCATGAGGACCCAGTTCACTGAAACGCACAACGTGCGCAACAATATTTGCACATACGGTTTAGCTCTCGTCAATTGCGTGCAAATATTATTGCGCATGTTGTACGTCAGAGTTCATTGGGTCCTCAAGGAGGGCTCTCAGCATTCGTGTGGAAGAGCATGCTGGAGGGAGCTTCCGAACAAAACTTCACCTTGCATTGCCTTTGTAATCTGCCTTATGCTCTCTAGCATGGAAATGCTACCTGTCAGTTCGTTCGAATGATTTCCAGATAATTGCAACTACACGTCAATCAGATCTCTGTGTTTCAGGGTCCCTTTTTATTATAAAAGAGAAACCGGATTTGAATGAGCCTGAATCTCGCTTGCTGTTGTAAATTATGTAGTCAGCATTATAATAGATTTATTCCATTCATCAAATTCTGAATGCCAATTTAATTTCTTCTGACGTTGAAGATGACCCTTGAGATTGAAACTTCAAGTTTTTCCAGCTTTTTAGTATATTTCAATCTAATTAAACCTGTTCATTCAAGGATAAATCTCTGAAAGGTGAATATTTTTGCCGTTTTATTTAATTCATTGAGTTGAATATCGGCAAAGCTTTCCCATTTTTTGAATGCTGAAAATTAACTGATACACTCTCGAAATACTGATTACTATTCAAACTCATGAAACTCGAGGTCAATTCTCAAAAGAGCTTCGCTGAAAAATTATCAAAGTTTCCCTTGCGGGCACTGTTTGTTGCATTCAAGGCAAGGCCTCATAGCTGTTTATTTCTATTTTTGCGTAGATCATAATTAGTAAGGCTGAGGGGCTTCAGAAGTGGCATACAGTGGCTTCTGTTGTAATTATTTTTACTTCAACTACAGTACAGTAGCAGCCATAAGGTATGAAGCGGAAACAACACCGAAGTTAATCAGTATATTACTTAGAAATTTTGAATGAATAGTAAAGAAACTTTCATCAAATGAAGTTTAGGTCATGATGTATAAATCATATACAAGGTTACGAGATGTTACATAATAGTTTTCCAAAAAGTTCAAGATGTACAGAAACGGGGTAGTCAGACATAGGCCAAAGTTACGGATCGACACTATAAATTTCCTAAAATTTCCTTAATTCACTGCAGAACTCTCAAAAGAACATTTCGATATTAAAAATGGCATTCATACATCATTGAAACTAGTTCTAAGCAATATGGCGACTTCAACACGCAAAGCTCTCTTACAGAAAACGCACTCATTTTTGCCAACCATCAAGAAAACAAGTCAGTTTCAGAAATTGCTGTTATTGTCCATAGATCTAAATGTGTCGATCATCGTGTAATAAGCCGATATATCACAGATAGAGCGTTAGATGCGAGACCAAAAACTAATAGACCTCCAAAAGGATCTCGAAATGAAGATCGTATTTTTGTTAAAATGTCAGAATGTCGTGGAACTGCTTCATCAATTTCTTGTGAATTTAGTGAAAAGGCAGGGAATAACATCTCAAGGCAAACAGTTTCTCTCAGGTTATCCCCTCAGGGGGAAACAACTATTGTTTCTTTGGGAATTAGCGCTCCCAGGGGAAAAATGTGAGGGCCCGAGCTGAGAGTTAGGCAGGCCTTCTTTTTGTTGAAATAAAATGTTTTTTATGTCAAGGACCACCTTTTTTCGGTTCACTACTGTCCTGTTTTTCAGCACCTCTGACTTTCTTCTTCAACTTTTATCTTATTTCATGAACTTCTTTCTCATCTTACTGTTTCTATGCCCCTTCAGCATAGATTCCTCATTTTCTTATCTCCATACTAAATGGTGCCTTCCTCCTTTCTCTCTTCGATACGCTCTATTTTTGCAGCGGTTAGGGCGGCTTAAACTAACTTATAATCTTAATCTTCTCGCAGGTTATAAAATGCAGGATTGCATGCTCGTGTCCCACCTTCGAAGCCTCTCGTTTTGAAGCCAAACCAAAAATCGTATCTGGAGTTCGTGAAAGAATGTCGTTTGGACTGACTCACTATGGGATGCAATTCATTTCAGTGACGAATCCAACTTTAACTTGTCCAGTTCTGACGGCCACGTTCACGTACGCCGCAAAACGGGTGAAAGAATGTTCCCCAATGGGTCACAAAAACAGTTAAGTTTGTTGGTGGCAGTGTGATGGTGTGGGGATTGATTTCTTCTGCAGGAGTTGGCCCCATCATCCGTATGCATGGTAAAATCAAAGCTAAGATTTACAAACGGCTTCTTCTGCAGCGTGTTGTACTAAACTTTTGCATTAGCCCTGGTGAATTTCCCATTTTCATGCAGGACAATGCACCTTGCCACAAGGCTCGGAAGGTTATGGTTTTTTTTGAAGAAAAAGTAATTACCCTGATGAACTGACCGACCCACTGCCCCGACCTCGGCTCAATAGAAAATGTAGAAGATTTTTGAGGAGGAAGCTCAGAAAAAAATCGAAAAAATCATGAATCATACACAAAATTCACTCAAAAAAGAATGGAAGAAGATCACGGCCAATTTTTATGACACATTAATTCGGTCATGTGGTCGACGATGCTGGGAAGTCATTGAAAATGATGGAATGTTTACAAAAAATAAAATTTTGTTGCTATTTTCAGCACAAACGTTTATTTATGGCATCGTTCCTAAAACTTTTGTCCTCCGCTTCTGTTCACCTTAAATTTTTTGGAAAACTATTGTGTTAAACCTTGTGACCTTTGTATTTGATTCAAGCATTATTAACTAATCTTTATGTTTTGAAAAAGTCTTTACGACTCATTCATTATTTTCTATGTAATATGATTTATGTCGGTGTTGTATCTATTCTTTGTATTATGTCCGATACAGTAGTTCACTAGAATTGAATCGTGATACTTTAATATTTTTGTAATTTTGTGCCTTAAATTTTTTTGTCACCTTCAGCATCTGAGCTTGAATCAGCAACACGAAATTTTAAAGGCTGATTTGACTTTGATATAATTTTTCAGAGCATACCGAGCTCATTTTTAACATTCCCATTGCTAATTCTTGCTGTGATCGGCATTTCAAGCTCGCTATCGCCGGCACGTGTGTATAGTCAGGTTAACAGCGCTCCTTTATTCAGTTGCGATCCATCTTATGAATGACTTTCACCATTTTTTCAACTGAACGTCACATCGTAATTGAAATTGAAATCCCTCTGCAGTGGTGCCTGGCGACCTGGAGACGCGAGTGGCGGCGCAGCCCGCGGTGGCAGGCAGCGTGGGCGTGCTGCAGTGTCTGGTCACCGTCGAGCTCGCCGCGTCGCAGCTCCGGACGTCGTGGTACCGGCGCACCTCCAGCCAAGACAGCCCCAACCTCCTCCCGGACGCCGGCCGGTGAGTGCTCTTTATGCTTTTGCCATCTGTGGGACGTGGTCTTGGTTTTTGCTTTTGTAGAAAGTGCTCTTTATGTTTTGGTCATCTGGGGGAGGTGCTCTTTATGCTTTTGCCATCTGTGGGACGTGGTCTTGGTTTCTGCCTTTTGTAGAAAGTGCTCTTTATGTTATTGCCATCTTTGGGAGGTGCACTTTATGCTTTTGCACTCTGTGGACGGTGCGTCTAATGTTTTTGCCATTTGTAGAAGGTGCTCTTTGTTTTTTGCCATTTGTGTGAGGTGCTCATTATGTTCTACCATTTGTGTGGGGGCTCATTTTGTTTTTACCATTTGTGTGAGTTGCTCTTTGTTTTTGCCATTTGTGGAAGGTCCTCTTTTTTTACCAATTTTAGAAGGTGCTCTTTATTTTTGGGCCATTTGTAGAAGAGGCGGGGTGTAGTCTGCAGAGTATACACACAGCAACCTGACACCCTTCGGAACACAGCCGCGCCTCGCTCCACAAGGTTCCCCAATAGCTCGAATTCTTGCTCTTAGAGTTATTGAGTTTTTTACGTATTATGTTATCGTGAGGCTTACTGATTCTTTTTCATTAAAAGATATCCACTACTGTATGACTCTGCATTTTCAGTTACATTGTACGAAATGATCAGGTCTACTGATTCTTTTCTATTACACGTTAACCAGTGCACTTTGGCTCTGTATTTTTAGGGTTTTTACTAATGTTGTATGAAATTGTTAAGGTAAGTGATTGTTTTCAATAGCACGTTTAATCAGTGTTGTATGACTCGACGTTGGCAATGTTTGTTGCGAGCCGACTAACTTCAATAGTCCGCGTACCAAACGCTTCCATGATATTTTCGCGAGGTTGAACTTTGCGCTGAATAACACGGCTGAGACGTGAAGTTTTGTACTTGGGCACGATGCTGTAAACTCTTTTATTATTTATTTATTTTTTAAGTACTCTCATTTCTTAAAATATTTTCGACTGCATCACACCTAAAGGTATGCACATAGCCAGTGAAAATGTTAAAGGGCAGAAAAATTCTGACTATTCCCTTCTCCAAGTTTTGCTAATGAGGAAGTAAAAAATATTGGTCCCAATTAGGCGATCGCGCTGAATGCGAGTAAAACTGTGATCTCTGTATACTAGACCAATTAGGGAAGATAGTCATTAAAGTGTATTATCGTTTTTCATTTGAACTTCAAAAGCATTCAGTGAACGCTTTTCTACGAACGTTGCGTGTGCTCAGTTCAAATTTTATGAATTTGGTCACGTGCTTGCTTGGCGTACATGGCGCAGTCGACGCTGTTCTAACAACGTCAACACGTTGGTCGCAACGTGAGTCGCCGGTGTAGACGGAGAAAATTTTCTTAATGCTGTTGACCGACCAGGAGTCATTAACTCGACTTTTGTGAATATTTAATCAAAGCTGAACGAGGGTACAATCTAGTTAATGTCTACTTTTTCAAAATTCATCGCTGCCATTGCCTTTAAATTTGAGTAGAATATTCAACTTCAGCTTAACTCATCGCAACGTGTTAATCTACGCATAAATTTCTTGAGTTTTTATTTTCAATTCAATACTTCCTCTTTTTTCATAAAGTTACGTAGATTGTGGAATAGGTTTTCTTCAGGATTGATGAAATAATTCAGAAATTATTGATTACAATAATTTAGAGGATATTGTACACATTATTATTACCATTATCATTTTTCGGTATAATACTTGCATGTTATTACTTGGGAAACAATATAAATAGTTTAATAGATCTATTGAGAACTATCATTAGTATTATTTAATGGTTTAGTCGACCTGCTTAAAATAACCATATGTACTATTTAATGGTTTAGTTTATCTGCTTGGAATAACCATACGTATTATTTAATGATTTAGCAGATCTACTTTCAATTACCATAAGTATTATTTGGTACGCTTTTTACTGAGCTTCTCGGAAATTTCTCGGCCCAAAGTTAGGGAGCCCGACGCTCCTCGATCAAACCGCCGCGGCTGTTACAACTTCAGAAGATCCCATCGCACAAGCCTGACTCAGCCCTCTGCGTGCCATAGAGTTTGTCGCGAGAAAAATTGCTCTCTCAAGATTTTGAGGGGATTCGGGCTTCAAATATTCTTCCCCCAAACAATTTCCTACAAGAAAACTCTTGTAAAAAAGGCGGGGTTCTTTTTTTCTAAATTATACTTGAGCACAGTTTAATACGACCACCGTGTGGTGCAACGGTGAGTGAATTTTTTTGCGGGTAGATACCTTTTTTTAGATACCTTGTGGGGTAGTTTTATTTTTGTATCTGACTCGGTGCGAGATATCAACCTCAAAATTTATGCTCCAGTGAAATTTTCAACTTAGTATTTTTTCTAGCACAAATATGTTCGTGAAATTTGGGTGATAATGAATTTTTCGGCCCTGGAATTGCGCTTCGTTCTTTTCTCCATTGTTTGGTGATCTGATGCACTGTCAGTTTTTGCAGGAAAAGTTGTGCATATGTTTCGATCACTGAATAAAAATTTTTAGTACCACCTTACCGAAACATTGGAGAAACAGCAACTTACTGAGGTTTTCATAAAAGTTACTTCATTGAATCAGGCCGATGAAGCGACAAGGGGTTGAGATACTTGAAAAGGTTGGCCGCGATGGGTTAACCTGAAGTTCAGTGTTCAACTCTAATTTATGGTCAATTGCATTAAGCCATTTTGAAAATAGCCCACATTATCTAGCTCGCATCTTCATTTAGCTTTGAATAAGTATTTATGGAAATGGAAATTGAGTTCGTGACTTCTGGTCAGTCAGCAGCAGTATGAAAATTAGTTCCGCGTACACCGGCGGCTTACATCGCGGTCTAAGTGCTAATTTGGATCATCTCGCATCAAACTTCAAAGACTACGGAGCGAGTAGCGATGGTTTTTCCATTGCAGTTGGCAATAACGCAGAGCAGTTGCGAGACTTTTGCTGCAGGTTTGTTTTGAAAGTGCTTTTTAGTTGTTTTTGTGAAATCAAACAGCTTTCATAGCAATAGCAAGATACTTTAGTCACTGAGAATGTTGCATTTGAACTTTTCTTTTGTTTATTTAAATCTCTTCCGTCATTGAAATTATACTTATTTTTACTTTGCCTCAACAGCATATTTACTACGAATTATCGGTTAAACAAGATTTAATGTGGGAAACTGCAGCAAATGCGATTTTTAGGTACAAATTTGTTGCAACCTCTTTCAATTAGATTTATTCAATTTCCATTGATTTCATTTATGTTAGACGGAGTTAACCGGACGATATTAAAATGAGTCTCGAAATATTCCAGCACATTTGAAAACGAACCCTGCTTTTTGATAAGGACTTTTACTCACAGTCTCCCACCCCTCAGGAGGATATAACTATTGTCTCTATATAAGGAAAATAGCGCTTCCAGAGGGAACATGTGAGGTCCTGGGCTCAATTTTTTGTAGACCTTCCTTTTGTTGAAATGGAATACTCCTCTGTTTTGTTACGCACAATCTATTTCCAGTTCACTGTAAGTCCTGTTTTCACCACCAACTACTTCCTTCAAATTTTACATTGTTTCACTTACTTATTTCTCAGCTTACTGCTTTTATGACCCTCACGTATAGATTTTGCCTTTCCCTAACTCCATACTAAATGGGGCCTTCCTCTTTCCTGTCTTTAGAACGCCTTCGCTAGGGTTTCTGAAACTAACATCATATCTAATCATTACTTCACTAATGAAAGTCAATGAGTAAAAATATATTTATGGACGTTTCGACTTCTTGGATCATAATCAACTCTGCAACAAGAAGACAAACTACTAATTATATCTAAATCCAAACATATCCAACTTAGGGAGAGACAAGCAGAAACAAAAGTAAGAAATTAAATGGAAACTAAATAAAGTATAAATACTATCCATCCTAGTTGCAAAGGGATTGCCGATTGCTTGTCGTTTAAAACAGGTTTATCTTTTAAATTGATGAACGATTCTTAGATGCGGAGGTTGATTTGACTAGATGCAGAGGAAATTACTTTAAAATTATATTACCTAATTGGAAGGTCACACTTCTCTGTATGAGAGCGGACTGAGGAATGTGTAAGTGCGGCGAGGTACGGGTTTGCTCCCAAAACTCCTGCCGGCATGCTCAGCAACACGAACACTGATGGCTCGAGTACTCGAGCCCACGTACTGATATGCACACGTACTCATTTATAAATGACAGATGAGAGCATGTGTTTAGGAGTTGTATTTTATATGTCAATGAAATGGGATTTTATTTTTTACTCATTACTTAACACCATTTTCAAATCCATTTGGGTAAAATGTCTTGGCAGAAGTAAGATAAGCTTCTTTTTCTGTTTCTCTGATTATTTACTAAGGAACGGAAACAAAAGGAAGAATTTTTTGTGAGCGGTAGGTATTGGAACATTGGAATAATAACATTGTATTCGACAAATTCTTGACGAAATAATCTACTGGTCTGGATGTCATCTTAGTCTGATCTAAATTTTCACGCTTACTTTTGCGAACGTGGCAGGCTACGCCAACTTAAATTGTGTTGCTGCTATGTAGCATTCAACTTAGCTTCTGTTCTTGCTGAAAATCTCGCTAATTGGTCGGATTGGAGGTTAAAAAAATAATGTACAATTGAACAAACCAATAGCAAGAAACAATTCGTAACAACAAATTTTAATTCATGTCATTAAGAAGTTAAAACCAAAAAAAAAAGTGACGGAGTAGCCGATTAGAGGGAGTTATTTTATTACCATGAGCCAATACGCGATATATAGAAGAAAATATTTTCATTTTCTCGCAAGTTCTGGTAGCCTACACGCAGCAAGCGATCACTCGCTTGGCTGCAAAGTACATCAGTAAAAAGATTGAAGGCGCGAAGCGAATGCTTCACTTTGCGGTTCCAATATTTCCAATTTCACAACGATATAAGAGTAAAGAAGCAAAAACTTAGACCAGTGACTGAGCAGAAAAATCTTCGGCGGTCAAAACGCTTGATATTTTTGTGAGTTTGCTGAGATATTTGCTGCTTACTTTCACACAACGATCTACTCTGCGCGGATTCATTTCATTTGCATGATGTAGACAGCTTGTAATGATTGTGTGTAGTCTACGACGCTTCGTAAGAAGCTTTAATGAGAACTGAAAATAGCAATTCCGTCTTATGAAAATACCTTCCCTTTTCATGACGCATCTTAAAGTATTCTCGAGTGCGGTGACATTTGCGTATTACCGTGCTCTTCAGTGAACGTAAGTTTCAAGATTATTTTCAGGTCGCTACGAACGCTGTTTCTTCATACCAACTCGTTGATGGAATCCCAAGCGATTGATTCGACCGAAATTCCAAACTACAAATGTTCTGCCTTTTTCTCTGGCACCATCACACAATCATACAGTAGTGGATGACTCGTAATTGTAATCGCGTCTCGAATCGCCTCATAAAATCCAAAAGTTGCCAGTGTGTTTGAGATTCAATAGTTTCCTTCGTTCTAATATGGATGGATTAAGTTTAGGAACCTTCCGGAAGTAATTTGTTAAGTTTAGGAACCTTCCGGAAGTAATTTGCAGCAGTTGATGCTATGGAATAAAAAATATTTGACACTTACAGCGCTTGCTGCTTCTCATGTAGAAGTCGCTATCATGAAGAGGCCATTCTGAGCATTGCTGACGATTACAATTTTTGCGCATGAAGGCTATATATTTTTTACATCCACGTTTTTTCGTTGATCCTCCAATTATTTTACGCTAGCTACATGTTGTTAATACTCATCAATTTCATTCATTCTAAGGCTTTTTCTTACTCTTTTAAAGAATGCGTATTACGAAATATTTTCTGCTTTTATCCGCGAGCCTCACATGCTGTAGACATCACAGCTAACCAGTGTTGACGCACGGCAGTTGAGCCATCAGTTGCCATCAGTGTAGATGGTACACGTACGTTAATGAAGGCTTGCGCGTGATACATGCTCGTCGACGCGCGTCTCATCAAAAGTAATTAATTACCTCACGTGTATGCCACATGCAAAGTTACCTGCAGAATAACAGGAAACTGTTCCGTCCTCTCGTGCTGGCGGTGCTGAGTTATTTGCTCTTCTATTGCTCTTGTTTTTAATTCAGAAATTATTCCACGCCTCAGCAGCTCGCGAACGTGCCCCCCTGAACCCATAAAGCCTCTAATTAAAAGATTCTAATTTTGATAGAGCAATGTAATGAGATTGACTCATTTATTGTACCTCTGTAAGTGAAGTTCTCATAGAATATTTGTTCGTCAAAGATATGGACATGAGTGCGCCTTTTAACGAGTAACTTGTTCCGAAGGTTTTCACTAATTTGAAGCTTTCTTTACTGACTGCACTGATGGAGTGCTGTTGGGCAAAGACTTCCAAAAAAGTACTGATAGTGAGCTGAAAATGATCTCGAGGAATGGTAAGATTGCCGCTGAATGGCGTTGGTTTTGTACGTCAGGTTTAGCAGACCATTTATGACTGCCCGGTGACCATATATGGCAAGACACAAATTTTTCCAGTGAAATGCTACCACTAAAGTAGACGACAGCTGTAGCTCAACTACAGGGTGAAGCAGCCAACCCTGCATTTTCAAAAAAATTGTGGAAGCCTAAAATGCCGGATTGACTGTCGCACCCTATTTAAGATGTACCCTGTGCCAAACGAGGGCTCTAAATTATCTATCCAATATTTTGCTAGTTCCTTCCTTAGTCAGTCCTTCCGTTACGCTTTCATCCGAGTTTGCAGTGTCATGGATACCGAATTCCTCAGGGTAGCATTAAAAGATGGCCTTTACACACATTGATGTATTTGTTTATCAGGATAGGTTCGGTTGCAATAGGTTAGCATAGATTAGGTTAGGAAAAGATAGGATAGGTTAGCATAGGTTAGGTAATGTTGACGGAATTTTTTCAAGGGTCCACCTAGCTGAAGACATTGTCCGTGAAATTTCCACGGGTGCTGCTAGTAAACATTATTAGGCGAGCAAACTTTATTGGAAAAGTTTTGGATTTGCTATTGCACTACTAAGGGAATCGAGCAAAGTTGTTGTGACTTTTCTGTGCAAAGGTTTTCTTCTAAAATATTTGGACCATGAATTAAATTATAAAAATTTAGTTGATTTTGCTGCTTGAGAATTACAGCTTCATTAAAATCAATCACTCGCCTGTCAAACTAAATTCACCTCGGCCTCTCTTCGTTCCCTCCGATGCTAATACTTTCCATCCCATTCCTCAATAAGCTAGTATCCGCTCTTTTAATCTTATGAAATACCTGTAACAATTGATTTTGAATACATGCGTGTTTCATTACCGCAGTATTTTAAAAAACCGAGCGACATTGCAAACAGAAGGTAGGCTCTCCCCTTTTTCTCAAGGAGATACAACGATTTTATCTATGGGAATTAGCGATCTCAGGAGGAAAATGTGAGGTCAAGAACTGAAGGCTGAGTGAGCTTTTCTTTCGTTTAGTACATGAAATGGGATTTGTATTGCTCCGGGCCACTTTTTTCTCGGTTCATTGCTGTCCTGTTTTCACCCCTCAGGGGGATACAACTATTGTATCTATGGGAATTGGCGCTCCCAGGGGGACTATGTGAGGGCCCGAGCTAAAGGTTAGGTAGGCTTCCTTTTGTTGTAATAAAATAGATTTTTGTTTTGTTACGGACCACCTTTTTTCGGTTCACTGCTGTCCTATTTTCAGCACCTACTACTTTCTTCTTCAACTTTTTTCTTGTTTCATGAACTTCTTTCCTAGCTTACTGTTTCTGTGCACCTTGTGCATAGATTCCGCGTTCCCTCAACTCCATACTAAATGGTGCCTTCCTCTTTCCTCTCTTGGAACATCTTTGTCGTGGTTAAGGGAAGCTAAAACTTTCTTATATAATAATGTCCTGTTTTCAGCACCTCTGAATTTTCAGCACCTCTGCCGGGGATCTTTTATGGGAACCAGCCTTGTGCATAGATTCATCATTCTCTGAACACCGTAATGGTACCTGCTACATCCCTCTTTAATACACTTTTGTTGTGGTTTGGAAAGCGTGAATAAATTTAAATCATATTCCTGTGATATTCTTTTTGTTCGTCGCGCTTTCACTCGTGAGACAAAGAATTTACCTTTGCATGTTGGTTACATGAGGTGTTATGAGGGAGTTCTCGGATAAGAATTAATCAGATTTGTGCTGAATGTCTTCCGTAGTGTTTAAAACAGTGCCATTTCATGAGAATATTCCTTTTTAGGAGCAGAGTAGAGTCTCAGAGAGCAATATTATCTAAAGGAAATGTGAGACCCTGGGGAAAAAGTGTGGGCCTGAGCTGAGAGTTAGGTACGCCTTCTTTTTGTTGAAATGAAAGTTTTTTCTTATATTAAGAACCGTCTTTTTGTCGGTTCACTGCTGTCCTGTTTTTCAGCACCTACTACTTTCCTCTTCAACTTTGATCTTGTTTCATGAACTTCTTTCTCAACTTACTGTTTCTATGCCCTTTCTGTATAGATTCTGCGTTCCCTTAACTCCATACTCAATCGTGCCTTCCTTCTTCCTCTCTTTGGATCCCTTTTGTTGCGGATAGGGAAGCGTAAAATAACTAATAATCTAATCGAAGTGTAAGATGGCCACCAATAAGTATGGGTTTTGGGGAGGGGTTTGTTTCATATAGGTAAATAGCATTGTTTTTCTTGAAGCGTGGGCAGGCGCACTGTTTTGGTGCAAGAACTAGTTTTGATCTTAGCACAGTTTGGTCTTTTTCGTTGCATATTTTCTCTCACCTGCTCGAACATTGTAATTCTGCTTGAAGTATTGTGAAAGTTTCACCTGACGATTTGACAAATCTTGAACATTACTGAATGTAAACTCATTGCTAGACTTCACTAACCATAACAAAAATTACTAATGAACGTTATTTCAGCATTTCCAAATTCAACTTGTTGAACAGAAACCACGTCACGCTGCAATGAAACTAAGTTCCCGACTTGTTAGATATCACTTCTTCGGACGCCGCCACGCAGGCTCGTGCAGGCACGTCCAACATTACTGACATGAGCAGTACGGATATTTTTTACTGACGCCTCATACTGTATTTCCATGGCAGGGGAATATATTATCGTTACCATTTGAAAACTTTCAGATTGCAAACAATTGTACGGATGAAATCGCATGCGGGAAAGCAAATGTTTTTCCTCATATTTATAAACTTCTCGCAAGTGTGTGCCCAGTAATTCTTTCTAAAATTTAAAAGCCAAAAATTTATATATCAAAATTTCAACGGAGCCCTTTTGCACCTTGAGCTTACTTATCACTAACCCTCTCCCTCTTATGTTAAGAAGCGGAGAAACTATTTTTACGACTCGATGGTGATAATAGAACGATCAATGACAGTCTTTAATCGCCACTGTACATCACAGCCGTTGGTGTAGAAGGCTTTCATAACGAGCCTTCTAACTAAAACTCGCTGCCAGCGAGCGATTACGCGTGTTCTGCCCAGCTAATTAGGTCTTGAGAAACAAGTCCAGCTCAGCCCAAACTGTTGCACGCTTTGCTCAAAGTTGGTGAGTGGTTGGCGCCAACTTCATCTGCTCGGTGATCCCCACAACAATTGCGCCCAAGCTCTTCAAGAATACTTTTATGCCAGTTAGAAGCGGCTCCTTCCCTTTGCTGTCAACGTCTGAGAGAATGTGAACTCCCAGTGAACTTCTGGATGATATTCTAGCCTGACTAATCGGTGTTCATATATTTGTCAATTTGGTAATCGGAACCTTTATGGTTGAAAAATATACAGGAAAGGATGCTTCCTTTTTCAATTGCTGACGATAGTCTAATTTGGGGTGAAATTTTTCACTGTAAGTCTTCCTACCTAAGCTGAGAAACGAGTGAGAATACTGAATAAATTCCATTCTCTTTAGAACGGAAACTGAGGTCGACCGTTTTTTATTGAAATAGAAAAAGATTTTGTTTTGTTAAGGACTATCTTTTCACCAGTTCACTGCTGTCCTTTTTTTGAGCATAGACTACTTTCTTCTGAAACTTTTACCTTGTCTCATAAACTCCCTTCTCAGCTAACTGTTTCTAGTCGCAGCGGATCCTGTTCGATGACACAATTTGTTCATTGATTCCGCCTCCTATAATGACAACTTCATCCTCCCTTCCTTTCTTCCTTCGGAACGCCTTTATTTTGACTAGGGAATCTTAAGCTAACACATAGTGGAATCTAATCTTCTGTTCTCCTTGAAACATCACTATTTTAACACTGTGTTCATTTCACGAGTAAATAGAAATCCAGCAGGTCACTTTGTGTTACTGTACGTCAGAGAAAATATCGTGTGATTCAAAGTTTTCGGGTTATCGAAATAATCACAAATATTAACGGAGGGGACAAATTGTGAATAAAACATGAGAGCTAGAGACATAGAAGCGTAATCATTCATACTATGCTTATCAGCTATGATGAACGCCAGCGGTGGGATGTATTTGATACTATTTTTTATGTTGCAGTACTCTCACAAAACAGTACATCGGCTACTAATCTATCTACTTTATTCAAAACGCTGACGAATTTACTAGCTTTATTTCAGGAAATTAGTATTATCAGGCAGAATATGCGTGGTCTCGAGCTGAAGGTACAGTGAGTAGGCATGTTTGGTTATGTAACGGACCATCTATTTTCGGTTCTCTTCTATTCATTTCTCACCTCTTATCAGTTTGCTCTTCATCATTGATCTTGTTTCAGAAACTTCTTATCGTTTCCTTTATTTCAAAAACTAACTTGGTATCATTGATCATGTTTCAAAAACTTGTTATCATTGACCTTGTTTCAAAATTCTTGTTATCATTGACCTCGTTTCAAAACCTTCTCATAATTGACCTTGTTACAAAAACTTCTTTCAATTTTACTGTTTCTATCAACAAAGAATCCTGAGATGGCACACATTTAATCGAAGTTGAAAGGGTACACTCTTTGGGAACACACAGCTTTCCTGTTCTCTTGATTTCAAACTACAGGGTGCGGCATTCAGTCCTGAATTTTTTCACGAGGCTTCCACAGCCTTTTCAAAAATGCAGGTTTGACTGCTGCACCGCGCTGTACAAGTTGCTTTCTTTTCTCTCCTGAACCAATTTTATCATGTTATGGAAGCTTAAACTAAGTAATCATCTACTGAAGTCTAATTTTCCAATTAGTTACTTGCTTATTATGTTCATTAGCTGACGACTCTGCGATCTATTTTCTTCGAGAAGATAGGACAGCATTCATCTTCCTAATTATCAGGAACAACGTAGGGCACAAATCAAAATTTCACTGTCATAATGCGGGTACGATCTGTTATTTCAAGAATTGTATTTCCTGCAAGCGACACATTTAGCGAATTCCTCCCCTGAAGTGGCATTCAGCTGCTACAAAGTCGATCATTGTGAGTTTGACTGCGACTAACACCCCTCAGGGGGATACAATTATTGTATGTATGGGAATTAGCACTCCCAGGGGGACAATGTTAGGGCCCGAGCTGAGAGTTAGTAGGCCTTCTTTTTGTTGAAATAAAATGTTTTTGATATGTTAACGACCACCTTTTCTCGGTTCACTGCTGTCCTGTTTTTCAGCACCTACTACTGTCTTCTTCAACTTCGATCTTGTTTCATAATCTTCCTTCCCAACTTACTGTTTCTATGCCCTTTCTGCGTAGAATCCGCATTTCCTTAACTCCATACTGAATGGTGCCTTCCTCCTTCCTCTCTTTGGATCGCATTTATTGGTGCGGGTAGGGCAGCTAAAACTAACGACTAAACTAAACGACTAAACTGCGACTAACATAATATTGACCGTAAATATGTGCTAATTGTAAAAAAATGACGATACTAAATGCTGTTTCACTTAGTCTTCTATTGCAGTGTTTTTTCATACAATAATTAGGGATTTTACTAGCCTTTATTTATCCTCTCATTTTTTTTAGATGCGACAAACGTGTCTTGTTTCATTGAATTGTAGCCACAAAAGTACCCAAGAGCAGGACAGGTGCACAGTCCCCAGGTGCAGGACAGGTGCACAGTCCCCTGTGCAGGATAGGTGCACAGTCCCCTGTGCAGGATAGGTGCACAGTCCCCAGGTGCAGGACAGGTGCACAGCCCCCGGTGCAGAATAGATGCACAGTCCCCAGGTGCAGGACAGGTGCAGGACAGGTGCACAGTCCCCAGGTGCAGGACAGGTGCACAGTCCCCAGGTGCAGGACAGGTGCACAGTCCCCAGGTGCAGGACAGGTACACAGTCCCCAGGTGCACAGTCCCCAGGTGCAGGACAGGTGCCCAGTCCCCAGGTGCAGGACAGGTGCACAGTCCCCAGGTGCAGGATAGGTGCCCAGTCCCCAGGTGCAGGATAGGTGCCCAGTCCCCAGGTGCAGGACAGGTGCACAGTCCCCAGGTGCAGGATAGGTGCACAGTCCCCAGGTGCAGGACAGGTGCACAGCCCCCAGGTGCAGGATAGGTGCACAGTCCCCAGGTGCAGGACAGGTGCACAGCCCCCCCCCCCCGGTGCAGGACAGGTGCACAGTCCCCAGGTGCAGGACAGGTGCACAGTCCCCAGGTGCAGGACAGGTCCACAGTCCCCAGGTACAGGACAGGTGCACAGTCCCCAGGTGCAGGACAGGTGCACAGCCCCCCGGTGCAGGACAGGTGCACAGTTCCCAGGTGCAGGACAGGTGCACAGTCCCCAGGTGCAGGATAGGTGCCCAGTCCCCAGGTGCAGGACAGGTGCACAATCCCCAGGTACAGGACAGGTGCACAGTCCCCAGGTGCAGGACAGGTGCACAGCCCGCCCGGTGCAGGATAGGTGCACAGTCCCCAGGTGCAGGACAGGTGCACAGTCCCCAGGTGCAGGACAGGTGCACAGTCCCCAGGTGCAGGACAGGTGCACAGCCCCCCGGTGCAGGACAGGTGCACAGTCCCCAGGTGCAGGATAGGTGCACAGTCCCCAGGTGCAGGACAGGTGCACAGTCCCCAGGTGCAGGACAGGTGCACAGTCCCCAGGTGCAGGACAGGTGCACAGTCCCCAGGTGCAGGACAGGTGCACAGTCCCCAGGTGCAGGACAGGTGCACAGTCCCCAGGTGCAGGACAGGTGCACAGTCCCCAGGTGCAGGACAGGTGCACAGTCCCCAGGTGCAGGACAGGTGCACAGTCCCCAGGTGCAGGACAGGTGCACAGTCCCCAGGTGCAGGACAGGTGCACAGTCCCCAGCTGCAGGACAGGTGCACAGTCCCCAGCTGCAGGACAGGTACACAGTCCCCAGGTGCAGGACAGGTGCACAGTCCCCAGGTGCAGGACAGGTGCACAGTCCCCAGGTGCAGGACAGGTGCACAGTCCCCAGGTGCAGGACAGGTGCACAGTCCCCAGGAGCAGGACAGGTGCACAGTCCCCAGGAGCAGGACAGGTGCACAGTCCCCAGCTGCAGGACAGGTGCACAGTCCCCAGGTGCAGGACAGGTGCACAGTCCCCAGGTGCAGGACAGGTGCACAGTCCCCAGGTGCAGGACAGGTGCACAGTCCCCAGCTGCAGGACAGGTACACAGTCCCCAGGTGCAGGACAGGTGCACAGTCCCCAGGTGCAGGACAGGTGCACAGTCCCCAGGTGCAGGACAGGTGCACAGTCCCCAGGTGCAGGACAGGTGCACAGTCCCCAGGAGCAGGACAGGTGCACAGTCCCCAGGAGCAGGACAGGTGCACAGTCCCCAGCTGCAGGACAGGTGCACAGTCCCCAGGTGCAGGACAGGTGCACAGTCCCCAGGTTCAGCAGATGGGCACTAACTAATTTCTCCAACTTCCCACCATTCCCATTTTGACGACTGGAAATGCTTCACCGTAACTATTCAATAACAAGCAGCGATTTTAACTTCGTCCCGACGCACAAACGCCGCGGCATCTCCACCGGTCAAATTTCATGTTACAAATTGCTTTAGAAGGAGCCCTTATTATACATTTAGCTCGCCCAGGCAAAGAGAAAGTTAGTAGTGTACGGAAGTGTTTCTTCACAATTTACTATTGTAGACTAAAATTGGAAGTTCATTTCACATCGAAAGTTAAATTTCGATCTAGTGTTCTCGGTCAATTTCCTCAATTGCTTACCATTCAAATAACCTCAATTTGACGACTGAAAATGCTTCCTTGGAATGAACATACCACTAACAAGCGGCGATTTTAGCATCATAGGTGCCAGCAGCCTAGCTACACACCACGGTAGAGGAAACAAGGTGGGGCCATTTCTATGGGAGAAAAGACACCTCCTCTTGTTCGGCTAGCCAAAAGAAAGGCTTTATTTCAAACAAACTTTATGACGTCACCAAAACGACATGTCGTTAAGCCAATAATGGAGCCAGGTTTGGGGGTAGCAGTGCTACCAGATGCAGTATGAACGCTTCTATTGGTTCATTGTCGTGACGTCAGCAAAACAACACAGTTAATGAAAAAAAGACTGGTTTGAACCTTCCTTGTTTCCTCTACCGTGCTACACACACTGTACGCTCTCTGGCAGCCGCGCTCCGTGGTCTAGTCTCCGCTTCCAAATTCTCGGAGTTCGCTGGTCCCGCTATGTAAGATCTCCGTCGTCGAAAAATCAGACAACTATGTTGTTTTTCCTTGTGGTATTTCTGGGATTGCGAGACTTCCGTGAGATTGGGCTCATCGACTTAAATGGCCGGGATAAAAATGAGGTGTAGTTTCCTCGTAATAAAAGATAAAATTTGTACATCGCTTCTTGCAGATGCCGAATGCTGTCGTGCGTTCAGTGTTGCATATATGTTTTAAGTTGCGTTTCACTCAAACATATTTTGTTTTGAAGCTCTGGTTACGCTTTCCTGTATATTCTTTTTAACAAGTTTTAAAACCTAATAGTTATATATTTATGTCGATTTCTGCCATTGTACACGCTACTGCGTTTTTTTATTGAATTCCTTTAGCATGTTTCAGTTTTTGAAGTGCGGGCCTGAGTTTTAGATGCAGCGTCCCAAGACCAATTGACAATATTGCTCCATTGAATAAAAACTTTTTAAAACTTGCGCTTCGATTGGCTTACTTTGGTCTCAGTGAGTATCGTCGTTTCTCTGTTTCGTTTTTATTCTTCTTTACCAAGTTCCAAAGCTCGCTTGAGAGGCGTCCTATTCTTCCCGTCTGAAAATTTCTTTTTTAAAGTTGGTCCCCCACAAGTGGGTGCTGGTCGGCCACCGATATTTCCAAATATAAATATTTGCATTGTGTGTCTGAAGTTGTGTTCGCCTTACAGTCTGTGTATGGACTTAATGATTAAATTATTCATCGTCTAACTCGTGTTGAAAACTTTCAGTTATTTCGCAGACCTGTAACTGGTTTGAAAACAGACTCATTCCGTAATATTGGGTTCATAAAACACATCGTGTAACTCGGTATACATTAGTTTAAATTACCAAGTGCACCCAAAGAACAGTAGTTGAAATGAATTGCAAAGAAACTTTTCGTTGCTAAGATGCTTCACTTCGTTAGTTGTTACAGATGCTTCAAGCAAATTAATGACCAGGGCTCGACGTGTACACGAAGTTTTGCTTTCAAACCATTTAGTATATCTTCCTCACAATCTTCCTCACAATCTAGCGCGTTGTATATACCATGCTTCAAAACTTACTCGACTTGAAAAGAACTATGAGTGCAGCCTGTAATATAAGTGGTCATCAACAAAAATTTTCATTTACACTCTGACTGCGGCAGGCAAACTGAAGTTTCAATATCTAATCCAGATTTAAAGTCAATTGTAGCAAGCAATACTGAAAATACCAAATACGAAATACCTAACTGGGCCGTGTTTTCATTTAGTTTTGATTCAGTTTTTTTTTTAATTGAGTTTGTGACTACTGGCTGGTCAGCAGAATAACGAAAACTCCCTCAGTGGCCAAATATGGCTTACGTTGCAGTCAAAGTGTTGAACTAACTCGCTCTTGACTGCAAAATCGACACACAAGGTAACATTACAAATCATCACTAAATGTATTGTGTGTGATTCTTTTTATTTTTTTTTTTGTCATGACCGGGATGACACTCTTAAGTGTCCCAACTTTGACATCCACGCATTGTTTAAATATTTTTTTCTCATAAGTGTTTCACTTTCCTCACATAAGTCATGTTTTTCACAGATAATCTGACGATGTCTAAAAATTAAGAAATAATATCATGGGGCTTCTGAGGAGAATTATATTCCACTTTCAGTCTTCGGGGGAAAAATGTGCAAGGGCCGGAGTTGAGAGTTAGGTAGGCCTTCTTCCTGTCGAAATCAAATGTTTTTTGTTATGTTAAGGACCACTTTTTTCGGTTCACTGCTGTCCTGGTTTTCAGTACCTACTACTTTCTTCTTCAACTTTTATCTGGTTTCATTAACTTCTTTCTCAACTTACTGTTTTTATGTACCTTGTGCATATATTCCGCGTTTCCTCAACTCCCTTACTAAATGGTGCCTTCCTCCTTCCTCTTTTTGGAACCCCTTTTGTTGCGGTTAAGGAGGCTGGCTTGAACTAACATCTAATCTAAAACACACGATGAACTGCGTGTGTACAGAACAGTTCAGTAAGTGCTGTGTGTACGCAATATTGCAATCCTGTGTGTGATATGATGAATCGTACCATGTGTAATATGACCAACAAAGCTGTGTATAAGATGACCGACTGAGGTGCATGTAACATAAGATTATGCTTGGAGTTGCTGTGTTCCTGTGCTCTTTATGTCACAGACTTAAAAGCCCGTACTACAAAATTGAAGTTTCATTACATTTTCACCTCAGGTCTCGATAAGTCAAAATCGTACGTGTACTAAGATATCATCTGACTTCGCCAGATGTCTTCCAGTTTGCATTTGTTAGAATAACAAAATGTTGAATTAAACATTTTTCACAGACCCAGCTTTTTTTCCTCGACAGAGTAATTTTCACCCTGTCAACTTTGTTCTTAGTACAAAAACTCGATATTTCACCGATACTTTTGGAGCGTGTGACCAATTTTCAGTTGCATTGACTCACTGTTGCCGGACTGCAGTTCCAAAGGCTTCGTCGGTCTCTCGCGTTACAGATGTGAGCAAAGTCTACGGCAGTTACTTTCCGAGTTCCACGATGTCCGCAAGTTGCCAATATTGGTCAAAAATAACCATTAACCTGGCGGTGCTCGAAAGTTTTTCAATTTACTGGCTTTCACGTTCAGGCCCCAAAGGTTGACTGGAGGGGAAAATAAGGGAAGATAGAAAGTTACTCGAAAACACTGAAGAAAATGAAGACATTCTCTCAGACAGGATACCTGTTTTAATTTCATTTCATGGTTAAGACCTTTAGTTTTTTCTTTAAAAGTTGCACACCAGATCGCTAATCATATTTCGATCACTTCAATCATCCAACATATTTCATTAAACAGCCTTCGAGTAAACAGCTAGTCTAAAAATCTTCACACTGCGCAGCAGTACCTCAGCGAAAGTTTCGAGATTCATTTACGCGGATAAATTTCCGAATCACTTGAAATAGCGTGTCAACTAAGAAGCATTCTCGCTAGTTTCCAAACATCATAATTTTTCCTTTAAGCGACTTGCTGCACGCAGTACAGTTAAGGTAGTTAAATTTCCACAGTTTGAGCATTTATCACCAGATTTTCAGTGTAGTCGATCTCGAATAATAAGCCTCGTGGTTCCCAACGTACCAAGAGGAAGCGTACTGAGACATAAATCAAGAATTTTTAATGGAATTTTTGTAAGATGTCTTGTTTGTGTTTCTACTACATAGATGGCGTGATGGAATGACCCATGATTATTAGACTTTTCCCCCCCATGAGGATAAAATCATTGTATCTGTGGAAATTACCGCTGTCATAAGGAACAACGTGAAGCTCCGTGCTGACGGTTTGCAGTGGTTAAGACTCACAGCTAGAGATGAGTTATTTATACCTACTCCAAGTCCGCCCCAGCTGCTAAAAATGGAATGATTTGGCATTTCAGAATGACTTATGTTCATTTATCGTTGAATGAAATCGAAAGCCTACAAAATGGCGTTGAATCCTTAGTTAACATCACTCAGATTAGGGTACAATGATTATTGTATCTATGGGAATTGGCGGTTCCCAGGAAAAATATGAGTTCCCGGACCGAAAATTAAGCAGGCCTATTTTGTTTTCTGCTTTTGTTATAGACTTGCTCCTTGTATAGAGTAGGTTTTTGCCTTATAACGGACAAATTTTTTCGGTTCACTGCTGTCCTGTTTTTCGGAGTCTCTGACTTTCTTCCACAAGTTTTATTTTGCTCCATGCACTTTTTTCTCAACTTGCTGTTTCTGAGCGCAGATGAAATTGAGTGGGAACACATCTTGCGCGTAGATTCTGGGTCCCTTTAACTCCGTACTAAAAAGTGCCGTCATTTTTCCTTTCTTGGGGACACTTTTGTTGTGATTAGAGAGACCTAAACACACCAATTATTTTACATGGATTTACGAGTTCACGCAAAAAATGATTCTCAGTATTTAGGTTGCTCCAAGCAATTTTTTCCTCTTATCTTTCACAAGTTGTAATATCTTTGAAAACTGAAACGTTTTATAGTTGGTGTTCACTTTAAAGCCACATGCTGAGTGATCGAGGCGTGAATACGATCGTGCAATAATGTATTCCGATATGCTTTTCTCAAGAACCACGCACGAACAGACATTTATGTCATAATACACATCTCACAAACATCTCTATTATATTGTTTTTTTTGCACAGTTTAGCGTATGTTTAAAATTACGTTGTTCCACTGCATGGAGATACGGATCTTCTCTATCTGAAGTCCTGGCAAGAGTCTAGGCTCGAGAAGAATATTTGCATGGCGTGAACTGCTTCTTGCAGGCACAAAGCCTTGAAATCTCATCGGCCTCTCGTGGATATTCCGAAGGCGTTACGCAGGATAAAATTACCGCTGCTTTTGTTCCCGCGTGCGCCGGACCTTGGCAGGTGCATTTCGTGCGGACGTCCGGCTTTGTGCCACGGAGCGTTCTTTTGGCCGTTTGCTACCAAGCAAACGACATTAGTCCCCGTGCTCTGGATGTACTGCAAAACACACGCTGCGTTCAGCCTTTTGAATTTCAAATACTGTAAGTAATTGTCGCTTATCATTTTATATAAAACATCATCACTGTATGAGTTGACCTCAGCATCTTATAAAGTAGAACTTGTAAAACTTGAAACTTTTAAGTGAACCTTTAAGTTCATTGAGGTTCTTAACAACCTCTGAGCACTCTTTGGTGCTCCTCCGTGAATTTTGGTTTGATTTTCTGGCCAAAATTGTCAACAGTCCAAGAATATTTATGTAACAGGGATTTCGGTGTTGATCTGTCGGACCTAGTGTAAAGGATTTGTTAACTGTAGGGGAAGTTTTTGTCTGACCATTGATAGTTTTTCCAGCTCAATTGCTCACCAATTTTACTCATCAATAGGAACCAAATTAGGTCATTTTCGGACAAACTTTAATCTTATATTTTCGGTTTGATTTATTTCAGAATCTAACCTCCCATGCCTTCATTATCTCTTTTGTGTCATTTCTTCGTTTTCCTCTCTAATTTGCTGTTTGGAAGTGACGTTTATTCTCTGTTGGTATACACCTTGGGCATAATTTCCCGTTTTCTACAATCAATTTGAATGGTCCCTTCTCTCCGCTCTCATGAGGTCGCCTTCGCTTTGGCTAGATTATCTTCAACTAACATAATAACAGTGAAGTAATGAGCAAGTGATGTGGAGTGTATCGATTCATCGTTTAGTAAGTAATGTTTCCAGTGTGTGTGTTCAGCACACAAATTTTTACTTTATAGCATTAGCTTTGTTACTTTGATAGCATCAGTTTTGTTGCTTTGATAACATTAGTTTCGATACTTTGGTGCTAGTTCTTAAGACTCGACCTCGACTATAACTGTAATCAGTTTCGCTTCGACCTTCAGCGTCGGCCCAAATAGCACCGCATGCCACCCATAGACTGGGCATCGTTTTTCCATAAATCACACCATCATTATTTTTCTTATTTTCAATGTCATTGTGCGGTGTTTTTGAGCTGGTCGTTCTGATTGCAAGGGCTTGCCTGCTCGCTTGAGTTCTCGGGAGTTCCCTAGGCGTTTTACGGCGTCCGGGGAAAGCTGCTTCGAATTTTGACCTTTTATTGCATTTGCTGGGCAGCTTTTATGTCTCCTGGTAGACGTGCTACCACCGCCCCAATTATGCTTTCTGGTCTGGAATTGTCGTTCGTAGCAACTGCGGCTTCGTCGTGTGTGTGTGTGTGTGTGTGTGTCCCACGGTAGAGGGAACAAGGTAGGGTCATTTCTCGTATGAGGAAAAATACACGCCTTCTTGTTCGGCTGGCCATTAAAAAAATTTCATTTCAAACAAATTTTATGACGTCACTAAAACGCTATGTCGTTAAGCCAACAGTGGAGACGGATTTGGGGGTAGCAGTGAAAGCCATATGAGCATTGCCCACACTGTTCGTTGCCGTGACTCCAGCAAACCCACACAGCCGACGAAAAAAAAAAAAGACTTGTTTGACCCTACCTTGTTTCCTCTACCGTGGTGTGTGCCACCAGCGTCGGTGTGGTGATGTGTGTGTTGACTCGTCCCACTCTCACGTCATTGCCTATTTCTGCTTCATTTTCCGCGAGAATTGCTGTGCACTTCTACGAGACAGGCACACGGTCCATTTGAAGCTCGCATTTGATGATGGACTAGCTTACATGAAATTAAAGTTTTCAAGCGGGTTGACGAGGTTTTGTTGAAATAGAACAGTTTTTTCTTTTGTTAAGGTCCGTCTCATTTTTGGCTCACTGCTGTCTTGTTTTTCAGCACCGACTTTCGTCTTCTACTTTGATTTTTTTTCATGAATTTTTTCCTGCCATACTGTTTTTATCTGCAGGAGTAGTTGAGTGGAAATATTTCCCCTGCGTGGATTCCGTAGATTCCCTTAACACCATTCTAGCGAACGACAAAAATAATGAGTGTCATTCACGTTTGCTTTTATATCCTTCACCGAAGTGTACATTTAAATAGAAATGGCGCTGTGATCTACTGTGCTTTTATTTTTTGCAGCCGTGCAAAAAAAGAGAGTGGCTTAATTTTAGTCCTCACATTTCAATAAAATAGTCGATAACCTTTCAGATCATTCACTGTGATGGATTTTTGTTACTCAATTGCATTATGAGTATAAATTTGTAAATTCATCATTTCAGTGAATTCTTAATCCATTCATATCCAGTTCCCTATTTTCAAATGATTAGTTTTTAAAAATTCGACTTGATACATGTTACAGATTAGAATGGGTTAAGTACGTAATTGTAGTCCATTTTCATATACTAGGCGATGATGAATCTACTCAAAAAAAGGAGGTCGACATACGTTGTAAAATTTAGCTAAAGCGAGCAGATCCAGCAACCGATTCATAAACCTTCTTGTTGCACTGCATTACGTATTATTTTATCCCAGACATTTCTTTGGTCTCTACAAAGACAGCATCTCAGTGCAGCAGATGCAAAATTTTAGCTCAGATGAACGACACATTTTATTCCAAGATTGATGCCGACGTGCCTTGATCTCACCATCAACTTAGACTCGGAGGTTCCATTATCTCGAAAGCGATTGAATTTGCAAACTCGAGCGAGTAAAAGCCTCCTTTCAAACGGCGTACAAATATGTCCCCATCTTGATCGAGTAAACATTGGCTTTTGCCAGAGCGACGTGACGCGTCCGTGAACGCAATCTTGTCGTCGTGGCGCTGGCTTTTGCAGAGATGAATCTGCGATGAACTGTTTGTGGTTATACTTCTCAAGAGAATACAGCTATTTTCTGCGGGAATTAGCTCTCTCAGGTTAAAATGTGAGGTCCCAAGGTAAATTTTGGTACGCCTTCTTTTTTTATATACAGGGTGTTTCAGAAAAAGAGGTGCAGAATTGCACACCAAATAGCAAATGCCCAAATAAACATTTTTTCTTTTATGAAATTTTCCGAAAAAACTGGGTGTTTGAAATATTAGTTATTAGTTATTTCAAGGAATGAAATTTAGTGACAATTACTCGCAATATTTATTTTTAATTGATATTACAAACACTTCTACTCTATTAGGGCTTACAATAATAAAATTTAGTTTCAGTGATATTTGATAAAAAAAATTTTAGCGATGTGGCCTTAAAATGTTCCAGGTCGTGATACCAGGTTACTTCTTGTTTGTCTTGTTGGCCCTGTTCAGTTTCAAAGAAACCACGACGCCGGTAACATGAACCGCTTAACAAATGCTAAAATGACAGAAATGTAGGTGGAACACATTTTGAAAAGGTTTTGTTAAATAAATTCAAAATGAATATCACGAATAGTTTAGCCATTAAATTTCATCCTTAAAATTAAACAGCTAATATCTCAAAACCCGGACTTTCTTCGGAAAGTTTTATAGAATAAAAAGTGTCTGTACCTCTTGTTCTCGAAACACCCTGTATAGAATACTTCACTTATCATTTTGTTTATGATTATCTTTTTTTGTTCACTGCGGTCTCGTTTTTCAGCACCTACGACTTTTTTTCCTCAACCTTGATTTTGTTTCGTAAACTTCCTTACTACCTCACATTTCTATCCCCAGGAGGTCCTGTGTTGAAATACTCCTTGAGCATAGATTCCTCGCTCACTTAACGCCGTACTTAAGGGTTCCTTACTCCTTCTTCTTCGTCTCCTCTTTGGAACATCTTTGTTGTGATTAGGGAGGCTTAAACTAATCTAATTTGATAGAATCCTCAACTTATACTTCGTTTTATAAACTTCCATCAATCTTGCTGTTTCTGTACGCAGAATGTAGGGACAGCTTTTGCATATATAACATGCTCTTTTACATCTATGCTTAAAAGTGATTTCTTCTTCCTCTCTTGAGAACACCTTTGCTTTGGTTAGAGAGGCTCAATCTACTTACAATCTAAAGTGTTCGTTTTTGTTTCCCTTCTTTCTCATTTTCGTAAATTTCAGATTAGTGAGCGCCTGGCCTGCGAGTCTTGATTAACTGTTGTCGTTAGTAATAACCATAAAATATGAGTAAAACTTGTAATAAACTTGAATATTACTTACCTGTGTCAAGCTCCATTTTTGTACTATGTGCGTTGCAAAGATAAAACCTTTCTGTAAAGCGTTATAGTTATGGCAGGTGTATTGTACTCTTTGTAATTTTCATGCCACTCGTTCTATTTGCTATTCGTCCCTCCTATATGCTGTGTGGACCGACGCTACCATGAAATACTATGATAGGTTACCTTAGCTGTAGGTAGGTCTTCGCGACTTGTATCCTTCGTATTCACCTTACATTTTCAGTACTCACGCCTTCTTTACCTCTTCATTTTTATATTTTCTACCCCTTGATTCTCTATTTGTTGTCTCTAGGCGCAGGGTATCCTGTGTGGAAACACACCTTGTGCATGGATTCCCTATTTTTTGTAACGCTTATATTGAATGGTTCCTTCTCCTCGCTCTCTTGAAATCATATTCTTTATGGTTAGAGAGTTTCAAAGTAACTAATCTATGTACACTTTTTATCTAGATATTATAAACAGTAATGAGTAGAGAACACCCCTCAGGGAGATAAAACTATTGTACCTATGGAAATTAGTGCTCCCAGGGGGAAAATGTATGACGGCCCGAGCTGAGAGTTAGGTAGGCCTTCTTTTTGTTTAAATAAAAAATTTTTGTTATGTTAAGGACCACCTATTTTCGGTTCACTGCTATACTGTTTTTCAGCACCTGCTACTTTTTTCTTCAAATTCTATCTTGTTTCATAAACTTCTTTCTCAACTTACTGTTTCTATGTCTCTTCTACATAGATTCCACGTTTCCTTACCTCCATAATAAATTGTACCTTCCTTTCTTTGGAACTCTTTTTCTAGCGGTTTGGGAGGCCAAACTAATATCTAATCTAAGTAGACAACAGAAGTAACGGTACTCGTAAATTTGTGAATGAAAACTACTTAGGAATTCTAACAAACCTCTAAGCTACATTCAGAGCTATCACGCCATAGAACTGACCGTCGACATTCACTTACACACACTTTTCCATTCTCCCATCTTAGCTGCATGTGTCTTTTATATCTGTTATGGAACTACGTTTTATAATAGAAATTTTCATAATAAAAGCTGAGAGTGGCATTCTTTCCTTCGTTTCAATGGTGTCGTTGTAGAACGTGGTTCACTGAGCCCATTTCACAATGACGAGATCGAAACAAAAGCTCATTTCATTACCACAGAATCGAACGATGGGAAGATCGTAATTCATATCTTTCTCGCTAAAGTTTCTGTTAATAATCTTAATTCCATGAGATGCCAGCTCCCCACTGAGCATTAATTCAGCAAGAGAAATATGCCCGAGCGATGGAACGTAAAAGCTTTCCAAGACGCATCGTGGAACTGCACGTACTAAACTCCCAAAGAATTAAGGAAGTCGTGTTACGAAAGGAAAAACAATGAAGTGACCCATTCGGAGAATAAATGTCGCTCATGTTGCATAAATTAGAGCGATGAAGAGTGCAGATTAGTTTTCCTTATGAACCTCGCTATATATAGCTTACACTAGATATAAATATACCAGAGAGGATTACCAGTGACTTGGCTCTAAAGTTACTCTGGGGAGAAAATTGCATGGGTACACTTACAGCGATGGAACTTGACCTGACACTATACTAAATACTACTCCCAGCACTGGTGTTTATTATCCTTATTTTTACCCTTATCCCTGCATTCTTCAGCAGCTTTTCAGCCCTGACTCTTCAGCTGCTGCCTTCTATTGCTGCCGCTCATCCGCCATGCATATCAATAAGCATTATTGGAGCCGCCTACCCTACGATATTTATGGTGCCATACAAAACTCCTATATTTTACCACCGGCTGCTGCTTATGGAACTTGTCGGGGAGTACTGGGCAGTTTTTGCCGTCGTGTTGACGTTACAAGACTCGTCGCACTGCCATTTACGTTAACTGTTTGTCTGCGATTGCTGTTAGGGTCAATCTTGATATACGCTCCTGATGTAGGCTGGTACGCCTAAGTTCCTCCCTCATCGTGTGACTTGCGTTCCTCCCTCATCGTGTGACTTGCGTTCCTCCCTCATCGTGTGACTTGCGTTCCTCCCTCATCGTGTGACTTGCGTTCCTCCCTCATCGTGTGACTTGCGTTCCTCCCTCATCGTGTGACTTGCGTTCCTCCCTCATCGTGTGACTTGCGTTCCTCCCTCATCGTGTGACTTGCGTTCCTCCCTCATCGTGTGACTTGCGTTCCTCCCTCATCGTGTGACTTGCGTTCCTCCCTCATCGTGTGACTTGCGTTCCTCCCTCATCGTGTGACTTGCGTTCCTCCCTCATCGTGTGACTTGCGTTCCTCCCTCATCGTGTGACTTGCGTTCCTCCCTCATCGTGTGACTTGCGTTCCTCCCTCATCGTGTGACTTGCGTTCCTCCCTCATCGTGTGACTTGCGTTCCTCCCTCATCGTGTGACTTGCGTTCCTCCCTCATCGTGTGACTTGCGTTCCTCCCTCATCGTGTGACTTGCGTTCCTCCCTCATCGTGTGACTTGCGTTCCTCCCTCATCGTATGACTAGCGTTCCTCATTATGTGAATGCACCAAACGTAATATTTTTCAAGGCACGTCGCTGCGCAGGCCAGTCTCATCGCAGCCACATCCGACATTGCTGTACAATGCTGTACTTTCCGTAAATATTTTTATGCCCATAATCATCCATGAGCATTTTTGCCAGTCTGATATATTTATCGTATACTTCTACCAAAATAAGTTGCTCCTTATTTTTCTAGTACACATTATGGTATCTTGGCTGGCATGTGAGCTGCTAGTACGATTCATCTGTGGTCCATTTTTTCTCAAAAAAAAAACGCGCACACGCTTTTTACGAACACTGCGATTTTTCAGGAATATTTAGCAGCGCCGAATGCCTGCACGAGAAACTAATCTTGTTACCATAAAGTTGAGAACTTTATGGGAACGTACTAATGCCAGAAACAGATCCTTTTTTCATTTCCCACGTCCGACCGCGTGAGATTGTACGTTTTCATGAGTTTTAGTCGTGGGTTCTGGTAAACGTGAACCTCGATAGTTACTGGAGAACTTACCAGACAATAGACCTGCAGAACTTGTCATGAACATTACCCTCAGGGGGATACAGGTATTGTAGCTATGGGAATTAGCGCTCCCAGGGGAACCATGTGAGGGCCCGAGCTAAAGGTTAGGTAGGCTTCTTTTTTGTTGTAATAAAATCGGTTTTTGTTTTGTTACGGACCATCTTTTTTCGGTTCACTGCTGTCCTGTTTTTCAGCACCTACTACTTTATTCTTCAACTCTTTTCTTGTTTCATGAACTTCTTTCCTAGCTTACTGTTTCTGTGCACCTTGTGCATAGATTCCGCGTTCCCTCGACTCCATACTAAATGGTGCCTTCCTCTTTCCTCTCTTGGAACATCTTTGTCGTGGTTAAGAGAGGCTAAAACTTTCTTATATAGTAATAATAATGTCATGAACATTTCGGAAATGCTATTAGTGACCCTTTGGAGACTCATACAACTGATGTTTTCCTTTGAGCTTCTTACCATGTGATGAGCAATGGTGGCTGGACCCGATCTCACACATGCTACCTGAATTACCCAAATAGAGTTTTTAAAAAAAAATCCGAGTTAACCCGTTCGGTGCGTTTAACTGAAGAAAATCGTTCTGCAGGATCTTGTAGATGAAAAGTTTCAAACCCTCTTTAATTCAATTTCACCGTGATAATTTGGCGTATCCGTGTAGTTAGAATTTATTATACAAATCAGTGAACCAAATGGCTCTATTCTGTTAGCCAGGCGTTTGCACAGCAACAGCCGATTAGAAGCGAGTGGAGAAATCCAACGTTCCCTACGGTAGCCAGGAACTAGAGCTTACAGTAAGCTTATTACTCAGCGTCATTGTTGATCTACACTTATAATACAACGAGCAAAATTATAAATGATAGCCTACGGAAATGACTTGGTTTCTAATTTGAATTTGGCTTGTTAGAAATTTCGACGTTCATTGGAACACATCTCGCTGAACGTAAAGTTAAGTTTCCAAGCGCTAGAATTGAGCGTTGTCTGAAGAAAAGTTTTAAGGATTGCAGCCCTACGCCTCCCTCTTTGCTAACTTTTAACCCTTTAACGCCCCAGAGGACACCAGTGTCCTCTTTCAAAAACACCCTCAATTTATTATATTTCTAGTTCAATTAGTTCCCTAATGTGTTCTTTGAAGTTCTCTGCCGAGTGGCAGTTCCTATCCCATCCTGATATCGGTGACTGCCTGATGCCAGCGCCAGTTTAGTGACGGTGGTTGTGTTAACGGTAATATGAGTACAAAAATTCGGACGTTAAAGGGTTAACGTTTTGTGAGACAAAAAAGAGCCTTCGCCGATATTCGATTTTAATGTCTCACGCGCTGTTCGAGGGATTTTGGGGTTTGCCTTCAGTGAAGTTTTGAGACCCAGGACGCATTTGGCGTAGTCTGTATTCCGGGCTGCAGTGCACTATTGTCCTCAGGAGCATAATGTTCCTCTTCACCTCGCGTGCGAGCGACAAAAGAAACCGAGTCTTCAACTGGCAACTTCATGTTGCCAGCTGCTGTGCGTCATCACAAAAACTATACCTTCTTTCAATACCGTCTTTAAGAAGTCGTGTTCTTTTTTAGTTTTTGTACAGCATGAAGTTTTTTTTAAACTTTAATTGCTTAATATTCTTTAAGGATTCACTACAATTAATGCCGTTCTAACAGTTAACGGTAAACTATCAGTATACCTTCCAAAATTCGACACTCTCATTCGTTTTGACTTCAACGCTCGTCATGCCAAGCCTTTTGCATATTATGAAATGCATAAAATTTAATGCAAACCTCTATTTTGGTAAGGTAGAATAAATTTATGCAGCCCATGGAGGAAGAAAATCCTCAGAGGGAAAACAAACCATGTCATGTACACAGCATTTAGCAATCTATTTATGCGGCTTATAAAAGTTTCAACAAGTTCCCTCTGGGATATTTTTCCATATTTTTTATAGTTACAAGTATAATTTTTGTAAGTATACTAAAGCTCAACTATTAGAACTATCAATGCGCGGTATAAATATTCAAAAACGTAGTTTCGCCTAGGCCATGAATCATCTGCAATTTTTTTCTGAAGTCTTTCGCCCTCTAAATATTATGGGAATGCTTACAGCCATTGTCTTGCTGGAAAATACATCTTTCCTATTTTAACACTTTGACTGCAGCGGGTAGAACTGAAGTTCAATATTCAACTGAAATTTAATGTCAATTGTAGTGAGCAAAGTTGAAAAGAGCAGACTATTACTGGATCGCGCTTTTATTCAGCTTTGATTAAGTATTTATACAAATTGAGTTTTTGACTGCTGGTCGGTGAACAGTAATATGAAAATCACGGTGACCAACGGTGGCTCACTTCGCGGTCAAAGTCTTAACTTGCAGGATATTTTTTGTTCGCGCCCATTTGCGTTGATCCATAAATCTAAGTACGTGACCAGGTAGACGCCGAGACTGTGTCTCTACCATCAATTTCCTGTTTTTCTCTAGCACAAAATTATTAGGGGTATACAACAATTCTTACCATACAATGGCATTGGTAATGCCTCTCTGGGCACTAGCATTCCCAGAGAGCATATGCGAGGTCCCGCGCTGAGAGTTAGGTAGGCCTTCTTTTTGTTGAAACAAACCAGGTTTTTATTTTGTCACGACCAACTTTTTTTCGATTCGCTGTTTTCTTGTTTTCCAGCACTCACTACTGTCTTCAACTTTTGTTTTATGAACTTCTTTCTCAACTAATTTTTTTCATGTACCTTCTGCGTAAATTCTGCATTCCCTTAATTAACTCCGTACTAAATGGTGCCTTCCTCCTTCCTCTCTTTGAAACGCCTTCGTTGCGGTTAAGAAGGCCAAAACCAACGTCTAATCTTTAGCATAAAGCCCGAGTTTCTTTGTCAGGGCGGTTTTCACACGCTCCTTTCAGAACAGCCTGCTTTCTCGCTGACTTTTAAATTCACTTTTTATCCACACGTGGCTCCAACTTTAGCTAAAAGCAATATCAAGAAAATGGAGAGTATAAATATTCCCCGCATAGATTGACCTTTTTGTTAGACCCTCAAATCTATCACTCATGTCATCACTCCAGCACCCGTCATGAGTCGCATCACATTTTCCATTCTACCAAGTATCAACGTCCAACTACATTTATGTCATTTTTCTGGCACTTCTGTTTCCATGACACTGTTTTCATTTCCAATAGTTTTGGCGCTGAAAAATACGACTGACCAATTTTAATTTCTCTATTGAGCTTATGCTAAAACACGATCACTTTATGCCACCTGCAGTACTCCTACGCACTGTGAGGTGATTCTGGAGGTCATTTATCATGCTGATAGCATCCAATACAAAAAACTGTTTTGATTCAAAGTTTAATTCATTTTTCAGTTTACTTCCAAAAATTGATTTACCTCCGCCACCCATGGGTCTAAAAAATGCCCTTTCGACTTCTGCTTCGGTTTGCTTTTCTATTTATTCACATGAAATGTCTCGTGCAGCTCATGACCGATGCCAGATAGCATCATGCAAGATGGACATTTCCGAGTAAAAAATTCAGCTCATGTGATAGAAATTTCTGAGTTTCAAAATGTTAAAGCTCACGCTGTGATGCCTCGCACGTGATGCCTACGTTGACTTTCTGCAGCTCAGTCGCACGACGTCACACACTACTTCGCCCGTCTCCATTCGCTCAAAATGCCTCTTCATTCTCGGGAGGCTGCGCTCATGCCGCCACCACCCCATTTTCCTGACGCTCTCAGGAAGTCCTTAGAGCCTCAGGAAGCTCTTGCATTTTCACGCTTCAACGACCGCGCTAGCGATACCGATATGAGCTGAGCTTTGTTGCGTGGGCTTCGCGACTGCGCTGCACCAAATTTGCGACTTTGCTGTGCAAATTTCGCAAATTTGCTGTATCAATTTTGCGACTTTGTGGTGGCAGTTTCACGAATTTACTGCATCAATTCTGTAAATTTGCTGTATCTATTCTGTAACCTTGCGATCCAGTTTAGCGGCTATGCTGCACCAATTTTACGACTATGCTGCACCAATTTTACGGCTATGCTGCACAAATTTTACGGCTATGCTGCACCAATTTTACGGCTATGCTGCACCAATTTTATGACTATGCTGCACCAATTTTACGACTATGCTGCACCAATTTTACGACTATGCTGCACCAATTTTACGACTATGCTGCACCAATTTCACGACTATGCTGCACCAATTTTACGACTATGCTGCACCAATTTTACGACTATGCTGCACCAATTTTACGGCTATGCTGCACAAATTTTACGGCTATGCTGCACCAATTTTACGGCTATGCTGCACCAATTTTATGACTATGCTGCACCAATTTTACGACTATGCTGCACCAATTTTACGACTATGCTGCACCAATTTTACGACTATGCTGCACCAATTTCACGACTATGCTGCACCAATTTTACGACTATGCTGCACCAATTTTACGACTATGCTGCACCAATTTTACGACTATGCTGCACCAATTTTACGACTATGCTGCACCAATTTTACGACTATGCTGCACCAATTTTACGACTATGCTGCACCAATTTTATGACTATGCTGCACCAATTTTACGACTATGCTGCACCAATTTTACGACTATGCTGCACCAATTTTACGACTATGCTGCACCAATTTCACGACTATGCTGCACCAATTTTACGACTATGCTGCACCAATTTTACGACTATGCTGCACCAATTTTACGACTATGCTGCACCAATTTTACGGCTATGCTGCACAAATTTTACGGCTATGCTGCACCAATTTTACGGCTATGCTGCACCAATTTTACGGCTATGCTGCACCAATTTTATGACTATGCTGCACCAATTTTATGACTATGCTGCACCAATTTTACGACTATGCTGCACCAATTTTACGACTATGCTGCACCAATTTTACGACTATGCTGCACCAATTTCACGACTATGCTGCACCAATTTTACGACTATGCTGCACCAATTTTACGACTATGCTGCACCAATTTTACGACTATGCTGCACCAATTTTACGACTATGCTGCACCAATTTTACGACTATGCTGCACCAATTTTACGACTATGCTGCACCAATTTTACGACTATGCTGCACCAATTTTTCGACTATGCTGCACCAATTTTTCGACTATGCTGCCCAAATTTTTCGACTATGCTGCCCAAATTTTTCGACTATATTGTAGCAATTTTTTCTACCATACTGTATGAGCTTTACCGTTCTATTTTGCAAATTTGGTAGTAATTGTTTCCGGGTTGTAAATTCTTTCGTACAAGTTTCGAAAGACGTTCGCGAAATTTGTCTTTGTGTCCCAATTCGCAGTTCCATCAAAACCATCACATGTTTTTCTATCTTCCTCGCTGGGCGGTCAGGTAGGAATGCTACTCCATATGTGGACCGACAAACTCTGAAGCAGTGATAAATATTCTCAATTTTCATGAATACTTGAAACTGAACGAAAGCCCGATCTGTTTTTTGTGTGTTATTTACGAACTGGATTACTAAAATTTACTTAAATTTTTACTTGAAAAATTTAACTTTAGTAGTTGAACTCACCGCAGTCAAAGTGTTAGCATTTGATTGCTCATATCATAACATACATACATACATTTGTCCAAGCGATGCCCTTATAACACAAGAGGTCTTCCTCACCACCGGTTTAACTTCTACATCACGAACCGTAGACAGTGCGAAATAATTGGCATTTTCGATTCAGAGCTGCATTACAAAGCCCATGAACAATGACAATGACCTTCCCCTTGTAACTCTTTGATGAGAATGTGATTAACACGTTCACTGACGAGGCCGCCAAATGGTGGCCTCTGGCATTTCTTGAAAGGTAAGGTCGTAAGAAGTTGAACTCTGTGATGAGTAACTGATACACTGTATTGATAGTAATTTATCGTGTAGAACTCTGTGATGGGTAACTCACACACTGTATTGATAGTAATGTATCGTGCAGAACTCTGTGATAGGTAACTCATACACTGTAATGATAGTAATGTACCGTGCAGAACTCTGTGATGGGTAACTCATACTCTGTATTGATAGTAATGTATCTTGCAGAACTCTGTGATAGGCAACTCATACACTGTATTGATAGTAATGTATCTTGCAGAACTCTGTGATGAGTAACTCATACTCTGTATTGATAGTAATGTATCTTGCAGAACTCTGTGATTGGTAACTCATACTCTGTATTGATAGTAATTTATCGTGTAGAACTCTGTGATGGGTAACTCATACACTGTATTGATAGTAATTTATCGTTCAGAACTCTGTGATGGGTAACTCATACACTGTATTGATAGTAATTTATCGTGCAGAACTCTGTAATGGGTAACTCACACACTGTATTGATAGTAATGTATCGTGCAGAACTCTGTGATAGGTAACTCATACACTGTATTGATAGTAATAAATCGTGCAGAACTCTGTGATGGGTAACTCACACACTGTATTGATAGTAATTTATCGTGCAGAACTCTGTGATGGGTAACTCATACACTGTATTGATAGTAATTTATCGTGTAGAACTCTGTGATGGGTAACTCATACACTGTATTGATAGTAATTTATCGTGCAGAACTCTGTAATGGATAACTCACACACTGTATTGATAGTAATTTATCGTGCAGAACTCTGTAATGGGTAACTCATACACTGTATTGATAGTAATTTATTGTGTAGAACTCTGTGATGAGTAACTCATACACTGTATTGATAGTAATTTATCGTGCAGAACTCTGTGATGGGTAACTCATACACTGTATTGATAGTAATTTATCGTGTAGAACTCTGTGATGGGTAACTCATACACTGTATTGATAGTAATTTATCGTGTAGAACTCTGTGATGGGTAACTCATACACTGTATTGATAGTAATTTATCGTGCAGAACTCTGTAATGGGTAACTCATACACTGTATTGATAGTAATTTATCGTGTAGAACTCTGTGATGAGTAACTCATACACTGTATTGATAGTAATTTATCGTGCAGAACTCTGTGATGGGTAACTCATACACTGTATTGATAGTAATGTATCTTGCAGAACTCTGTGATGGGTAACTCATACACTGTATTGATAGTAATTTATCGTGTAGAACTCTGTGATGAGTAACTCATACACTGTATTGATAGTAATTTATCGTGCAGAACTCTGTGATGGGTAACTCACACTGTATTGATAGTAATGTATCTTGCAGAACTCTGTGATGGGTAACTCATGCACTATATTGATAGTAATGTATCTTGCAGAACTCTGTGATGGGTAACTCACACACTGTATTGATAGTAATGTATCTTGCAGAACTCTGTAATGGGTAACTCATACACTGTATTGATAGTATTGTATCTTGCAGAACTCTGTGATGGGTAACTCATACACTGTATTGATAGTAATGTATCGTGCAGAACTCTGTGATGGGTAACTCATACACTGTTACACTGTATTAATAGTGATGCATCGTGTAGAACTCTGTGATGAGCAGCTCATACACTGGATTGATAGTAATGTGTAGTGCAGAAGCCTGTGATGGGTAACTCATACACTGTATCCATAGTAATGTATCGTGCAGAACTCTGTGATGGGAAACTCATACACCGTATTAGTGGCGTATTGGGCAGGTACTAGTTGGCATTAGATTAAGTAGTGATATCAGGCTGTGATGTACTGATATCCTTTTCATTGTACTGATATTGGACTTCAGTTGTACCTCACCACAATTGCAGCACGATACTGAGCAGGTAACAAGCCAGCTTCAAAAGGTGAAGACGACGTACTCTGCTTGAAATTGTCAATTTATTACACACTTCATATAAATGCATCAAAGACTCCTCTACCGCATTGCTTGTATAATAGCACTACTACATTAACGTGTTCTCACAGTTACTCTCAGAGGAATACGACTATAGTACCGATGAAAACTAGCAATCTCAAGGGGAGGAGGTGAGGTCCCGTGCTAAAGGTTAGTAGGCCTTCTTTCTGTTGCAATAGGACGGGTCTTTGCCATGTTACATACTTTTTCAGTAAAGTATTTTCTTTTTCTTTCAACACCTTTGGCGATTTTTATCAACTTGTATTTTATTTCATAAGCTTTTTTCCTTATTTGAAAGTTCAGTGCGCTACGGATCTTGTATGGGAGCACACCTCTTCCGTATATTCCCCTTCTCTAAACTCTAAACTGAATGAGCCATCTTCTTTCCTCTCTCTAAAACACTTATGTTGTAGTTAAGGAGATTTAAACTGACTTTTCTAATCAAACCTTGAACTTATTCCGTCCGTCATTTCTGTACAGCACAGAAATTGCAGTATTGTTTTACACGCACGGTATCAGTAACGTGTTGACCCTCTTCCGCCCCACGTTCCACACATGGTAAACTCAATAAAATAGTCGTGTGTTTTATTTCTTGTCTAGTAGATGCTCTTACGTGTTTTTTGGAGTTCGCTGCCAAGTGGCAGTTCGTCTCTAATCTGGTGGTGGAGACAACCCGATGCTAAAGCCAGTCCGAAAACGGTGATCATAATTGCGGTGAAATGAGTAGAAAAATTAGACGGTTATGGGTCAAGATATTTTTTAACTTAATTCACTGCCTTGATTTAGCCACCATTTAGCACGCAACACCAGCACCCAGCACGGGTGACGTCACCACAATCCTAAGATGGAGGCGATAGTTGGCCGTTGCTACGGCGCTGTCGAAGCCTGCAACTTGCCTGCGATACACGGTGACATACGGGCGCCCAAATCAGGTTCTTGTCTCGTATATTGGGCCGACCTCTTCAAAATATTGCCTGCACTTAGTCTCGCATGCGTTGGCGTCTATTGGCTCCGCATCTTGAACCCGGACTCTGCGATTCAAATTTCTTGCCGGCTGCCAAAGCTACTTCGAGTTCCAGTTGTGGCCTTCCTGGAAGACGCAACGCTTCGCTTATTTCTATTTTACCAGGAAAGATGGTTCATTTCAAATGTGTTGGAAGTGGTCCCAGTTTGAATAACTAGGAAATTGCTTAGTTTTTTCTCGCACACTTATTTGTTCGATTGTGGTATGATTTTCTCAATAAATCTCGGAGTTCCCCTAGATTCGCAGCAGTGGGTTGGTTATAAGGAAGAAATTTGGTATTCTCACCTCAGCGTGAATCATTTGAATTTTTTCTTCTTCTGAAATATTGCGAGTTTGTGATATGAAATTTCAGTTGCAGTAGTCTTACCTTCCGTCTTATGTTGCCAATTTATAGTTCCTGCGTCCTCGTTATAAGACATGTTTCCATTATCGAATACGAGCTACAAAAACAATTGAAAGATAACTCCTATTCATGGAGTTGAGCGTTTTTTTCATGGCTTTTTATTAAATCAAATTCGTACGGTAGGAAATTTTTTCTGCGTGGAATTCCTGTTGTCGAAAATGTTACTTTAGATCGATACAGATAGTGCAGATTATAAGAAGCATTCCCCTCTAAGTAGAACATATTCATACCCTCCGCGCAAGACGGCAATAAGGACTCGGTAACCCTCAAAAGCGCCGCCATTTGCATGACGCAATGTCTTCTGCACCGACGAAGAGATTCCTTTTTAGCCCCACGGACGGCGAAGGCAACTTTCTACAGCACTCTCCAGACGCGACCGCCATCCTCACCAGCTGACGGACTGGCACTCGCTCCCCTCAGGGGAGTGCAACTATTGTGTCTGAGGAGCTTAAAAACTGGGAAAATTTCAAGGAAATTATTCGTATTTAATGGAAAAACGTTTCGGAGTCCAGCGCCATCAGTTCATCTATGGGAATCAGAACATCCTAGGGCACAATATGAGGTCCCCGTGAGAGTTCGGTATTTCTTCTTTTTGTTGATATAGAACATGTTCTTTTGATTTACTAAGAGTCATCTTTTTCGGTTCACTTCTGTCCTGTTTTACTGCACTTGTGACTTTCTTCAACTTTTATCATGTTTCACAATCTTCCTTCTTAACTGTTTCTATGGGCAGGGGATCTAGTATGAGAACACACATTGTGCATGGGTTCCGCGTTGCCCTTACTCCGTACTAGATGGTGCCTTCATCTTTTCTCTCTTTGGAACACCTTTGTTGCCGTTAAAGAGGCTTAATTAACCCTTTGAGTACGAAAATTCAAATCGCTTCGGAATAAGTTTCCAGGGAAAAAAGTTGTCAGTACCCTGAATTATCAGTGAAATTGCCTTGGTGTTGCTTTTTTGCTTAATCAAGCGCCTACTTCTCTTAAGCTCTATGCTGAGTGAGAGAAATTTTTAAAATTCTAAATTAAGTTTTTAGGAAACAATTTGAGGGTTTTACGCAAACTTATCGGAAAACGAACGAAAGTCAGAAAAATTTGCTCAAGTTAAATAGAAACGTAATTACATATGTTGCACGGACCCTGTGGCGTGAACTTAGATTAAATCAATGGTAATTTCCGCGAGTGGGCTTCAGGAAAGTCATTAAAATAGTTTTCTAAATGATATTCATTTCCCTAATTTTGTTATTTATATCAAAATATTCCCTCGCTAGGTGAATTACTTTAAAATTATGTTAGATGCACTAAACTGGAAGCACTAGCCATCTTGGCACTATAGTAACCATCAGCACCCAAAGGGTTAGTTACACTAACATTTAATCTAATCTGATGAGCCACGAGCTTCTCTGCCTTCATTCGTGAGTGAGCTGAAACATCCCTGCCACATTCCTCACGTCTTCCAAATGAATAAAATTGACTAACGAAGATGCTGTTAAGGTGCGAAAAGTGGTGCAAATTATTTCTCATGAACCCCTCAGGAGGATGCAACTGTTGTATCTATGGGAATTAGCGCTCCCAGGGGGACTATGTGAGGGCCCGAGCTAAAGGTTAGGTAGGCTTTCTTTTTGTTACAAATAACATAGATTTTTGTTTTGTTAAGGACCACCTTTTTTCGGTTTGCTGCTGTCCTGTTTTTCTGCACCTACTACTTTCTTCTTCAACTTTTTCTTGTTTCATGATCTTCTTTCTTAGCTTTCTGTTTCTGTGCCCTTTCTGTATAGATTCCGCGTTTCCTTTACTCCATACTAAATGGTGCCTTCTTCCTTCCTCTCTTTGGATAGCCTTTGTTGCGGATAGGGAGGCTTAAACTAACTAATCATCCAATCTATTTCTCATGAGCTTGGAAGTTGTATTCGAATACTACCCACCAAGTTTGACCGGACTAAATTTTACATTTAGTGCGGCAAATTACTCTCTGGCTTGAAATCCCACGCATTGTTTGATGTTTTTTGCTCTGAAAAGGCTTTAAAAAAAGGTTCTTGGCATTAATTTGGCACATAACTTATTTGGAGTTCTTGAAATGTTAATTGTTTTCAGAAGCATATCTCGAATGCAGAAAAAATCCTTTTCGTTTTAGTCTTCCCTTCTTGCATCATTTCCGTAAATTTAAATTTGTAATCACTTTTCCCAAAGCGTTTTCTGTAACCTAAAATATGCTCTCTAATTCTAACAGGTTCCTCGAGTATTGGGTCACATGTGTACCCTTCGGTAAATTACTCATTCACGTACCAAAAAAAATGAACGATATTTTATCTGTTTCGCGATCTTTTTCAAAAATAACTGTTATCATGAGAGCTGAAATGTTATCATGCAATGTCATTTCAATATTTTTTAGGAAGGATAAAAATGTATTCGCGCAGTAAAGTCGGTTTCCCCCATCTGCTACCTATAACCTAACTAAACCAACCGTTTACAAGCGCGGAGATGCGGTGAACGTGTTAATATTGCATTTTATAAATGTATTACAGTTAACCTGAAGAGCTCGCTAGCGAGAAGCTAGAACACTCTCTGCTCCGAAGACCTCGGTTCCGCGCTCGCCGCAGCGGCATCGCTGCGCTCATCGCTCGAGACACCTTATAAGGGACAAAATGTTACCCTGTGAAAGAGAACCTTTCACGGAGGTTTTCAATAGAAACTTGGGGTTCATTCTCTGAAAAAATGTTACTATGCGGAAAGAAACATTTGATGAATTTTTTCAAATGAATTTTATGGTATATTTTTTGACAAAATGTTATTAAGCGGAAAGGGAGCTTTTGCAGACTTTTTCAAATTATTTGGACGTAGGATATTCTGCATTTTACCTTGCATGACGCGAAGCCCTGAACCTGTTAACGTTAAGCCACACAAAGTCCATTCCGACACATGGGGACAGACATTAGCTATGGCTAGCTTTGAGGTTTGACCACAATTTTGGTTGGTTATTTATAGTTTGTGACGGTAGTCAAGTACTGAAAATTAGTGACAGTGGTAGAGAGACAGATTCGGAAATTACCGAAAATTCGCTACAGCGGATTAGTAGGGTTAAAACCGGTTGCGAAATGCTTGATAAAGTAATAAAAATTTTATTGTTTACAAAATTTACATCATCGAAGAAGATATGACTAATTTTTCATTTCAAGTACTAGAAGTTTTAGGTAGGAAATTTTAACCAAATATGAATTCATTTTCGTGAAAAGGTCTCTAATCCACCCAAGAGCGGTAAATTTAAAATTAAATGTGCTAGGTGATTTCGTCTTAGCTGAATTTCTACTTTTGGCATATGCGTGATTTTTCGTGCAATAATTTCCTTTTATTCTCCTGTTGCTTGTATGTCTCACAAAATTTGAGATAGATTGTCAATCAAAGTTCATTTATACGTGACTTTTTGCTCCAATATTTAATTCCGATTTAGGAGCGCTGCTATCTAAGTTTCAAAAGTTCAAGCCGTTTATTGAGGCACGAATTTAGCTTCTTTATGGGCGTAAAAATGTTAATTAACACAAGGAGTTTCACGAGCTCTGCTGTTCAACGGCAGGCCCTCTGTTGCTTGTGCTCCAGTTCAGGAGCATCAAGAGGGGCGTTCGGAATTTATTGATTCCACAGAGCGAGTGTGAGGTGCGTGTAAGATTTACCAAGTAAACTTCCCTCTTAGATCTCCGTCAACAGATTGCAAAAGTTATAGTCGAAAGATTTGCACCTTCACTTCGATTTTTCTGTGCTCACTTTGTTCCTCTATTTCTGGCTAAATATATACGCTTATGCCAGAAAGTATTTTTGCGTATTAATTGTTTTTCCAATGTTTCCAGCCTTTGTTAGTCAATGTCTTCTTCAACTATACGTTATTAGTTGGCGCGTCATTCCTTTAACTATCTTCCCGGCAGACATTTATTAACTTGTCTTCCTGGCAAGACATTTACTAACCTCTTTTCCTGGAAAAACATTTACTAACATATTTTCCTGGCAAGACATTTACTAACTTCTTTTCGTGGCAAGACATTTACTAACTTCTTTTCGTGGCAAGACATTTACTAACCTTTCATCCTAATAAGACATTCCTTTGCCTTCTTCCCACCATGAAAACGTGTATCGACTAACAAACAAACGCTGTTGCGCACCGGCGGCTCAAAACTGCGCTCTAGTCTCCCACGCCTCTTACTGCGCCATAACGGACAGGGACGGTGGCATTAGAACTGTCCTCTGTGCCCAGGTCCCTCCGCCCTGGCCGGAGCGCAGGCGAGAGCAAAGTCAATATGGGATCCTCCTAGTCCGCGCAATTAGCGCGAGCCTGATGGCCGTCGAGCCTGCCGCAGTATCAGATTCTCGCCGTAATTTCATCCCTGTGGAGCCTTTAATTTCATCTGGAGCGGTGGACTCTCATTATTTGGATGCGATCTACGTCCAAAATAAGAAACGCCGATGCCATCGTGGCTGTAAATTTGAAAACAGACACGAGCTTCGATTTATGAGGTCTTCTGCAGTCTCCGGAGGCGCTGGCTAGGCGACTCCCAGCGCCGCCATGTACAGGGCTTGAAATTTCATCCTGGCTTGCTCCTCAGCGTAAATGAGGCGACGGACCGAGAGTTTCTTGCTCTCCATTTTTAGCCTGAACGGAGAGATGAATCACGTTTTCCTGCATCCCATCCTTTAGTCTATCATTCAATGGGAATTGAAAGATGAAGTTGTTTTTATTTTTTAGGATTGACTAGTCTTTACCGTTATACAGAAGAATGATTTGTGAAATTTTTGCGCTCTAGTAACCTTATTTCAACTCACATTAACAACTGTATCGGCTCAGTTTTCCGTGCGCGTGTGTTGTACAGCAAGTTGTGAGAGTCTGAATTGTGTGTTAAACTTCAAAAGGTTTTTCATGCCTTGCTTTTCATATCTGCACAATTTTCACTATCAGGGGGGAAAACTTGAGGCCCCAAGCTGAGAAATAAGTAAGCCTTCTGTTTGTTCAAATAAAATAATTTTTTTTTGTTGGGCACCATCTTTTCTTGGTTCACTACTGACCTGTTTTTCAGCACCTTTGCCTCTCTCCGTCAACTTTTATCTCATTTCCTGACCTTCCTTCACAAATAACTGTTTCTTTGCGCAGAGGATCCAGGGCATGAACACACCTCGTGCATAAATTCCGCGTTCCTTTAACTCTGTACTAAATGGTGCTTCATCTTACCTCTCTTTAAACATCTTTTTTGTGTTAAGGGAGACGGAAACTAACTTATCAGTTTTTAAACGGTATAGCAATTATCTCTTCTTTAATTCTCTTTATCTTCGTTAAAACGTAGGCGGAACACAACCAGTGTATGCGAGTAAATTTAAAAAAGCTTATCTCCTCACTGTCGTCAAGACACGGCAGGAAAAGAAGTAAATTGAATCCTGGTTGCATTATCCGTAGAGTTTTGAATGAATTTCACCTACTCTAGACCCATTCCCCTTTTTGGCATGCTTAGACGGTATTCGATTTAAATTGCAGTAAACCGAAGATCATCTCGCACAAAAACCTTTGCTCAGTTTCAGCGCCCGCATACCTGAAAATTGCAACGAGTTTTATTTCGATGATCCCTGGAAATTATAGCAATCACACCTGAGCTTTCTCCACTCGAAGTGTATCGTTGGTGGCCCTTAAATCATTTTATATTTCGAATTTGAGATCTGGAGATTTGGGTAAATTTAACTTGTCACTCATCATAAATTTCGTGGCTTCTTCAAGTAACGGCTTCCAATGTAGCTCGCTCAGTCAAGTTTTACTGTTACTAATACGGTATTTGGATCACGCCACGGAAAAATGAAAGCGCTGCTCATAGATGGATCTTGATTTGAAAACTTCGGGTGAAACGTATATAAATTATTGTCTTCCTGATGAAGAAATTGTTTTTGCGTAGGTAAATTTGGCGCAGGGTTTGTCCTCGTCATTTCCTGTTCTTTTGAACAGACAAGGTGTGGGGGAGAATGATTTCTGGTTCTATACTGGGCGTCTCTATTATCAATTTTACATTAATTTCGAGGAATTCTTTAGTTTGCTTATTGACTGAATATTTCTTAAGTTGAAAATCCCGAGGTGCTAAAAACGAACTCAATATTTATGCATAACTCGCAATTTTTCACCTAAATTTCACTTTACACAGCCGCAATACGGCGCTCCTCCAAACTTCATTTGTTGCAAGTCGACTTTCTTTTCCAGGTGACTTTGCTGCGGGTTTTGAAGTAGCGATGGATTCCATTTATAACGTTTATTAATTCAGTAGTTGGAATAACTAATATTCTTGAGGACGACCTCCCCCTTGAGCTCATCTGATCTTCTCCCTGGCGTCTTCCCTCCTTTGTTTCCGTCCTTGCGGGACTTGAGAACTTCGAAGAACGTTGTGCGGGGGAGTGAAGCATTCCCTGCCCTGTGGCATCGTGGATATGAGCAGGCGAACGTGTTTTGTTCCCTGTGATGTGGCTTCAGACGATGTCTCTTTAATCAGTGCAACACTCGCTCATCTGCTAAGGCCTGTGTCAAAATAATCACTACCCAATACTCGAATTATCTCGGGCATATCACCCCGCAGAGAAAACAGTAACTTGGATCCATGGAAACTAGCGTTACCATGAGGATGTGGAGTCACGAGTTGAAGGTTTAGCAGGTCTACCGTTTTTTAGTTAGTTGTATTTTGGTTTCGTTATGGACCTTCCTATCCAATTTATTGTAATCCTGTTTTCAGTCCATACCTCTGGGTTCTAAAGCACTTAAATTTTATCTTGTTTATTTAACGTTTTTCCTTGCTTGCTGCTCCTATGCTAGCAAGATCTTGTGTGGTAGCACACTTAAGCGTATGTTTTCCATTATCTTTGCTCCATTTTAGATGGTCCTTGCTCTTTCTTCTCTTGAGAACGCATTTTATGGGGTTAGGGTGGCTTATACTAACCAATAATCTCATTCCTTCTACCAATTGCAAAATAACTTAATTATCACAGGCAATCGTTTAACTAACACAAAGCTATCACTCGCAAATTTCAAAATTATCCCAGAATATAACGGTAAAATTAACACCGCCCAATCTCTTGATGAAAATCCCCCATCACAAGCATGCAAGAATGAGAGTTACGTCAATGACGCAAATTGAAGTTATTTGCGCTGTTATTCTGTTATTCCTGAACTCATTCTGTACCATCCAATCGTACACTTATTTTTACAGAAATTACCTAAGTTAGCGAGGAAATTGAAAGTCTTCGATCTATTTCTAGACAAGATTTCCTTCACTGTGACCTTGCGGTTTTAGAGTAACCTCAAGCGACCTCTGAATCTTGTTTCAAAATTTCGCCGTTTATTTATATTGAAAATTCAGTTGTCCGTACGTTTCCCGAGTTTGTTCGCCGGACCAAGGTATACAATTTTTCTGTGGCATCAGTGTGAAACTGAACACGTTGCTTGCGATACGACCCATCGATGGGTCGGGCTTAACACGTTCCTAGCTACAGCCAAGCGACCCATTGATAGGTCATTTGAAAAATCTTAACAATCTTTTAAAATTGGTGTCATTTAATGGACTCTGTTATATTTGGTATTCATAAAGTTGATAATTACTTTTTCTTTAAATTTGAGTTGCATATTGAAGTTCAGTTTAACCCATCACGGTGAACGTGTTAAAAGACATGCTCGAGCGCATGATGCCATTTTTCCCATCAGAGTTTGAATTTCGGTCCAAAGGCTCGATAGTCGAAATCCCTTGAGCGAGTAAATAAGAAACTTCATTCCAGTGTTCTTTCGCGCTTTGTAATATCGTGTTGTGTATGTTTCGTTTGCATTAAACGTATTTTGCTTCGTACATTTTCCATGATATCCATATTTAACCTCGCTGCCATCAACAATATACAGTGAGACATTCTCTGGTATTATTGCATTAGTTCACGTCCCATTACGTTTAATAAAGAATGTTGTCCAGTGATATGAATTGCATTCATTTCTCTCGCACCATTCGAAGTTGAGACATTTAAGACACCCCATGTTCAGGTTTATCAATCGTGCCTTTTTGTGTAGTCCCACAGTCCTTAACACGACCGGCTCACCATTTTTGAGAACCGATCTAAGACCGTTCGAAAAAAGGTCCTAATTACCCGGTTAAATCAAATCCAACTGACGAAACGAATGACTGACATAATGTTTAGTAAGACGTGTGCAGCATATATCAAATCCAGTTCACGTAACGGGAGAGGGACACATTTCCAGCGAAGTGACCCACCGTTGGTCACTTAGGTGATTTTCATAGTGCTTTTGACCCACCTGCAGTGACTAACTCAGTTTTTATTAATACTTAATGAAAGCTAAAGGAAGACCCAATCCAGTTAATGTTTGCTATTTTCAAAGTTGGTTATCAAAATTGACTTTAAATTTGAATTGAAAATTGAACTTCAGTTTAACCCATTGCAGTTAACGTGTTGATGTTCAGAAGTCGCGTGCAGCACATATCAAGCCCAGTTCACGGTGCGCGAAACGAACCAAGTATCCATTAAGACGCGTGCAGCACATATCAAGCCCAGTTCACGGTGCGCGAAACGAACCAAGTATCCATTAAGACGTGTGCAGCACATATCAAGCCCAGTTCACGGTGCGCGAAACGAACCAAGTATCCATTAAGACGTGTGCAGCACATATCAAGCCCAGTTCACGGTGCGCGAAACGAACCAAGTATCCATTAGGACGTGTGCAGCACATATCAAGCCCAGTTCACGGTGCGCGAAACGAACCGAGTATCCATTAAGACGTGTGCAGCACATATCAAGCCCAGTTCACGGTGCGCGAAACGAACCAAGTATCCATTAAGACGTGTGCAGCACATATCAAGCCCAGTTCACGGTGCGCGAAACGAACCAAGTATCCATTAAGACGTGTGCAGCACATATCAAGCCCAGTTCACGGTGCGCGAAACGAACCAAGTATCCATTAAGACGTGTGCAGCACATATCAAGCCCAGTTCACGGTGCGCGAAACGAACCAAGTATCCATTAAGACGTGTGCAGCACATATCAAGCCCAGTTCACGGTGCGCGAAACGAACCAAGTATCCATTAAGACGTGTGCAGCACATATCAAGCCCAGTTCACGGTGCGCGAAACGAACCAAGTATCCATTAAGACGTGTGCAGCACATATCAAGCCCAGTTCACGGTGCGCGAAACGAACCAAGTATCCATTAAGACGCGTGCAGCACATATCAAGCCCAGTTCACGGTGCGCGAAACGAACCAAGTATCCATTAAGACGTGTGCAGCACATATCAAGCCCAGTTCACGGTGCGCGAAACGAACCGAGTATCCATTAAGACGTGTGCAGCATATATCAAGCCCGGTTCACGGTGCGCGAGACGGACGTAATGTTGATTAAGTGGTGCGCACCACTCCGCGGTCTGTTTGCCGGTCCCTTGTTGAGGCGCGGCGCACCTTCTGTTCCGGGAGCTCGGCGGCGCGTATGCCCAGGAGCACCATAAGCCCCGACACTTGAGTGACAGCTCTGGTCTGGCCTTACCCTCCTCCCCTGTCTTCTCCCTCTTCCTCTCTTTATCATCTCCTGATCGCATGCCCTCGTACCTCCAGCGCTGCCAAGTGCGGCGACGCACACAGAGATGCTTGGGAGCCAGGCGTTATATTGGATGTCAGTCTCTTCCTTGCAAACATTAGCCAAATGCTCCGCGAGATAATCGATTTGAAGCAGTATGGACTCTTGGAGATAATTTAGCGCAAAAAAGGCTTTGCGATACAGACAACAATTCTAGAGTACCTCAACTGATTGAGTTCTTTGTTAGACGCAGCTGCTTTGACCTCCAAGTGTCTAAAATAAAATGGAAATTCATTTTTAGTTCATGCAATTGTATTACACGGCTGAGAAATGAAATTAACATTTTTCCTTCAATGTTACTTTCACTTGGTCTAATGAGACTGCTTTCTGGAGATGCACTCAGCGCAAATGTGGGAGCGAACGCAATTTCTGGTATCGTGACTTTGCTTCTTAAGTTCGGACAACCACCGCCGATTTCATTTCAAGTCAGGCCTTCAAGTGGCTGTTATTGATGGCATCGAACTAACATATCCGTTTCTTTTTAACAAACTAGTAATTAGCACAACCAAAGGAAGGTTAAAATAATGCCATGAGAGATTGCCTCCTAACGTAGCTGGAACTTGCAAGAAAAACAGATCGGTGTTACGAAATGTTACAACTCGGCTTGAACGCATTGGCCGCGCGATTCATCCTAAAAGGAATAGAAACCCTATATTACAGAAATGTCTGCGGTACACCTCACAACTTCTAAATTTATAAAAATGTATTAAGAAATGTACAAGCGATTGTAAAATTAAAGTTACGCTTGCTGAACGTGGGCTTTCAAAGAATGTTCATTTCCGTAAGACATTTGCAACGTTTTGACGTACATAAAGTATCGCAATATATCCACTGGAGGAAGACACTGCAAGATAGATTCCCCGTTCCCATAATATTTTTTCTGAATGATGCCTTCTCTCGGAAACACCGTGTTGTAATCAGACAGGCTTAAAATAATTGATCATCCCCCTTATAATCTGTACTGCAGGTTCTAGAAGTGGTCGGACTGAGCATTGTGGAGAGATAGCGTGTGTTCTTATACTTGTGGTCGAAGTTTTTAGCCCTGAAACCGGAAATTTTATTTCCAGTCCTAACGCTTTTCATTACCCATCGTGCTTGAGTTTTTTGTTATGTTTAGTGTTTCTTCGTTGTTTATCATATTAAGTTGAGCTTCATCCCTGGTACGTAGAAAAGTTGCGAGCAATACCTGACATGTGCATCACTGAGCTTTTGCCGATGTTATAACTCTTTTTCTAGGTTTCGGCTCAATGAAGAAGTGGATCGAGGTCTGTTCGAATTTACCAACTCTGTCTCGCTCGGTGGGCAGCCTGTACCTGAGTTTCGCGTCGTCCGTGAGCTTGTTAGTTTTACTGATGAAGTCGAGGGCTTGATTGCCTAGCGCCGACATGCAAGTTGCTATACCAGCAACCAGCAGCAAATACGACTTTCTGTTTAGGTTTTTCTCGGCTTTCTTTTAGGGGATTTTCCTACATAAAGAAGCTTCTTCTCGAGTTAAGAACTAACATTCGTTTACAAAATCAGCAACCCTGTTAATATACTAAGACAAATATTTCAGCACTGATGATTGAATTCCAAAATTCTAATACGTTTACAAATAAAATACTTTCATTTTTCTTCATTGGTTCTTCTCGTTGTTCTGCGTGATCTGTCCAAAAAAAAATTGACCATTTAGTTTAATGAGTGAGGATGTACTATAACATGAGCTTAGTACCATGGAATGGCCACCTCCGCAGTGCATAATATGTCTTATACAGTTAAATGCCTCATTTCACTATAGATGACTAATTTTAAAAGTTGTGCACAAGCGCGACGCAACGCACACGACTCATCTTGATGTAGACGGAAACGTATCTCAAGTAATCAAATTCTCGTCTTAATGCAAAATATATTTCCACGGTATTCTTTCGATTCTTTTGAGCCCTAAATTTGCACTTTTTTAGTGATTCCATTAAACGAAGGTCACTGGTTTGTTCAAGTTACTGAATCATATAGGCCGCGCAGCAGTACAGAGCTATGGGGCTTGCGCTGTGCATATTATATGATAATTTACTCTTTTATAGAAGCAACACTTCATAAGTGAGTTAACTGCACACCGACCACAGCTACATATAGTACGAGGCACTGCTGGAGCAGCCTTCCTGTACCAGGGGCAAGCTGTAGCTTCAGTGCAGATCTTCAGGCAAAATAGAGTTCGTTCAAAGGTGGAAATTCAACTCGAAGGCTGTTTTTGACACTCGGAGGAAAATGGACCAATTCACAAGAGAAAACGTTTTATAACACTAAGAAATGGTTGCCGAAACTGAGAGTAAATAGCTGCAAGTAGGACATCGTTGCCGGAAGTGAGAAGTGATTGGTGAAAGTAAAAAGTGATTCGTGCATTTAGGAAGTGATTGGTGCGAGTAGGAAGTGATTGGTGCGAGTAGGAAGTGATTACTGCGAGTAGGAAGTGATTGCTGCAAGTAGGAAGTGATTGCTGCAAGTAGGAAGTGATTGCTGCAAGTAGGAAGTGATTGCTGCAAGTAGGAAGTGATTGCTGCAAGTAGGAAGTGATTGCTGCAAGTAGGAAGTGATTGCTGCAAGTAGGGAGTGATTGCTGCAAGTAGGGAGTGATTGCTGCAAGTAGGAAGTGATTTCTGCAAGTGGGAAGTGATTTCTGCAAGTGGGAAGTGATTGCTGCGAGTAGGAAGCTTCTGCTAATAGTACCGTGTACGGGAGCGCTGGATCAGTATAATGGAGTAGTGCCATCATGAAAATGAAGCAAATCCTTCGAAGACAATTCCAGAAAGCGCTCAGCCTGCTCGCACCAGCACGATGTGAAGGGCTCTGAAAATACATCGCCAAAAATCTGCGAAGGAGCCTGCAAAAAATGGTATCAGATCTCCAAATATCGTCAACCGCTCTCGGAAGATAACTCCACATTGGCTCGAGCTTGACAGCTCGTAAGATATAGCGCAAACAGCGCTTATCGCTGCCATCGGGTGACAAGCGGCTTGAAAAGAGATGAAAATATTGGCTGAAATTTCCTCCGCCGCTGGTAAAGTTTTCATTTGCGGCCATGCGAAATTTTTCCGCTGTAGAATTGGCTGTAAATTAATACCGAAGTAGAATTTGAATGGCTACTTCAGAAAACTACTGAAATGAGAGGAATTTAGAAGAGATGGCTGGAATTACTACGCGGGCTGCGGTTGCGTCAAATAACTTGAAACGTTTCTTGCGATACGACACATCGATGTGTCGTTTGAAATATTTTAACAATCTTTTATGATTAATGGTATTTAATGGACCCAGTTACTGTTTGGCATTTATAAGATTGCAAACAATTTTCGACTTTAAATTTGAGTTGAATATTAAACATCAGTTCAACATATCGTGTTCAACGTGGTAATCTCCAGTGGTCTTCACTGATGTTGGAACAGCGAAATGTAATCATCAATGCTCGAGGAAACGAGTTCAGATTTGCCTTCTTGACAGAAATTTTGTTCCGATTAAAATGCGTTCACTCAAGACTAGGCACCAGCTTGCGATTTTATTCTACTCCGACTTTGTGCTTAAAAAATTTAATTGCATTTTGGGCTAAAGAATTCTAGCCAAATTTAAGTTCAGATGTGAATCCAATGGGCTTTGAGTGTTTAATGCTTCTTTTCTCCTTCGCCCACGTGTGTTGCGTGGGAACTAGTCTCGGTGTTTGGACCAAATTTAGTTCTACAGTTTGAAGGCATTGGTGAAAACTGGAAGGATAGTTCCAAATAAAACCACTTCAAATGATCAATAATCATATTCTGGACTTTTTTCTCATTCGTTCAGTATTTCCTTAGATAATTTCTCTGCCAATTCGGAACATTTCGGGAACTTTTTTACGAGGCCCCAGTATTTAGTTTGTCGAGGTACTGAAAATAAACTCGCTCTTCTAGGTTCCCACTGAATCCTTCTTGTTTTCTCTAAAGACTTCAGGATTGGCATTTGGCTTCTTTTACTCGCACATTAGCTGATGCTGGTGGCAAGTATTTCCTTTCCCTTAGCCTCAGTACAGAGCAGGTACTGAAGTCCCCCGACCTCTGTTACTGATGTTGTGGTTCCAGTACACACTCCCTCCTGTCTACACTCCCTCCTGTCCACCACACTCTCTCCTGTCCACCACACTCTCTCCTGTCCACCACACTCCCTCCTGTCCACCACACTCCCTCCTGTCCACCACACTCCCTCCTGTCCACCACACTCCCTCCTGTCCACCACACTCCCTCCTGTCACCCACACTCCCTCCTGTCACCCACACTCCCTCCAGTCCACCACACTCCCTGCTGTCCACACGCCCATCCCAGCACCACAACGGTACGCGCAATGCGCTATCGAGCAGCCGTGTTGTGCGCAACGCCCCGCAACCCAACGCTTATTTGCTCCTCAGAAAAATGCAACCTGAGATCCAATCTGAATTTTTGCCACCGCATCCCCGGCTCGGCCTGCCTCAGCTGCGCTGCTGCGGCGTGACTCCGGCTCCAGATTGCCCTCTGTTGCTCCGAAGAAAAGTACAGGTTTTTGGTTTACTTTTTGTGCCGTGTCTTCGGGTCTGATGAGAAATGAATTTTTAGAAGCAAAACTGGTCTTCGTTTCTGCAGGTTGTTTCATTCCAGTGTTTTGTTCTAGCGCCTGCAATGAAGTTCAGCGATTTTCAATGTTTGAAGTTATCAAAGGGAAGGAGTTTTTCACCAACGAAAGAACGTAAAAGTTGTCCGCTTTGTGTTTCCTGGATACGAAAACCTGCAGCGTGAGCATTTTTGCGTTCGAATTTGATTCTTGATTTGTTTTTTCTAATGAAAAGATTTACGTACTGTCTGAGAAATAAGATTTCGGAGGCACCTAAAAAGGCTAAATTGTTTATATTGGCTGTCAAACAATTAACTCGGAAAACAGCTTTTTTGATTGTTCCATTGGTTCCAGCAGCACAAAGTATTTTCACTGCGAAAGGTAAATCGTCCTCTGGAGTAAAAATACCGTTTCGATCCTTCAGTTATGGGATTGTGGCAGTCTTTCACCAAGATTTGCAGCGAATAATCTAAGAAAAAGTATACGGTGTTTTTCGTTTCAAGAAGTACATTTCATGATGCCATCAGAACTTTTTGTTAACGGTAAAACCAATTATTATTTTTCCAATTGTTCGATTCTTATGGAATCTCACGCGTTTGATAAAAGGGAGAACCATTGTAAAAAACACAAAAAAATAATAAAAATTTTAATTTTTTTTATTGGTTCTCCTTTGTATCATGCGACCCATTATTGTTACTATTAAACGCATCACCTTCTCATATCTAATCATGAGCTGAAAGATGCATTGCAAACTTCATCGCATGGAGCAGAATAGATGGGGAAAATTTCTCCTCACCCCTTTTTTGAGCGCTTCTGTGTTGTACGAGAGCTTCAGACTTCAAACTGATCCGAACGTAAAAATCTACCGAGTTGAGATCAAACGACGTGATGGACCACATTTCTTATCTCTGAAATCTTGGGAAATATTCTAAAAACCCCTTCTGTCTGCGTTGTCTTTATGAAATTGAACGGCTGTGTTTTGAAAAACTGTTCAGCTTCCTCCAGGGGGAATTTAAATTTGTCCAATGTGTGATTAATTTCGCACCTTGGTTGAATGGATGAGAGGAGAGATGGCTTCATTACTTTTGGAATATCAGAAAACGCCATGACCGAGCAAAATTTTTTCTGCCTAAAAAATTCCGTGCGAGTGTGGGATGTAAGAAATTAAGGGACTTCTGCATTTCCGAATTATTCTGGTCCGTGAACTTCTTCTCAGCTGTAAAAAGCTTTTCATTTGAAAACACGATGTCATCGCAGAGAATACTCTGCATGAACTGCTCAAAAAAGATCCCGAGTAAAGCGTTTTCCTCGTCTTTTTGAGGTATTTTTAGTTGCACGTACATCTGTATCTTACATAGTTACAAGTACAACTTTTCTGACCGTTATTCGTAGATTTTTTATTCTTATTCATTTCTCTGACTAAATTCAGCATTCATATTGACCTTCGTCGCCTACGTCTGACCCTTAAATGGACGGCTTAGCTATTCTTCGGTGTGCGAGAAGTTGGAGGGCGACCATCAGTAGCTCCAAGTTCGTTAATTCTACGCGGTGTGATGAGCTCCAGATAAATTCGCATTATCGTTCAACGTTGCTCGGCACCCGGTGCATGCTGATCACTAATTTAAAAAACGTTCTGAATTTTAGAAAATTAATAGACAGAACATACGTCGTAGGTGAGATATTTCCAACATTAATGACCTGCATCTGAGTAAGAAAAACTTCAAAAATACTTTAATTTTGACGAGTATTAGTGCATGCACTAACCGTAGTTCACACTGCGTGTTCGTTTTACTAGCAGAAAAAGCTCACAGGAGAGATACGTAAGGTCCCGAGCTCAAGTTCAGGTAGGCTTTCTTTTTTGTTTAGATTGAATAGATTTTTCTTCCACAAACAGTCCTTTTTTTTGGTTCACTGCCAGTTTTTTCGCTCCTGTGAAGTTTTATTTCAACTTTTATCTTGTTTCATAAACTTTTTCCAATCTTGCGGTTTCGAAGTGTCAGGTTTGGAGACGCACTTGAGCATAGATTTGCCGTTCTCTAAATTCCATTGTAAATGGTGTCTTCTTCCTCTCTTGGGAACACTTTTGTTATGGTTAAGAGACTGACATGTCATCTAATCTGCTGCTGCAAAGTTTCGTTCAGCCACTGTTACCTGAATGGTTACTTTTTCGTCAATTGACAGCTTTCAGTTTCAATTTAACAGAAGAGTTGTCTCGCTGTGTCTTCAAGGCCTTGTAAAAAAATTTGTTGGAAATAGTCTTTTCTGCCAGAAAATTTTGATTTCGTATTGACAATCTTCAGCTTAGTAACCGGAAAATTAACATGTGTATCTCTAGAAAAATAGGATGAACTTTCTGCACGTTTGCTTATCAACTGAAGCTCGGTCACATCGAACATTTCCTGAAGCAAATTATGGTTGTAGTGAAAACAAGACACGTTTGCATTTGGCTTGAAGCTGCATCGCTGCTCTGAGCCCTCGTCAAGGGACCACTCTGTTTATTGAGGGAGGGCGTCCTCCTTTGATCAATTTTGACGCGTTTGTTCTGCGCTGCCAAGTCATTGGATTTGTTCAATCCCTTTTGACGGCGGGTGGCCGCAGTCCAACAAGCCTATTGCCGAACGGAGATCGACTGCGGGGAGCTGTATGAATATTCAGCGAGTCAGTGCCGCAACATGCCTCGGAGCCAGTGCCGAGCTTGTTTACAGAAGTGGCCTGGTGACATGCGGCTCCGAAGCGTGCTCCACCAATTGTTTTCCCGTCGCAAGCTTAGTTCGTGCAATGCTTTTGCTGTCTTTCACGCTCACCCTCACAGCGTGGGGCGCGATCGGGGGAATGGTCTTTTCACACACCTTGGGACCAGAGCCATACAGGGGTGACTTTGCTTTTGGATTCCAAATTCAGACACTTTTATTCACAGCACTTGCGAACTATTGCGCTTTTTGTATCGGAAACGACGTGCACATTGTGCCACGGATCGTCAGGTGTATTAACGTCAGTAAACCGTTTTTCTGCTTTTAACCCTGTGTCTATCATAGCTGAGCAGCGCCGCTGCTGCTGAACGATTTTCTGCAGCCTTTGCGTAGCCAATAAATTGATTGTTTATCTCTATGAGATCTCTGTGTATACTGACAGGTAATTCTTCTCCATATTGGCCTCAGGCTATGTCTTTAACGGAATTTTTGAATCGGCTTGAGTTTTTTTGTGTCCCGCGCTGGTCGATCGGCCTTTCAAAGTCTTAGCTGCACTTTAAAATGCATTTCTCACGTCGTATCTCCAGTAGCACCTGCAATTCTTGCTGTAGAAACTGACGTTCTACATCAAGACTCTCACATGCAAAGATTCTTATTGCAATTTAGTTCCCTTTCAACTATTTATAAATATTTCTAATTAGAGGCGCAGAATTTAACACCCCTAAGATGGGCATGGATTTAAATTTTAACCAGTTGAAATAAACCTTATTCAACGAGGAAGTAATTGCTATTGCATTCCAAAGCTAATACTTTCTAGAACAGAATTCCTTTATTACATATTTACAGTTCTGTCGACCTATTCGTTGAAAATATTGTCAACTTTCGACATTAAGACAAGCAAAATGACCTGAAGGTTTCTTTTTTGGCATACAAAAAAGTTGCTTCTTTTTTGGAGCAGTGCAATTCCCGAGCCCCTATCATAATTATTTGAATACCTGCTCCTCTGTTGACTTAATTGGAGCTCCTGTACTCCTTATGAGAAGATAAGACGGTAGACTAATGCTTTCGCATCAAAACGCTTGCTGAAATCTAATGGCTTGATAAAATTAAATGGCCTGCAAAAATTAAATGGCCTGCCAAAATCAAATGGCCTGCAAAAATCAAATGGCCTGCCAAAATCAAAAGGCTTGCCAAAATCAAAAGGCTTGCCAAAATCAAAAGGCTTGCCAAAATCAAAAGGCTTGCCAAAATCAAAAGGCTTGCCAAAATCAAAAGGCTTGCCAAAATCAAAAGGCTTGCCTTTTCCATGCATAGACACGCGTACCTCAGCTCTCAGCCTTGCTACCCTCTGTGCAATCTGCAGCACACACTACGGAGTATTACAGAGAACATCAAGTTGCAATTATTGCGCCTTAATTTTTATTCATGTGTATGTTGCCCTCTCTTAAAATAAAGATTGGCCTTCCGTACGACCGAATTTGTGCATCAATAAATGCGTTTCTGCAATTACGCCCTTCATTACTCAATTTTCACCTCGTTCAGATGCTATTCCACACCGCTGGAACGTTTTCGAACGGGTTCTGAGAACCAGTTTTTGACTTATTTCTTCTTCAACTCTGGATGTTTGTCTTTGCTTGGGCTACGTCGGATTTCAAATAAAATAAGGCTAGGAGTATGCAAGTAACGGCTTAAAAACTTTCATTGAACCCAGCATCTAAATTTATCGATAACGACAAAATATCCGACTGGTTTCTAAATTCTTGGTTTCTTGGTTCGATTGGCTACATAGCGGGGAAATTTTTCTGGCCGTTTTGGCTTACAGCAATCAAACTGAGGAAATTTAGAGCCGTAACTGACCAAATCGGGCCAGCGCCCCGCTGTTCGCGGCGGAGTTTGCTGTGTCTTCTTTGTGCCCCTCACTCTACCGCGGAGCTGTCGAAATTATCGTGATCTTATGGTTCACGATATGGGTTTTTATATGGTCACACATTTATTTCTTCCATGCATTATTGCCTGTCAAGATCTTATTTTCCGACTTCCTCAATCTTGCCAGACGGATCATATCCTCTTTGGTCTTTTCCACTCCTCAGGGAGATACAGCTATTAAATCTATCGGAATTAACGCTCCCATGGGAAAATGTGAGGTCCGAGCTGAGGGTTAGGTAGGATTTCTTTTTGGAGAAACAGAATAGGTTTTGTTTTTCTACGGCCCACTCCTCAAGGCGATACAACTATTGTATCTATGGGAATTAGCACTCCCAGGAGAAAATGTGTGAGGGTCCGAGCTAAGAGTTAGGTAACCCTTCTTTTTGTTGAAATAAAATGTTTTTTGTTACGTTAATGACCAACTTTTTCGGTTCACTGCTGTCCTATTTTTCAGCACCTACTACTTTCCCCTTCAACTTTTATCGTGTTTCATGAACTTCTTTCTCAACTTACTGTTCCAATGCCCCTTTTGCATAGTTCCGCATTCCCTTATCTCCATACTAAATGGTGCCTTTCTCCTTCCTCTCTTCGATACGCTCTTTTTCTCCTTTTTATCGATTAGAGAGGCTTAAACTAACATTTAATCTAAACTATTCTTGTCACTGACCATCTTTTTTCAGTTTATTGCTGCCCTGTTTTTCAGCTCCTTCTTTTCCCTCTAACTTTTATCTTAATTTTTAACCTCATTTTTCAACTCACTGTTTTTAGGCGCAGGGGATCTCATGCAGGAACTCACCTTGTACATAAACTCCCCGTTCCCCTAATTTCTCGTTGAATTGTGTTTTTATCTTTCCCCTCGAGAACACATTTTATGTTGTTAGGCAAGAAAACAAGCTTCTAATATAACCTGTTTTTATAACTGATATTAACACTTCCAAAGGGAAACTGGTTTCAAGCTGAAAATTAGTCCAACCTTATATTTTTGAAAAGAAATGTCTTTTGTTTTGTTAAATCATCTTTTTTCGGCTCACTGCTGTCCTGTTTTTCGTTACCTCTGACTTTCTTCTTCAATTTTTCTCTTGTTTCCTAACCTTCCATCTAAACTTACCGTTTTAATGCGCTGGGATCTTGTGCGGAAATATACCTTCTGCAGAGATTCCGCATTCCGTTAACTAACTCCATACTATCTGGTGCTTTCATCCTTCCTCTCTTTGAAAATCTTTTTTTTTTTATTGGGAGGCTGGAAAGACTTATAGTCCGTTATTATAATTGGTGAATGAGTTTCAGACTTAACTTCGGTTTCGAGCTCGGTTTCTTTGCCGAATTTTAAGTTTCCCGATCTTTAGCGGCGTTCGCTCAACGTATACTATTTTGAACGCTTTCTTCTAAGTTCCTTCAGTCGTCCTTTAATTCTATTTCCAAATACCACCTGCAGAATTCGCTCGAAGCAGGGAACTTTTCATCCTAGCAGTAAACTGTTCTTAATTTTCCGTTGAATCCAGTGAACGCGTTAACGAGAGCTCTTCACTAGTCTTCAACTGATCCATCTTCATCGCTTTATCCACGGGGCAGCGCACTTCAGCGTTCGGTGGCTTACACCGGTCTCTTCAAGTCTCCTAACAGTGTCAATTTATTATCGACTTGCCTCCTCTCCAATCGCAGAGCTGCTGTTTCGAACACGAAGGTTTGGCAGCGCTTGGCGATTTGTTACTGCAACGGGTCCAGGTTGGACGAGGAGGTGCAATTATTCGGCTGGGTATCACTCCTACGACGCCCATTACTGAAACCAGCGCCAGTAGCAGCGTAAACAACAACACGACACCACCTGCGAGCAGCAGCGCCAGCTGCAGGCAGCTGTCCGCATCCGTTTAGACAGAGTAAGCCTCCGGGCTGACGGCCGCAGTGTCTCTCTCACGAAGAGCCGAGCATCAGAAGCTTATCACAATCCCCGTGTTAAGAAGACCAGAAAATTGAGTTTGGACTCCGGAGGTGACAGAGAGAAGAGGAGGAAGTGGAGCCGTGTTACTGGTGTGTCTCTCTTGGCGACAGCGCCTTTGTCATCCCGCGATCGTAGAGGGAGAAATGTTCTCAAGTTTTTGAGGATGAGAAGTGGTCATCGGTGATTCTTTTCAGGGTAACCTCGTTTGGTATTACATTCTGTAATGTTATACTATCAGCGAGCTATACTGGAATCGAGCGATATTGGATGCGAGCGTGGAACATGGGACAAAATTAGGCATGGTGTGTTACTGCCATTTTTTACATTATACGGTTTTAGTATTTTCCAGAGTTTCAAGAACTTCAAGCAGAAATTCTACAACTAGGTGCTTCTTCAAACGTGTGAGATTTTCGAATAATTCGATTTCAGCCCCCAGTCCTTACTGAAATTTAAACTCGAGAAATGGTCGATAATTTCAACTGACATGGTGCTGAACGAATTAAACTCAGTCAAAATTTCAGTAGGACAATAAATTGCGAAATGGAATCGGAAGATTAACTCCAGGTTATTTAAACTTTCGTAATGTTTCTCAGTAAACGGGCAGCGTGAGGTGCCACAAAAATGAAAGTTTACGGGAATTCGGCACATTATGATTAAGTTCTGTGGATTTTTTTCTTGATGCCGTATTCCTGACAGGCAATGGAACGCTTTTGAACAAATCCACCTTGTTGTACCAGAGTAAAAATTCTGGACCCTTACAAGAATAATGAAGGCATCTACGGATGCTTTATTTCCAATCAAGCCTGATACATATCACCTTGTACATTGGATTTTCAAATGCCTTACAACTAACGCGAGGACGCCATGACGCTTTCCCCCGGTCGAGACCGGTACCCATTTCAGACACCTGGGTAGAGTGGGGTATTGTGCTTGGAATTTTTCTCCTATACCCAACAGAGAAAATCGCCACTGCCTGGGCCGAGATTCGATCCCGGGTCCTTGCCGCACGGCGGCAGAACCTCTACCACATGGCTATGGCGGCCTGGCAAGGCTGCAAGACAAGACACCCTGGCAAGGCATAAAGTAAAAAATGGGTCAAGATTAATTAAGTTTGTTTTGGTGCGGGGAATTGCAGCCTCGATGGGATACTGTGAGATATACCTCAACTATACATCGGCTTTCGTAACTTCTGTACTTCGAGTTCATTTTGCTTCTTTCAGTTTTCATGATTCCTACACTACCTTTTTTTTCTTTTCTTCCTCTTTCTTCGCAATTTTCTGTGGCCTAGTGTTTGGAAGCGAGCTTTTCTTGGGAATAGTCCCAAGTTCAATTCCCGTCAATGGTGTTCCCAAGTTCGATTCCCCTCGTGAATCTCTTCTTTGGGAGATGAGTGAACTTAGCCAGAGTTACCCACTCTATCCAGGTGTCGGAAACAGGCACCGGTTTGACTGGGGGTAACAGTCATAGCGTCGGGGAGTTCATTACAAAAATTTGAAAAATCACTACATGAGATGATATTTATCGGGCTTGATAGGATTAGAAAGGTCTTCTTATTATACACACAGTATAGTGGATGAAAACACAATTTGCACATGGATTCCGCGTTTTCTATAATCCTCCCTAAATGCTCCATTATCTTCTTTCTCTTGAGATTGCCTTCGTTGTGGCTATATGGGAAGCCTCAAACTGACTAATGAAAAAATAACAAATTATTAATAATATGTGGAAATTTGTATTTAATGACAGTAAAAGCAATTTTTGTTATCGCGTTGTAAATACTTTTTGAGCCACAGTATGTCATTATTCATCTTTGCTCGGGTTAAAGGCATCGGTAAAAGAATTGAATTGTACTCTCGTTCCCTTGTACGTCATTCATTTTTGTTCGAGTTAAATAATATATGGTTAAATAATTTTGCTCGTACTAATAATACTTTAATATATATCATTTAGCAGCCTCCATATCATTTCCTTACCATAGTTGTTAATGTTGTGCGTTTTTACTTGCTTCACATCACTTCACAAAACTCAGTTAGCAGTTAGGGAGGCATAAACTAACATTGAATCTTAATTCTAACTCGTCACAGGAGTTTCGAAAATTATGGGTATCGGAAGGAGTTCTTCTTTAGAGAAATTCACCATCAGTGATGAAGTTTTTAGATTAAGTCCTCTCAAGCGCTTTTGCCTTTTCAGGTATAAACAAATCCAAATCTATTATTTCTTGCTCACACAGCATGCCCAGTTGACTGCAGAAACTGCAGCAGTTCATAAAATGGAGCAGGTTTCCTGTGTTTCTACTGCAATGACTTCCCTAGAGTAACTTTGCATCGGACTTTGATTCATCGTTGAGTAGTTTTTGATTCTTTTCCAGATTGTATTTAAAACTTTGGCACGCTGCTCCCTAGTATAGTATTTGCATATCTCATCATCTTTTGACTGGAAGAGATAAAGAGAGACACCGTTGATGATCGGTGTATATTTGCCGGTACATCTGTTCCTGGAGAAATTTAGGTTAAGCTCTACTGTGGTTAACCGCAATGAATTTTCTATCATATAAAGGACTCGTAAGAAAATTCGACCAACATGTATCACAGTGATTGGTGAGAGCGAACTCCTGTTTTTGCCCTTTAAACACAAAATTTAGAGATCTGAAAATTATGAAACTGTGAAAAGGAGAATCAACATACGAATATTGTGTCCCGTTAAAAGGATATTGTCTTTTAATTAACACGTTCCCGTGTTGTGCCACATGTGTACCAACTGGTAAATTGCCCATTTACGTACCGGTATAAATGACATTTTTATCTATTTTGCGACCTTTTCTAAGAATAACTTTTACCGTACGAGGTAAAATCTTATCGTGCAATTGCAATTTTCATATTTACTAGGAAGGATAAAAATTCATTCAAGCAGTAAAGTCGGTTTCCCAATTCTGCTACTTACAACCTAACCAAACCAACCGTTAACAGCACCGGAAACGCGGTGAACGTGTTACGGAACGATGTGATCTCTTTCTCGGAATTTTTAAGAGTTGAATAAAGAGGAGTGGTCAAGCTGCCCTATTTTAGCAGCAGCCTGGCCCCTACAAAGATGCCTCGCATGTTTCTTTAGATTTTTATTCTCTTCTTAACTTGTTGATCTGTCTGGCGTGTGTGGGCCGTCCGTGTTCATTTATTTATTTGTTTGGCTATTTATTTATTTATTCATTTATTTGTTTGATCAATTCCCTCAAAGCACTAGGAGAATCGGAAAAATTTGGACAATCCAGCTTTAATGAGTTCTTCGCTTTCGCACAATATGTATGCTAATGAACAAAATAGATAATGAATTCAAACTCATCAGGTTTACAAAAATGAACATTCTCAATTTTGAAATAATGTTTTAAAACCAATTCAAATTAGTTACGAATATAATGCAAATTATACTTTAATTTTAAAATCCGTTCCCATCATTGTTTCTCACTAGGAACTTCCTCATTTCGGTTATATAAGAATCGTATGGAAAATAATGAACTAATGAGAAATGCGCTCTATAGTCTTAACACAATCGCAAAACTACTAGATACGACATTACTGCTTGAAAAAATACGTTAGAATGATGTACATGATTTTCTTTTATTTTATTTAACGAAAAACTCAATGAGTCATTTATGCAATTCAAAATGTAGAACAAAATCCGCGTGAGTAGTATCACGCTAGGAGCATAAGGTGTTGCCAGAACATTCACCTAAAATGTAAGAATTACGTTTTTCAAAATGCAATTTTATTGATACGTCTCATTCTTCCTGTTTATAATTAAGACGGTTTTCTAATCTAACATTTCTACTCCGCTGGAAAAAAATTAGTGTCTTGAATTTAACTAGCTTCTGATTTCAGTATGCCAGAAGCCCATTAGTGTCACATTGAATACTTTGTTAATGTGTGTAATCATCAGGCAATCGCCGCTCGGTTTTCCATTGTTAGTAATTGATCTCAGTGGCAAACCAATCATCTGCACTAGACGAATAATGTCTGCACGTATTTTAGTTTTACTTTAATAAAATATTTGCATATTTTAGTTTTATTTTACTAAAATATCTGCTTATTTCATTTTGATCTTTATAAAATATTGTGTGTCATCACCCCGCACCCTAAAAAGCTGAGCAATTGCCATCTACTCGCTCTTGGCATTTCTGTAATAGCTTACAACCTCTGCATGTGTGCACCGCGTACTCAAATTTTGTTGAACTACGTGTGTTCCACAATATTTGTACACGTCGAAATGAAAAGGAGTTTTGTTACGCTATCCTGAAGCTGTTCGTCACTCGCGCTTCAATTGCTTATCGGTCAGTTCATTCATTCATTTCATTGAAGATAACCAGAAGATTATTTTGACGATGCTGTTCATCGATTGTGTAGTGTAACAAAATATGATGAGCATTGGAGCAAAAACTGAACAAAAGCAAGTCAACTAAAGCAATTACTTCCTCTAAAGTTGTTGCACAGTTCAAATTTCCTGCGTACGTCACAGAAGCATATCGTGCCTCATTGATCCCGTTTTAGAAGAAGGCTTCAAGTTGGGTCAAAGGATGGAGAGTTTTGCTGCAGCAGCAGCAGCAGCAGCAGCAGCAGCAAGGTACGCTTTATACTGTCAAGCAATGTGAGCCTGAATGCAATGTCATCCAAGCGCCACTTACTTCCGCCCAGGGGATGTCCACATACGTTTACTTTTTCAAACGCCCTGTGGAAATCTTGTTTACTCAGCGGGTTGAGCAATATTTACGATTTATACGAAATATTTTTGCTCTACTGACAATGAAGTGCCTTCTATTTCAACATCATCTGGAGACTGGGAATACAGCAACTCCTGTTAGGTTAAAAGTTTAAGACCTGAAGGCTTGAGTTGTATGGATATTTACTAAAGTTTATTTTGAAATTTGAGCTCTGAATTATTATACTGAAATTACAAAAGCAATTTTCTTCGCATACGAAAGACTAAGTAGGGAGAGAAGCAGTAGAGGCAAAATCAGATGTCTGATTAAAGGAAGAAATTGGGATTGAATTTACATCCAGTTCAAATATAGTGGTTGATGGCATTACTCAGCCCGTAAATGAAACCAACTGTGATCAATAAAACGAATGAGCCGACAGTCCCTTATTTTAAACTCGCTTCAAGTTGAGCAAGTAGCAGTTCTTAATTTTGGCGATAGAATTGAATTGTAAAAGAAAATAAAGGTGCCTTCTAACGGTCCATGCTCAAAGTGGCAATGAAGTCCTACATTCAACCTTCGAAGGATACAAAGTTGATATTCGAGGCTCGCGCGAAGAGCTGGCGTCTACTCCAAACTCCGGGTCTAATGGGTTTGCCTTTCGGCTGACTGCCCTCCAGATTTCAATTGGAGATTTCGAACTCGATGACGCGCGGCATTCTGGACAGCCGTGCTGAAATTGAAGGCGAATATTCGAAGGTGCGTCTCGACCTTTGAAATTGACTTCGATGTACGCTTGGATCCGCACGCTGGAATTGAAGACGATTGCTGCTAGTTGTCGCGCTTGAAGTTGTAGCGGCTAGAGTTCTAAGCTGCTGGATGAATCCTGCGTGAACATCGCTTTATGTGGCTAACTCAATTCGCAGGTTATGGCAGCAATTGTGCTGTCTTGAACTTGAACTCAAGTGAAACCTCTCGTAGGATTTACAGGATTCTCTAACACGTTAACCACCATGTGAGCCACCGGTGGAACTCAAATGGAACTTTCATAATGGTGTTGACCGACCAGTGATAAATATACTTAATCATAAATAATAATCGAAGCTAAATGAATTCAGGATCCAGTTAATGTTGCCAATTTCATAAATCACTTGCTGCGATTAACTTTAAATTTGAGTTGAATATTGATCCTTATTTAACCCATCGCAGTTGACGTGCTAAAGAAGAAGTTCAAGGACTAAAGATATCAGCGAATGAGTAACTGTGACCCATGCTTTGTTGAATTCGAGGAATGTATGCACTGTTTTGACCATTATTTCAGCCTGATCTATACTTATATTAATTGGGGTCGAAAAAGAGTAGTCACCGTTTTATTGCGATTACTGTGTGCCTGGAGTCCTTTGGTTAAGTTTTATGAAACTAGAGTCGTAACGTCTCGATTACTCTTTAATGAGTAGCAATTCGTAATAATATTCAAGAACTTCAATTTGTTTATTCCAAGTAAATGGACGTTATTGAGGGGCACCTAAGGTATTGTAAAGAAGGCATTACAGCTGCACAGGCCACAAGAAACCTTCCAATTGCCTACGAGATCAGAGTTTTAATTAAATGATTAGAGAAGGGTCATGAGTGGTTTACTAAGATTTTATTTGGAGATATCCTCGGTCGAAAAGATTTGAGTTAGTCGATTAAAAAACCCTCAAAGTTTACTCTAAAGTTCTCCGGCAGAGAATCGCCCCATTTAATACTTGCCTGCAACGTGAGCCACCGGTGGTACACGGAGGGAATCTTCATATGCTGCAGACCGAACAGTAGTCACAAGCTCACCTGTAATAAATACTTAGACACAGCTATACGAAGGTGTGATCCAGTTAATGTTTGCTATTTTAAAAATTGCTTACAACGATTTACTTTCAATTTGAACTAAATTTTTAACCTTAGTTTAACCTACCGCGGTCAACGTGTTTAAAGCAACTCACAATAGCATATTCTAAGTCGTCATAACCTTGGTAAACGTCCAAAATTTGGGCAATGTGCTCTCCATGATTTGACTTACGCTCCACAAAACAAAAGTTTAACTGTCTCCAAATCTTGGCAGCTGAGGAGAGATAGAGGCTTGCTTTTGTAGAAAAGTTTCCTCTCGTCCTCTTTACCGGATATTGCTCCATCTGATTACCATCTGCTTAGGTTTCCGATGCGTCGCTTAAGCAGTAAAATCAGTAAAAATTTAAAACATTTAAAAACTGACCTCGATCTTTGTTTTCTTAAAGACTAATTGATTTTAGTTGCTGGCATCAATTACTAATTCACACTTCTCAGGAAAATCGTCGAAAGTCAAGGAAGCTGTTGTCAGAATTATTAAGTTATGCTTGTTTTTTTTTAATAAATAAGTGCATTGAAAAAAAAGTATTTATTTCTTTCCGACCCAATACTTCCAAATCAAAACAGGTAAATTGGTCCAATTATTAGGGCAAGACTCGAGCTCTCGATGTACCAAAATATTTGTGGCTGAGAATTTTCTTTGCATCTTCATTTGCTGATTAAAGGTGATGAAGCACATGCTATTTTTGATCATTAGACGTCGTGTGAACATGAAAATATCCACGCATTTGAAACAAATGTGTTGAAGGTGGAGATGACGTAGGTTTACTTGGGTTAGTCTGTCTCCGTAGTTTGAACCAATTTTAGAATTTATCTTTCTACCTCTCTAATGACTCAAATTTAGCGTCAAGGTTAAGCGAAAAATTTGCGGGGAAATAAAGAGAATTTGGACATTCATGGGAACTAGAATTCAATTGTTAAGCTTCGTTGCACGGCAGCTTCAGCATTGCCTCATTATTTTATTTAGTTCTCGCTCTGAAAGTAATGAACTAACGAATTCTTGCATTTTTTCAATAAAAAGGAAACTTAACGAGCTCGAATTCAAATGAAAAGTTGAGTGTTTCAGGCCTGTACTGGAGAAGGCGCTGAAGTATAGGGCAGTCACCCCTCTCGCGCAGCCTAACACCTGCCGCCTAATCACCCTCTGCCGCGCCAGTAGCTGTTTGAGCCCCGGAAAGTTTTTTAATATTCCTCAAAGAAGGTTGAGCGAAGTTTACTTCAAGTTGCGAGGTTCGGACACCTCATTCTAGCGAGTAAAGAGCGGAACTGCCGCAATTTAAAAGACTTTGCCAGGCTTTTAGGATTTGAAAAAATATTTACTTTTCATGAGGCCAATCTGCTCGTGGACGCAAAGTTTTCTGGAATGCCAAATTCTTTATTTTATTTTACGAACAAGTTTTCAAATATGTTCGTTGTGTCTTTGGGATAGTATTTTGCATCAAACCATCAAAAAACAGCGGTGTTTTCAGGTGAACTAAATACAATGGGACCTACCGATTCATTACAAAACTATACTAAAGATAGTGACTACCAAAGCGATATATCAAGCTGCAGTGGGAATATTAATCATGTTTGTTGACATGACTGTCATAACCATGCAAACTTTTCATAATTCTTTACTTTTATCTTCAATAATCTGTTTAAGTCAGTCATTATTTCTACCGCGGGGACCTCTAATAGATCTTCCGTCGATATTCAAATACGTTCTTTACCTAAAATTTATACATATTCATATCACTCTGCGTTATTCATTTTTCGAATAATTATGCAATGCCAAAACCTGGCAAAAATTTAATTGTTAATTTAATTCAAATGAATACAGAACAACTTGAACAACTTCACACCGACGAACACGTAGTCCGGACGTCTGGACACGATTCGGAAAAGTTCGCGTTTTTGTTCGCGTTTTGGTGTGCTCGTGATTGACGAAAAGTTTGATTGTGTAGACGGGGCTTAACGGTACCGCCGTAGTTCAGCACTAGCAGAAATTTCTTTCTGTTGCTCTAACGGACTGATTACGGCGTAGGATTACCCACATTAACGTAGGATTAACGGATTACCCACACGAACCTCAGGAAGGGCAGCTCCGCAGAAAAGCTAGCGCCCCGGAAAAAGGTAGCTGTGCAGATGACAGCCCTTTTCCACGAACCCTCACGTCGACCGCACGGCGGTATCGACACTCGTATAAATAACTACTGATCACTGTGTAATTACTTGCTTTCGGCATTTCCAGGAAATTTTGCAAAGTTCTCTTTCTATCAATTTTCAGTCATTCGCCAAGTAAAATATGTTCATATCGCACTCATATTAACTGTTCTGTCTTCTCCGAAAATCAACAGAATGAAGCGCCGCACTCTGGGAAAGAGCGTCTCTACTTAGATTCCATACTTGCGCCGCACATTTGCCGGAGCGAGCAGCTACTAGGTTGATAACGAAATCGAAAAAGATGAGTAGAAGAGTGCTTAGCGAGACCCTCTTCTTTAACGATTTTATATTTCACTCGCTCCCTTTAATTTAATAGCTATACTGCCCTCTGAAAATGAGCATACAACGTGACGATACGATCGAAGTTTCACTAAAAAAATGTTAGCTGGAGGAGCTCTTTGTACGTCAATCCTGCTAATGAAGCTCTAGATTTCTTACTGTTCTCAAAAGCCGGGTGCATTTCTCGAGCATGCCTCCCTCGCACCCAGGCTAACGCAGCCCTACGACCTGCTTCGTCGCCTGCTCATTGTTGTGGGGAGCACAAACACCTTTGTGTGGAGGTGTGCTGGTGGCGCGGGTGCTTACTTCTGCCGCCTGGTGACTGATGACAGATGACCGGGGTGGAGGTCGGGGCTCTGGTCGGCCTGTGCTGATGCTGCTGCTGCTGTTGCTGTTGCTGCTGCTGCTGCTGCTGCTGCTATTAACGTTGCTGCTGCACCAAGGCTACCCTTTTCATTACAAACATCAGCGCAACGGCCACAACCCTGCAGCATTTGTTTATGCCGGTAACATTGCCAAAGCTTCATTGCCTAACACTTTTTCTTCTTCTTCCAAAAAGAAACATTCTAAGCATTTGTGATGAATTTGTTCTAACGTGTGTAGTGTGTAATGATCTATCCTGATAGAATAAAATGACAAGTGTCTCCTCAAATAAATAAATGAATAAATTTCTATGTTTTTTTGGGCGTGCTTTCTCCTATGTTATTACAATGGATCAGGTGTCTGCACTTACACACAGTTTTTGCTTGGTTGCTGGTAGATCCGTCTCTCTGTCTCCCTCTTTAAAATTTACGTAGGTGGAATATTGAAGTTAACATGTAACAAGAGACCGATAATTAGTCACACATTGGAATCGAGCTGGATGTGCTCAATGGCGATATCTGTTTTTCTGTTTTTCAGCACCTACTGCACTCTGCAACTTGCATCTTATTTCATGAACGTTTTTTTCAACTTACTGTTTCTATGCACCATGTGCATAGATTTCGCGTTCCCTCAACTCCATACGAAATGGTGCCTTCCTCCTTCCTCCCTTTGGAATGCCTTCGTTGCTGCTAATGAGGCTTAAACTAACATCCAATCTGTTTTAACACCCCTTAGGGGGATACAATTATTGTATCTATGGAAACTAGCGCTCCTAGGGGGACAATGTGAGGGCCCGAGCTGAGAGGTATGTAGGCCTTCTTTTTGTTGAAATAAAATGTTTTTGTTATGTTAAGGACCACCTTTTTTCGGTTTACTGCTGTCCTGTTCTTCAGCACCTACTTCTTTCTTCTTCAACTTTAGTCTTGTTTCATAACCTTTTTTCACAACTTACTGTTTCTATGCTCTTTCTGCATAGATTCCGCTTTTCCTTAATTCCATACTAAATTGTGCCTTCCTCCTTCCTCTCTTTGGATCGCATTTGTTGCCTGTTAGGGAGGCTAAAACTAACGACTAATCTAATCTAATCTGTTTTAACATAATTATATTGGCATGCGTACACGAGACAATAATTTTCGTAATTATTTTCTGTAAACTGGAGAAACTGGAGACGCTACGTGAGCGAGTGTGTAATGAAAGCTTTACTACCGCTCCGTTTCCCCTGCGCTAATCTTATAATCCCCGAGCGTATAAAAAACTCTCCAACATAGAAGGCATTCAAGGCGAACGTGTCGCGCCACTTCCCATTTCTTCGATAGTGAATTACGATTGTAATACAAAGTAGCCCTGAAAACGCATTTCTCGTTGTTCTGTATTGCTCAAACGTTCATTTAAACCATTACCCGGAAGCTTCCAATTGCTCTCTGTTATTTTAAGGTCGGTATTCTAAGTCCTGGGGTGCTACGCGCTTTATGTTTGAGTTGGTTTATATCTCACCAACATGAAGGCGTTTCTTCTATCAACGCGTTGGCCGTGAGGAGTCAAACTGAAGTTGAATATTCAACTAAAATCCGAAGTCAATTTTAGTGAGCAATCTTGAAAATGGGAAACTAAATCGGGCCTGCATTTTGCTTTGAGTAAGCATTAATAAAAATTGAGTTTATGACTACAGGTTTGTCAGAATCATTATGACAATCCCCTCTATGACCACCGGCGACTCACGTTGCGGTTAAAATGTTAAGATTTTTAATTTCCAATTTCTTCCAATTTATCAACTTACTGTGAAAACTGCATACTAAGCTTATTGATTACAGTTTGTTGTGAAACCTCATATGCACCAGAGTACCACTCCAATCTTCCTCTGGGTTTACTTATTCAGCATATTCTTCAGTATACTTTTTTTTTAATCAAGACGTTAAAGATGACCATATTCATGTTGACAAATTCATGAACCAATAATTCCAATACTGGGTAAGTTCATCAAGTCACTTTCATTTACAAATTTATTCAATCAGAGGAAAAAGAAGTTGCTTTAGTCGCTTTATTTCAGAGTCGCTTTATTAACGATTTCTTGCTGTTTAATGACGTCCACTACGAAACTTCTTGACCTTCAATAAAATAGCATAACATTTGACCAATTTCGACGTTAATTTACTGCAGGTTCGTGTACGGCGGATCCGGAGGCTCGACGCTGTACGTGTTGAGTGTGGCCGAGGCGGACTCCACCAGCCTGTTCAGCTGTCGCGTCCACCACAGGAACATCGGTCAGTCAAGTTATAATTGTTTGGGAACTACGAAGGTGAACTCTCCCAATGCCGAACCGTTTTTTTTTTTAAGAAAGTTCTACTGCTATTTATGTGTTTTTTTCCTGCCTCACTAACATTAATCACTCACTCTGATTTCATCTTTTCTGTTAACTACGAACGTTAATATAGAATGTAGCTCTCCGAATACCTAACCGCTTCTTTAAAAACGACGGTTTTATTGGCATTTAAACAGTCATTTTTGTATCACCTTCAGAAATTCGGATTTCAACTTATGAGGGAACAATACGAGCGTTCATATAGAATCGCTTTCTAAATACCAAACCATTTCTTCAAGCAAGACGGTTCGATTCCCAGTTTTAAACGGAAATTTTCAGATATTTTCTTTAGCATAAGAAAGAGAGTGCATCGATATTTGCTCTTTAAGAAGGTTCGTTTCCTGGTGAACTACCCAATGTATGCAACTAGTATTCGATATTGTTTCAGGATTATTTAGTTCCTCGTAATCTATTCATAATATAACTTTATGCACGTTGTGGTAGCGTGACAATTGAAGTAAATGAAGTAGCTTCCCAATTCACGAAGGCCTAAAAAATATTTAATAACTATTCTATTTTTGAATTGATTTTAAAAAAATGAGGTATTTATGAAATTTTAAAAAACTTTTTTGTAACAAAGATACACACTCTGACATAAAAGCCACATTCAAATGAATACTGCATGCGGTTTTAAGCGTAACCCTTAAAATGACAAGCTGCACAAAAGAACAGCTCATTTTTCTAACAACTGCCCACTCCAACCAAGTGCGGATTTTTCTTTTGGGGGGATGCCATTACATCTCATTAGGAATCCTGTGAAACACATCTTCCAAAGCCCCCATACCAATTATGAAACGGGGAGGAAGGAGTTCAATGTAATGTAAATATTTTGCTGCATGTGAATCTACGAGACTTATTAAAGCCTATTTTATAAAAATAAGAAGAAGTTCATATTTTAAGCTACAGCCTACAGGATCCTGCAAGAGAGATCAATCAGGGTTGCCGTTGGAGCTTAGTGCAGAACAATGACCCCAAGCTCTGCTCTAAATTAGTTTAGCATGAGTTGAGGAGCAGCAAAATTTACGTACTGAAATGGCCATCTCATAGTCCAAACCTAAATCCAGAAGAGAATGTATTGGGAAGATTAACACGTTGACTGCGATCCGTCAAGCTGAAGTTCAATATTCAACTCAAATTTAAAGTCAAAAGTTGTTACCAATTTTAAAAATACCACACATTAACTGGATCCATTGAATACTATAAATTGATAAGATTGTTATGGGAAACTCTCAGTCTATATTTCTGTCTGGAAGAATAGAAGAATTTGACAGTTTGAAATGCACTAGACTGGTGAAGAAGAACAAGAAAAATTCTGTCTTTTGGCTCCTGCTGAATTAAATACAATCGACTTTTAATCAGCTCGTGCCAACAATTTTCTCCTGTTATTTTCAAGTTTTCGTTTGAATATAATTTGTTTCCAATTTTTTTTATTGTGTATTGACACTTTCGGTTTGCTGATATTTATTATATAAAATTTCATATACTGCGAGTTATCTTAATCTTTTATAATTCTAATGAACTAAGTTATAACGAAAGAGAGGCCGGGCAATAATTATGTCATTCAATGTTTATATTTCTGTAACGTTTCAACGATATTCAAATATTGAGATCAATGTTATTTCAATTAGGGCAGAGTGATGTTACCAGCAAACCTTCCGATGTGTTAGGTACTTCGATAAAAAAGTCAGATATCGCTCTAATGATTTTTGAGTCTAGAAATTACTTGCTATTTGTCGATCGTTAGCGATTTCAGCAGTGGAATAAGATTAAATTAGATGTTAGTTTAAACCTCCCTATCCGCAACTAAGATGGTCCAATGAGAGGAAGGAGGAAAGCACCATTCATTATGGAGTTAAGGGAACGCGTAATCTATGCGCAAGGTTCATAAAAACAGTAAGATCAGAAAAAATTTTGTGAAATATGATGAAATTCAAAGAAGAAAGTGGTGGGTGATGAAAAACAGGACAGCAGTGAACAAAAAAAATGGTCCTTAACATGGCAAAACAAATTATTTCAACGAAAAGACGGCCTACCTAATCCTCAGCTCGGGACCTCACATTTTCCCCCCTTGGAGTGCAAATTCTCATAGATACAATATAGTTGTATCCCCCTGAGGGGTTCAGTAATGAAATATCGAAAGTGAGGCAGTGTTAGTCCTATCCTGAGCTATATTTGAATATTTGATCCAGCAGTTTCCTGAAGTATGCATTAAACTTGAATACTCTAAAACATAGTTCAAATAATTTCGGCATAAATTTTCGTACCATTGAGAGAAGGGAACATTTTAGAATTTTCAATTTTTAATCGCATAACTTTTTATTTTTAAACGTTTCTTGAAACGGTTATTATATTTTCCGTCCAATTCGAACATATTTGTGCTTCGATGATATTGTATTCTTTATTTAATGATTGCATGGTTGAATGTTAGAAAAAATTTTACCGTCCGACGATCAATTCAAGTTTTCAATTAGAGACACTTTCAAGGGCATTTAAGTGAAAAGTCACCGAAAGCCATCGCAAAACTGTAACATTTTTCAGGATCCATGCAGTCGTAGGTTGAGATAAATGATTGAGGCCATTGTCGTGCTCGCAAGGGAACCCCGGGAGGATTAAGTGCTTATAACTTTAGTGTTTCATTCAGTAACTGGGTTTAATCCTCAGATTTCATTAACTTACCAATAGCAAAAGAATTACCAATACCACTTGAGCTAAAAAAACGTCACGCAGTCATTTCCATATCACACGTACTGCTGGCGCTGGGTTCAGAAGGATAAAAGAAGTCTCATCTTTCTTGCCTTAGATCTCATTTCGATCGTCGGTTCGAAATAACTCAGTTTTTCTGTACATCCTCTTGTCATAAGAGTTAATGAAGAAGGCGACTTCAACGGGAATTGTAACGAGCTGTTTCTGGAGCACACGAAGGACAGTATTTCCTATAGTGTGTGTATTCAGTTTAATTTAATATATTCATTAATAGAACATAATAGCAATATAAAATATATTTAATTGAACTACATCGGCACGTGAATAGAATTTATTGATCAAATTGTAAGCTTCAACGAACAATATTCGTTCCTGGTGTCTATTGTCATTTGCACACGCTCTGCAACTGTCAATTTGTCCTTATGATTGCTGCTGCAGTTCAAGAAATGTGTACGTGATGTTTTGGATGACCAAACAACTGAACCATTTTTGACTCACCCTGAAGGCTGGATTTTTTGTTTTTTTGACTGACCTTAGCATTTACTGAACGGATTCTCTATATGGCACTTAACTCTCTCATCTTGGCTGATTCTGGAGCTTCAGATTCTGATTTTAACTAACTGTCAGAAATATGATTCAGGTCTCGAGTAATATTTCATCACATGGTTCAAGAACCTGCATATTCTCAGAAATCTGTTCATGGTTTCGATAAATTTTCTCATTTTTGATTTTAGTCTCCGCTGATTCTTAAATATCCGAAGGAGAGACGTCAGGGTTGAATTTTAGGAAAGGGGCTCCGGAGACGAATCAGAATTCTAGGATATTCTTATCTTGTTTTTTCTCACTTTGCATTCATTTGACGGCAGTTTAGTTCTAATATGGCCTTCAAAACATTACTAACACAAACCTCAAAACATTACTAACACAACCCTCAAAACATGGCTAACAAAACCCTCAAAACATGACTAACATAACTCTCAAAACATTACTAACACAACCCTCAAAACATTACTAACACAACCCTCAAAACATTACTAACACAACCCTCAAAACATTACTAACACAATCCTCAAAACATTACTAACACAACCCTCAAAACATGGCTAACAAAACCCTCAAAACATGACTAACATAACTCGCAAAACATGACTAACACAACCCTCAAAACATTACTAACACAACCCTCAAAACATTACTAACACAACCCTCAAAACATTACTAACACAACCCTCAAAACATTACTAACACAACCCTCAAAACATTACTAACACAATCCTCAAAACATTACTAACACAACCCTCAAAACATTACTAACACAACCCTCAAAACATTACTAACACAACCCTCAAAACATTACTAACACAACCCTCAAAACATTACTAACACAACCCTCAAAACATTACTAACACAACCCTCAAAACATTACTAACACAACCCTCAAAACATTACTAACACAACCCTCAAAACATTACTAACACAACCCTCAAAACATTACTAACACAACCCTCAAAACATTACTAACACAACCCTCAAAACATTACTAACACAACCCTCAAAACATGACTAACACAACCCTCAAAACATGACTAACACAACCCTCAAAACATTACTAACACAACCCTCAAAACATTACTAACACAACCCTCAAAACATTACTAACACAACCCTCAAAACATTACTAACACAACCCTCAAAACATTACTAACACAACCCTCAAAACATTACTAACACAACCCTCAAAACATTACTAACACAACCCTCAAAACATTACTAACACAACCCTCAAAACATTACTAACACAACCCTCAAAACATTACTAACACAACCCTCAAAACATTACTAACACAACCCTCAAAACATTACTAACACAACCCTCAAAACATTACTAACACAACCCTCAAAACATTACTCACACAACCCTCAAAACATTACTAACACAATCCTCAAAACATTACTAACACAATCCTCAAAACATTACTAACACAACCCTCAAAACATTACTAACACAACCCTCAAAACATTACTAACACAACCCTCAAAACATTACTAACACAATCCTCAAAACATTACTAACACAATCCTCAAAACATTACTAACACAACCCTCAAAACATTACTAACACAACCCTCAAAACATTACTAACACAACCCTCAAAACATTACTAACACAACCCTCAAAACATTACTAACACAACCCTCAAAACATTACTAACACAACCCTCAAAACATTACTAACACAACCCTCAAAACATTACTAACACAACCCTCAAAACATTACTAACACAACCCTCAAAACATTACTAACATAACCCTCAAAACATTACTAACATAACCCTCAAAACATGACTAACATAACTCGCAAAACATGACTAACATAACTCGCAAAACATGACTAACACAACCCTCAAAACATTACTAACACAACCCTTAAAACATTACTAACACAACCCTCAAAACATTACTAACACAACCCTCAAAACATTACTAACATAACCCTCAAAACATGACTAACACAACCCTCAAAACATGACTAACACAACCCTCAAAACATTACCAACACAACCCTCAAAACATTACTAACACAACCCTCGAAACATGACTAAAACAACCCTCAAAACATGACTAACACAACCCTCAAAACATGACTAACACAACCCTCAAAACACGACTAACATGACCCCCACATCCCCCCCCCCCCCCTTCGCAGGTGGGGGCACGGGGCACAGCAGCAACTGGGCGCTGGGCACCGCACCCGTTGGGGACGCCGCCCCCCAGTTCCAGGGCCCCCTCAGCGCCCCCGTCTCGCTGCGGGTGTCGGGTGCGTGTGGCGTGTGGGTAGGGTGCGTGTGGCGTGTGGGTAGGGTGCGTGTGGCGTGTGGCGTGTGGGTAGTGTGGCGTGTGGGTAGGGTGGGCTTGTGGCGTGTGGGTAGGGTGGGTGTGTGGCGTGTGGGGTAGGGTGGGTGTGTGGCGTGTGGGGTAGGGTGGGTGTGTGGCGTGTGGGGTAGGGTGGGTGTGCGGCGTGTGGGGTAGGGTGGGTGTGCGGCGTGTGGGGTAGGGTGGGTGTGTGGCGTGTGGGGTAGGGTGGGTGTGTGGCGTGTGGGGTAGGGTGGGTGTGTGGCGTGTGGGTAGGGGGTGTGATTTGCTAAGCGTATCGTACGCGTAGAGTACGCAGTGCGTGTCACGGACAAGTGGTGGGATGTGAATCTAGAGAATGCATAGATAAGTTTTTTTAGGCATTGATTCCTGTGTCTACAGTGCGTTAATGGTGGCGAGTTCTGTGCTGAGTATGCATAACTATCAAGTTATTACTAAGTGTAGTTCTCTATAGGTGTGTGCAAGTAACTATTTGTGCCATGTTTAGTCTCTACACCTTTACCATGTGACACCATGAAGGACTTCACTGCACCTGTAGCATGATATGTGGCAAGATGTGGGGGGTCTCCTATTGCGGCACCGGGCATCTTCCTAAATAGGGTACCCTCCTGCGGTCTGTACACTCAACATCAGGCATCTAGCCGTGAAAATAAAATTACTGAAAGAAAAATAATGTAGTTTCACAGCTGGCTTCTCCACATAATAGCGTTCAAATTTAAAAAAATGCTGCATTTAATACTGTGTTTACCTGCCCAAACACTTTTTACTTTCCCGTTCCTTTTTCTGTTTGCTATAATTTACGGACGATTCAGTTCAGATTTCACTCCGCAGCTGAAATGTAGTCACCTTTTTGCTTTGAAATATTTCGTATATGGTTGTTGATATTATTATCATCATCGATGATAATGCAGGACTTTCCAGCGCTTACGTACTAAAGTAATCTGGAGTATAAACCACTGTTAGAGCTAATGTTGATTTTTAAAAAATGTATCTCCAATAAAAAAAAACAAAGAATTACTTCTCAAGAAAACTGTGCGACAAAAATAACGATATCCGGCAGCCGAAGGTAAATGCTTTCTTTCACAACAATTGAGCAGAAAATGATGTTTTTTTATTCCAATCAAGCCTGATATATTTCATCCTGTATATTGATTTTTCAAATGCCTTATAACTAACATCAGGACGCAATGAGGGTTACCCCGGTCGAGCCGGTACCCATTTCCGACACCTGGGTAGAATTGGGAATTGTGGCTGAGTTCTCCTTTTTCCCAACGGGGAGAATAACCGGGCCGCACTGCCGGGATTCGAACTGACGACACCTTCCCGTGAAGAATGCGCTTTTAGCCACTCGGCCACTGTGAATCAAGCGCAGCATACGACAATAGAAGCCTGTACGGGGCTTCTATTGTCGAGAATAATTAGCTTGCTGTGCGTTGCAGTTCCCGAGGGAGAAATGCCACCCCGCATCTCTCCCCGCACACCTCCGTCCCTGCAGCAGGTCGAGGGGGAGCACTTCACGCTCCCGTGCCTTGCTCCCGCATACCCGCCCCCGCACGTCAGGTAACTCATTACCCGTTTTTTGGTTACTTGTCCGTTTTTTGGTTACTCCTTACTCGTGTTTTTTGGTTACTCCTTACTCGTGTTTTTTTGATTACTCCTTACTCGTGTTTTTTTGGTTACTCCTTACTCGTGTTTTTTTGGTTACTCCTTACTCGTGTTTTTTTGGTTACTCCTTACTCGTGTTTTTTTTGTTACTCCTTACTCGTGGTTTTTGGTTACTCCTTACTCGTGGTTTTTGGTTACTCCTTACTCGTGCTTCTTTGGTTACTCCTTACTCGTGTTTTTTTTGGTTACTCCTTACTCGTGTTTTTTTGGTTACTCCTTATTCGTGTTTTTTTGGTTACTCCTTACTCGTGTTTTTTTGGTTACTCCTTACTCGTGTTTTTTTTGTTACTCCTTACTCGTGGTTTTTGGTTACTCCTTACTCGTGGTTTTTGGTTACTCCTTACTCGTGCTTCTTTGGTTACTCCTTACTCGTGTTTTTTTTGGTTACTCCTTACTCGTGTTTTTTTGGTTACTCCTTACTCGTGTTTTTTTGGTTACTCCTTACTCGTGTTTTTTTTTGTTACTCCTTACTCGTGTTTTTTTTGTTACTCCTTACTCGTGGTTTTTGGTTACTCCTTACTCGTGGTTTTTGGTTACTCCTTACTCGTGCTTCTTTGGTTACTCCTTACTCGTGTTTTTTTGGTTACTCCTTACTCGTGTTTTTTTTGTTACTCCTTACTCGTGGTTTTTGGTTACTCCTTACTTGTGGTTTTTGGTTACTCCTTACTCGTGCTTCTTTGGTTACTCCTTACTCGTGCTTCTTTGGTTACTCCTTACTCGAGTTTTTTTGGTTACTCCTTACTCGTGTTTTTTTGGTTACTCCTTACTCGTGTTTTTTTGGTTACTCCTTACTCGTGTTTTTTTGGTTACTCCTTACTCGTGTTTTTTTGGTTACTCCTTACTCGTGGTTTTTGGTTACTCCTTACTCGTGGTTTTTGGTTACTCCTTACTCGTGTTTCTTGGTTACTCCTTACTCGTGTTTTTTTTGGTTACTCCTTACTCGTGTTTTTTTGGTTACTCCTTACTCGTGTTTTTTTTGGTTACTCCTTACTCGTGTTTTTTTGGTTACTCCTTATTCGTGTTTTTTTGGTTACTCCTTACTCGTGTTTTTTTGGTTACTCCTTACTCGTGTTTTTTTTGGTTACTCCTTACTCGTGTTTTTTTTGGTTACTCCTTACTCGTGTTTTTTTGGTTACTCCTTACTCGTGTTTTTTTGGTTACTCCTTACTCGTGTTTTTTTTGGTTACTCCTTACTCGTGTTTTTTTGGTTACTCCTTACTCGAGTTTTTTTGGTTACTCCTTACTCGTGTTTTTTTGGTTACTCCTTACTCGTGTTTTTTTTGGTTACTCCTTACTCGTGTTTTTTTGTTTACTCCTTACTCGTGTTTTTTTGGTTACTCCTTACTCGTGTTTTTTTGGTTACTCCTTACTCGTGTTTTTTTGGTTACTCCTTACTCGTGTTTTTTGGTTACTCCTTACTCGTGTTTTTTGGTTACTCTTTACTCGTGTTTTTTTGGTTACTCCTTACTCGTGTTTTTTGGTTACTCCTTACTTGTGTTTTTTGGTTACTCCTTACTTGTGTTTTTTGGTTACTCCTTACTTGTGTTTTTTGGTTACTCCTTACTTGTGTTTTTTGGTTACTCCTTACTTGTGTTTTTTGGTTACTCCTTACTTGTGTTTTTTTGGTTACTCCTTACTTGTGTTTTTTGGTTACTCCTTACTCGTGTTTTTTGGTTACTCCTTACTCGTGTTTTTTGGTTACTCCTTACTCGTGTTTTTTTGGTTACTCCTTACTCGTGTTTTTTGGTTACTCCTTACTTGTGTTTTTTGGTTACTCCTTACTTGTGTTTTTTGGTTACTCCTTACTTGTGTTTTTTGGTTACTCCTTACTTGTGTTTTTTGGTTACTCCTTACTTGTGTTTTTTTTGGTTACTCCTTACTTGTGTTTTTTGGTTACTCCTTACTTGTGTTTTTTGGTTACTCCTTACTTGTGTTTTTTGGTTACTCCTTACTTGTGTTTTTTGGTTACTCCTTACTTGTGTTTTTTGGTTACTCCTTACTCGTGTTTTTTTGGTTACTCCTTACTCGAGTTTTTTGGTTACTCCTTACTCGTGTTTTTTGGTTACTCCTTACTTGTGCTTTTTGGTTACTCCTTACTTGTGCTTTTTGGTTACTCCTTACTTGTGCTTTTTGGTTACTCCTTACTCGTGTTTTTTGGTTACTCCTTACTCGTGTTTTTTGGTTACTCCTTACTCGTGTTTTTTGGTTACTCTTTACTCGTGTTTTTTGGTTACTCCTTACTCGTGTTTTTTGGTTACTCCTTACTCGTGCTTTTTGGTTACTCCTTACTTGTGCTTTTTGGTTACTCCTTACTTGTGCTTTTTGGTTACTCCTTACTCGTGCTTTTTGGTTACTCCTTACTCGTGTTTTTTGGTTACTCCTTACTTGTGCTTTTTGGTTACTCCTTACTTGTGCTTTTTGGTTACTCCTTACTTGTGCTTTTTGGTTACTCCTTACTCGTGCTTTTTGGTTACTCCTTACTCGTGTTTTTTGGTTACTCCTTACTTGTGCTTTTTGGTTACTCCTTACTTGTGCTTTTTGGTTACTCCTTACTTGTGTTTTTTGGTTACTCCTTACTTGTGCTTTTTGGTTACTCCTTACTCGTGTTTTTTGGTTACTCCTTACTCGTGTTTTTTGGTTACTCCTTACTCGTGTTTTTTGGTTACTCCTTACTTGTGCTTTTTGGTTACTCCTTACTTGTGCTTTTTGGTTACTCCTTACTTGTGCTTTTTGGTTACTCCTTACTTGTGCTTTTTGGTTACTCCTTACTTGTGCTTTTTGGTTACTCCTTACTCGTGCTTTTTGGTTACTCCTTACTCGTGTTTTTTGGTTACTCCTTACTTGTGCTTTTTGGTTACTCCTTACTTGTGCTTTTTGGTTACTCCTTACTTGTGCTTTTTGGTTACTCCTTACTCGTGCTTTTTGGTTACTCCTTACTCGTGTTTTTTGGTTACTCCTTACTTGTGCTTTTTGGTTACTCCTTACTTGTGCTTTTTGGTTACTCCTTACTTGTGCTTTTTGGTTACTCCTTACTTGTGCTTTTTGGTTACTCCTTACTTGTGCTTTTTGGTTACTCCTTACTCGTGTTTTTTGATTACTCCTTACTTGTGCTTTTTGGTTACTCCTTACTTGTGCTTTTTGGTTACTCCTTACTCGTGTTTTTTGGTTACTCCTTACTTGTGCTTTTTGGTTACTCCTTACTTGTGCTTTTTGGTTACTCCTTACATGTGCTTTTTGGTTACTCCTTACTCGTGCTTTTTGGTTACTCCTTACTCGTGCTTTTTGGTTACTCCTTACTCGTGCTTTTTGGTTACTTCTTACTCGTGCTTTTTGGTTACTCCTTACTCGTGCTTTTTGGTTACTACTTACTCGTGCTTTTTGGTTACTCCTCACTCGTGCTTTTTGGTTACTCCTTACTCGTGCTTTTTGGTTACTCCTTACTCGTGCTTTTTGGTTACTCCTTACTCGTGCTTTTTGGTTACTCCTTACTCGTGCTTTTTGGTTACTCCTTACTCGTGCTTTTTGGTTACTACTTACCCGTGCTTTTTGGTTACTCCTCACTCGTGCTTTTTGGTTACTCCTTACTTGTGCTTTTTGGTTACTCCTTACTTGTGCTTTTTGGTTACTCCTTACTTGTGCTTTTTGGTTACTCCTTACTCGTGCTTTTTGGTTACTCCTTACTCGTGTTTTTTGGTTACTCCTTACTCGTGTTTTTTGGTTACTCCTTACTTGTGTTTTTTGGTTACTCCTTACTCGTGTTTTTTTGGTTACTCCTTACTCGAGTTTTTTGGTTACTCCTTACTCGTGTTTTTTGGTTACTCCTTACTTGTGCTTTTTGGTTACTCCTTACTTGTGCTTTTTGGTTACTCCTTACTTGTGCTTTTTGGTTACTCCTTACTCGTGTTTTTTGGTTACTCCTTACTCGTGTTTTTTGGTTACTCCTTACTCGTGTTTTTTGGTTACTCTTTACTCGTGTTTTTTGGTTACTCCTTACTCGTGTTTTTTGGTTACTCCTTACTCGTGCTTTTTGGTTACTCCTTACTTGTGCTTTTTGGTTACTCCTTACTTGTGCTTTTTGGTTACTCCTTACTCGTGCTTTTTGGTTACTCCTTACTCGTGTTTTTTGGTTACTCCTTACTTGTGCTTTTTGGTTACTCCTTACTTGTGCTTTTTGGTTACTCCTTACTTGTGCTTTTTGGTTACTCCTTACTCGTGCTTTTTGGTTACTCCTTACTCGTGTTTTTTGGTTACTCCTTACTTGTGCTTTTTGGTTACTCCTTACTTGTGCTTTTTGGTTACTCCTTACTTGTGTTTTTTGGTTACTCCTTACTTGTGCTTTTTGGTTACTCCTTACTCGTGTTTTTTGGTTACTCCTTACTCGTGTTTTTTGGTTACTCCTTACTCGTGTTTTTTGGTTACTCCTTACTTGTGCTTTTTGGTTACTCCTTACTTGTGCTTTTTGGTTACTCCTTACTTGTGCTTTTTGGTTACTCCTTACTTGTGCTTTTTGGTTACTCCTTACTTGTGCTTTTTGGTTACTCCTTACTCGTGCTTTTTGGTTACTCCTTACTCGTGTTTTTTGGTTACTCCTTACTTGTGCTTTTTGGTTACTCCTTACTTGTGCTTTTTGGTTACTCCTTACTTGTGCTTTTTGGTTACTCCTTACTCGTGCTTTTTGGTTACTCCTTACTCGTGTTTTTTGGTTACTCCTTACTTGTGCTTTTTGGTTACTCCTTACTTGTGCTTTTTGGTTACTCCTTACTTGTGCTTTTTGGTTACTCCTTACTTGTGCTTTTTGGTTACTCCTTACTTGTGCTTTTTGGTTACTCCTTACTCGTGTTTTTTGATTACTCCTTACTTGTGCTTTTTGGTTACTCCTTACTTGTGCTTTTTGGTTACTCCTTACTCGTGTTTTTTGGTTACTCCTTACTTGTGCTTTTTGGTTACTCCTTACTTGTGCTTTTTGGTTACTCCTTACATGTGCTTTTTGGTTACTCCTTACTCGTGCTTTTTGGTTACTCCTTACTCGTGCTTTTTGGTTACTCCTTACTCGTGCTTTTTGGTTACTTCTTACTCGTGCTTTTTGGTTACTCCTTACTCGTGCTTTTTGGTTACTACTTACTCGTGCTTTTTGGTTACTCCTCACTCGTGCTTTTTGGTTACTCCTTACTCGTGCTTTTTGGTTACTCCTTACTCGTGCTTTTTGGTTACTCCTTACTCGTGCTTTTTGGTTACTCCTTACTCGTGCTTTTTGGTTACTCCTTACTCGTGCTTTTTGGTTACTACTTACCCGTGCTTTTTGGTTACTCCTCACTCGTGCTTTTTGGTTACTCCTTACTTGTGCTTTTTGGTTACTCCTTACTTGTGCTTTTTGGTTACTCCTTACTTGTGCTTTTTGGTTACTCCTTACTCGTGCTTTTTGGTTACTCCTTACTCGTGTTTTTTGGTTACTCCTTACTCGTGTTTTTTGGTTACTCCTTACTTGTGCTTTTTGGTTACTACTTACTCGTACAACTGTGTGCACTAGAGTAGATGAACCAGTCGAAGGTGCATTTTATGTCATTCCTCTCTGTTTCTGTGCAAGCATCAAACTAGACCGTCATGGTACCTACGTGTGTGTGTGTGTTGATCAATTACAGACATTCTGCACCATATTACAAAGATAATGTATTTTTTCCAATATGAAATTGTAAAGCATCCATGTAAAAAAAAAAGAAATTCGTTGTGTGATCATCCATTTATACTGCAGTAATATACTTATTCGGCTTATAGTTATATGCTTATAATAATGTGATACCTATGTTTGTTTATCAATTGACGACAATTTGCGCCATGTTTCAAAGATAATGTGATTTTTTTTTCTAATATGAAACCTTTATAGGACATTAATGTTTTCTTTCTTATTCACGTCCCACAATCGTTTTCATGTTTCCGACTTAAGTGGACTGTTTTGTGCCACTATTTTTAGTACGAAATTTTATAAAATTCATGCCATAATAAAAGATATTTTCTCTGTTTCCCTCGATTGGAATTCTGGTTTATACTGACTAGTTTACGCTGATATTTGCGCACATGCTTACTTGTGTATATGTGTACGTGTCCACGCTATGCGTATGACACTCTGTAGAATGCGTATGTATTGCCTCGATGCATAGAAATGCATTTGTGTATGCTTACGAGTTAGGTGTAAATATGTGCGTGGGTTTATGTGTGCATGTGTATGTGTAAATATTTACATGTATACGTGCACATATGTGTGTACTAGACTGACAACTAGCATTTTACTAGAGATAATGGTCTTTTTTCTGTGCACTCTCAACTTGTAACATTACCTAACTCGTCATATCTTTAGTATTGTAAAGCATTCATGTAAAAACTATACATTTGTTGTGCGATCATACATTTATATTTAAATAAAATGCTTGTTAACTAATGACCGTTGTGTTAAAATTGTTGAATCAGAAATACAAAACCTATAATCTTCTTGGTCCTCATGCTTATATGTACACATATGTATATATGTGTGTGTGTGTGAGTGTGTGTATGGATATATACACACATGCATACGTATGTGTACATATGTGTGTATATGGATATATATTTATATATATATATATATATTTTTTACTTTTTTTCATGCTTCCTTAAAATGACACTTGTGAACATTGACCGAAACAAGCGATTTCATATATTATTTCCTGGCGTCAAGAATTGCGAAGTTTTATGTCATGTACATGTAAACTGTCAAAAGTGTTTTCACCCCACAATGAAAATGCATCGTCCATGAAATTGTGTTATCTCTTACAACTATCATTACATGTATTATCAAATGCAGATTAAGCTAGATTAGGAGTTCATTGCCCTCAATCATTTCTTTTGACTAGTGACACGAGTTTTTCAATACTCGTGTGTGCGTTTCATCTAAGTGTATTAATTTTAAGATATTTTAAAAACCAATGATGGTACTTTTGAACCATCTCTATTGGAAATAAACCGTTTTTCTTTCTTTCTTTCTTTCGTGCTTTTTGGTTACTCCTTACTCGTGTTTTTTTGATTACTCCTTACTCGTGTTTTTTGGTTACTCCTTACTCGTGCTTTTTGGTTACTCTTTACTCGTGTTTTTGGTTACTCCTTACTCGTGCTTTTTGGTTACTCCTTACTCGTGCTTCTTGGTTACTCCTTACCCGATTTTTTTGGTTACTCCTTACTCGTGTTTTTTTTATTACTCCTTACTCGTGGTTTTTGGTTACTCCTTACTCGTGCTTTTTGGTTACTCTTTACTCGTGTTTTTGGTTACTCCTTACTCGTGCTTTTTGGTTACTCCTTACTCGTGCTTTTTGGTTACTCCTTACTCGTGCTTTTTGGTTACTCCTTACTCGTGCTTTTTGGTTACTCCTTGCTCGTGCTTTTTGGTTACTCCTTACTCGTGCTCTTTGGTTACTCCTTACTCGTGTTTTTTTGGTTACTCCTTACTCGTGTTTATTGGTTACTCCTTACTCGTGTTTTTTGGTTTCTCCTTACCCGATTTTTTTAGTTACTCCTTACCCGATTTTTTAGTTACTCCTTACTGGTGTTTTTTTGGTTACTCCTTACTCGTGCTTTTTGGTTACTCCTTACTCGTGCTTCTTGGTTACTCCTTACCCGATTTTTTTAGTTACTCCTTACCCGATTTTTTAGTTACTCCTTACTGGTGTTTTTTTGGTTACTCCTTACTCGTGCTTTTTGGTTACTCCTTACTCGTGCTTCTTGGTTACTCCTTACCCGATTTTTTTGGTTACTCCTTACCCGATTTTTTTGGTTACTCCTTACCCGATTTTTTTGGTTACTCCTTACCCGATTTTTTTGGTTACTCCTTACCCGATTTTTTTGGTTACTCCTTACCCGATTTTTTTGGTTACTCCTTACCCAATTTTTTGGTTACTTCTTACCCGATTTTTTTGGTTACTCCCTACCCGATTTTTTTGATTACTCCTTACCCGATTTTTTTTTTGGTACTCCTTACCCGATTTTTATTTTTACTCACCCGTTTTTTGGTTACTCGTTGCCCGTTTTTTGGTTACTCGTTGCCCGTTTTTTGGTTACTCGTTGCCCGTTTTTTGGTTACTCGTTGCCCGTTTTTTGGTTACTCATTACCTGTTTTTTTTTATTACTTGTTTTTTGGTTACTCATACCCAATTCAATAAATTACTTTTGTTCTTACTGTCCCCCTCAGGGGGATACAACTATTGTATCTATGGGAATTAGCGCTCCCAGGGGAAAATGTGAGGGCCCGAGCTGAGAGTTAGGTAGGCCTTCTTTTTGTTGAAATAAAATGTTTTTTGTTATGTTAAGGGCCACCTTTTTTCGGTTCACTACTGTCCTGTTTTTCAGCACCTCTGACTTTCTTCTCCAACTTTTATCTTATTTCATGAACTTCTTTCCCATTTTAATGTTCCTATGCCCTTTCTGCATAGATTCCTCATTTTCTTATCTCCATACTAAATGGTACCTTCCTCCTTCCTCTCTTCGATACGCTCTATTTTTGCAGTGGTTAGGGAGGCTTAAACTAACTTATAATCTAATCTAATCTTGTTCTTACTTACTGTCACTTTTCAAGCAACAAATTAAAGCTTATGAGTTTTTGGGTACTTCCTGCTTCACGCTCTGAATGCATGCCAACTTCCATTCAGAAGTTCTTCAATTTTTGTTCATTGGACCCCATGTTGTGTTCAAACAGGTTCAGATTTACTGCAACGTGTACAATTACTTTTTATAGGTTAGCGTTAGTAGGTAAATTCGTTGCGAATTTGTATGTGCACAATTTTTTTGTTCTGTTTAATTTATACAATACGACCAGAGATGATATCTTGGTCTGGCAAAGAACAATGCCTCAACTTTGTAGGAATAAATTTTTCGAATGTTATCACTAAAAATCTGGCGCTTTGTGGCAAAAAGAAATGAGTAAAAGTTAGATCCTGATAGTATACAAATGAAAAATACATTCCTTGAAATCATTCAATTTCGGCCGACCAGAGGTAATATACAGCTTTTCAATGAAAACAGTCTTATTGTAAATAAGAAGTATGCGTACCAATTAACGATATATTCTGGATGATTTAGCGATAAATTATCATTACACAATTAAAGTAATGAATGACTTCATAAACCACGTGAGACTCATGGAGCTTTATTAGATCACAAATTCTCGTATTCATGGAATGAGAAAATATCCCAATTGTTGAACGAGGAACTGTCCTTGCTGCAGTGTTGATGACGTTCTAGGAGGCTCTTTTCGATGAAAATTAATGTCCATCGGCATGAATATCTTGTTTGATGATAGTCCAAAAGTTTTCAATCGGGTTTAAATCTAGGGAAGATGGCAGTAAGAGAAGCAACTGTTCCCTTCTATACCCTAATTTGCAAACAATACGCTTGTGGTTCTAGCAGGGTGGAGTGAGAGCGTTGTCATGCATAAAACAAAGCCATGTAATAGAAAAAGATGCTTGCAATTTAACCAAGGCATTGAAGTTTCTTTCAGGAGGTTACGACAAGCAGTACGAGTATATGTCCATTTTACTCCGAGTATTTTTATAAGACCAACAATACAATATTCTGACGACAAGAGTATATCATTCTTTCAATATCTGTCACACATGTTTCTCATTCGTTAAATCCAATTCAATTTCTACTCGAAGCAATGCCCCTTCTCCCATTAGTTATGCATTTACTGGTTGTTCCCTCAATCTACTTGAAAAACCCTGAACATGTAACCATTCACAAATGCACGCACCCCACAGCTGGTCTCGCGAGGATTTCAGCGGCCTGTCGCAAAGCATCGGCTCTCAGTACTCTAGTTCCGTGGTCACACATCAGCGATCTCCTGCCAGCGCTCCCGGTGAGGATTTCTACCACGGCTTCAACGATCACCGGCACGGGGGCTTCCATCCTGACACGCTGTACAGCAACGCCCGTGAAAACCAGTACTCTAGTTTCATGTCGAGCTCTGGTCGCGGCGGCGAGTTGTGGGTGAGGGGGCCCATACTCGGGTCCCGGAGAGCGCGAGAGGAACACGCTGGCCGGTACACCTGCGCTGCCGCCAATGCCGCCGGTACCGACAAGGCTACGTACACGGTCCGCGTGCTGCAGAAGCTCAAGGTGGAAGCGCATCCCAAGTCCCAGGTGAGATTTGTGGTGTTGCTTGCAGCAGGGCTGTTAAACATACTCGTACACCTCAGAATAGCGTTAATGATAGGATGGCCTAGAAGTCGCTGAACTTGTTTAGGCTCACAAGCAGCTATAATCAAATGTGTCGATTGTACTAGGCTTAAGAAACAATCTAATGCCGTATCTCTTGTGATAAATAAATTGTACTCCAGGAAATCTTTTTGACTTACTCGTATTTCGTTAAGTGTTGCTGGTTATAGGACCTCCCGCATCTACTGAAATACAACCAGCTGAGACCAGCCAGGTTTTTTTCTTACTTACAACCTTAATGCTGCATTAATTGAATGCTGACTTACTTCGACTGATGCGAGCACATGAAATTCGGGATATGAAGGAATTAAGGGCAAGGAACCCATTCCACACGAATTTCCATATCTTTATCCCTGTAAGAAGAAGATCAACCACAAGTATAATAAACTAGAAAAATGCTCCCTCATTTAACCACACCTCGGAAAGTCACTTATAATGTTTCCTGAGATTAATTTGCACTGACTCATTTTTACTGAAGGCGACGAAAAACTCGCACTTCAAATTCCAGCCAAAATAAAATTTAACGCTGCCTGAAATTTGATCACCAGCCTAAAAAAGTCGATTTCCACACAACGAATGAGGGAAGGCAGGTAGGCGGTCTTCGACGTATGGTGCGGCTTTAATGCGGTGTTCTCAGGGGACGCTGTGTTCAGTAGGCCACTCAATAATTACTCCAGAGGTCTTTTTAGTGTTACATTGCACGATTTCATTGAACTTGAAAGCCAATCTTTCTGGTCTTCTATGGTTTGCTAGGTGTGCTCTAGCCCGCGCACTGTAACTGGTCGCCTCATTTACCAGGCTCACTGGTTGCCAGACGTAAGGCATAACCCCAAGTTGTTATACACCAAAATGATCGTCTCAGCGAGTGCTACACAGCTGGAGCCAGAAACCCCCACATTGTGGGGGTTAAGGCAGAGCTCCAACCACTTGGAAGTTGGGAGGGGTAAGCACAGTCAGTGTGGTAAATGAGGCGACCGTGAGAGGGTGTGCGTGCGAACAGTCAGTGGCAGCCTCAGTTACCAGCGAAACTACTCAGGGCCTTATTTCGCCTTATTTCGTAAAAATGGCAAATAAGACAAATCTGAAGTCAGTAGCGTGTAGAGCAGTATTTTATTCATATTGTGTGAAAATTACAAGTTTCGAAACACTATACTTACAGTAATATAACCAGACATGCAAACATGCATTTATGTAGGAACTAAAACGAAGAATGGATAACACCTAGTAGACATAAATGGTCATAACTTTTTTTCTAATTGTTGTAGAGGAAAAATAAAAACATCAGCAGGTTTGGAAGGATTTTCTGCATAAAATAGCAGTGAAAAACATTACATTGTTCCCAAAACACAAAAATGGCCATTGATCTCTTTGAAGCAATGTTGTGCAAAAATCTACGGAGTTTGACTCCATATTACAAAGAAACGGTTCAAGTTATCAAAAATCTGACAACATCAAAGTGTAAAGCAACATTTTTTACTCATTACTTCATATTTTTACATCTCTGCCTATTACGGTAAGTGAACAGGGAACGGCAGAGTAACGCGGGTAAATTGACTACTTTTCTGAGGGATGCGCGACCGTGCGCGGGCTAGTGCTCTTCATTTTTTGTAAATCTGTGTTACATTTTCATTTTTGAATTTCGGACCATGAGTGCTATTTTTGACAACATTCATGTTTTGAAACTCAGATTTTTTTCCTCTTATGTAAGCATCATTTGAACTTCATTTGCAAGGATCAAATCGTACATGGAGAAATGATTCTGAAATTGGAACTTCTTAAGACTCTCAAGAGCAAAAAAGTACGGCAAAATGTGGCATATTCATAAGTAGCGGAGATCATTAAAAGTGCGCACGAATGTGCGTTTTACAATATTAATCATATTCTGATACCAAATATGAAATCAGAATGCTAATTGCGTTACGCAAACAAATGTTTTGGTTAAAAGAATATAGTTCTTGGAAGTCAACGGTCGAGATGGAGTGCTTAGCCAAAAATTTTCATAAATACTTCACACTTAATTGTCATAAATAATTTACACTCAGTTTTCATAAATATTCAGTCAAGGCTAAATGAAGGCACGATCCAGTAAATGTTCGCTGTTTCCCAATATTACATAGAAAAATTGACTTTAAATTTTAGTTGAATACTGAACTTCAGTTCAACCCATCGCAGTCAACGCGTGTAGCAGCATACGAGATCGGTGTGTGTGTGGACCGCGGAACGAGCCATACTCCGCGTTCTGGACTTGGGCACACGTCGATCGCTGACAGAATTAACTTTTAAATAGATCTAACACAAAGCAAGGAAAACATCGGGCCGCCACTAATTTCATTTTTTAGGCTGAAATCAATTTTTCAAGGATAAATGGGCTTCTTTTGGAAATCTCAATGAAATAAGTTCTGTAAATCCATTCACTTCACGTCAAAAATTTCAAGCATCGGCTGAAAATGTCCAGTTTTTATGGCCTTACTTCATATATTGATGGGAATTGGACTTGTTTTGAATTACATCGCCCAGTGCTTTTTATTCGTTGCAAAGTCAGTTTCCATTCAGGAAATTATTTGGTGAGCTGAATTTCAATTGTACAGTAAAGTCCCAATACCTCGTTTGAAGTTTTCCAGTGCCCCAATCGGCGGCAGATCTAAAGCCCGTTCTTTTTGGGCCGATCTTTATGTCTCGCCTATTTTTGGGACTAAAGATTTCCCTCTCGTTTTTGAACTCTTATCAGCAACTCCGTGCTTTTTGCGCTAGTTCTTTTTCTTTCTAGCTCGTTTGAAACTCCATTCTGCAAACTCCCGATGAGGCTGTTTGTATCCCATGGTTTTTGTCCTGAGATTTCCGAAGAACTTGGAATTAGAAAGAAAATAGTGGCCCTCGAAGATCAGATTCTTCTTGCGACCGCTCAGAGCAAGCTCTGTGCTTCGCCAAACTTTGATGCACACCGCATTTGGCAGGCTGTGAGATTTCCAGTTGTGTTCTGCTACTGAATTCCTTGACATGAGAGCCATGTAGCTCTAGTTAGAGCATCGTTATCCGCGTGACATGCGTGTACGTGGAACCTGGAGCACACTTGACCCAAATTTCAATGTTGTCTTCAAACTTCTTGCAAAAATCAATGTGTTTCGAGGAAGAGTCTATTTCTGTCTAACCGGATCGACTCGAAACCCTGGAAAAAATCCTGTGCTTAAAAAGCGAAAGGGTTTTTTCCGAGAGTTCGATTGTGTTATTTTTGTTTTTATTTTTATTGACGTATTAGTCCCTCAGAATTTCTAATGGATTGTGCAGATTCGATCCCTTCGATTCAAGCCCTTTATACGTTATTCTTCACTTTTTATTTGGTTTAATAAACTTTTTTTTACTTATGGTGTTTATGCTCAAGGAAAATTTAGTGGGAACGCACCTTGTGCCTAAATTCTACGTTCCTTGAACTCATACTAAACGGTGCCTTCATCCTTCCTCTTTTGGAACACTTTTTTGTGATTGGGGGGAGCTCCAATAGTTTGTAATTTAATCTAATCAGGATGACACTCGTGCAAGCTGATCCTCACTTTCAAAACACATTGAATACAACTGATGTTCAATTGAAACGCACAATCAGATGTTATAACCAGCAGCTTCTTTAAGAAACGTGAGAAATAATTCAAGCTGTCACGTTGTTATACTGTGGTAACTGTAATAAATTCTGTTGGTGTGGTAGCTGAAGGTGGTTCCTTTGTTATGGTAGTTGAATATAGTCCCGTTGTAGTTGTAGCTGAAGATAGTCCTGTTGTTGTGGTAACTGAAACAGTCCCATTGTTGTAGTAGCTGAAACAGTCCCGTTGTTGTGGTAGCTGAAACAGTCCCGTTGTTGTGGTAGCTGAAACCGTCCCGTTGTTGTGGTAGCTGAAACAGTCCCGTTGTTGTGGTAGCTGAAACCGTCCCGTTGTTGTGGTAGCTGAAACAGTCCCGTTGTTGTGGTAGCTGAAACAGTCCCGTTGTTGTGGTAGCTGAAACAGTCCCGTTGTTGTGGTAGCTGAAACAGTCCCGTTGTTGTGGTAGCTGAAACCGTCCCGTTGTTGTGGTAGCTGAAACAGTCCCGTTGTTGTGGTAGCTGAAACAGTCCCGTTGTTGTGGTAGCTGAAACAGTCCCGTTGTTGTGGTAGCTGAAACCGTCCCGTTGTTGTGGTAGCTGAAACAGTCCCGTTGTTGTGGTAGCTGAAACAGTCCCGTTGTTGTGGTAGCTGAAACAGTCCCGTTGTTGTGGTAGCTGAAACAGTCCCGTTGTTGTGGTAGCTGAAACCGTCCCGTTGTTGTGGTAGCTGAAACAGTCCCGTTGTTGTGATAGCTGAAACAGTCCCGTTGTTGTGATAGCTGAAACAGTCCCGTTGTTTTGGTAGCTGAAACAGTCCCGTTGTTGTGGTAGCTAAAGACAGTTGAAAAAGGCCTGAGATGGACTTGAGTGCATGTCGGTCACCCGTAAAACAGTGGGCTCCTTGTGCTGCACTGTCGGGTTATTTCGACCTGCTGAAGCGATTCGTTGTTCTCTAAGTACCTTTGTTTTTTTCTGTGTTAGGCCTTTTTGAGAGCCATATACGAAAATCTCTGTTGGCAGTATAACTAACAAATCCTTGAAAATGAATGGGCAGTTTTCATGCTATTTCAATGATAAGCTTCAAAATTTTTGGATCTCTAGTAGCTAAGTTTTGCACGCGCCATCATTTTTTTGTGCGTGCAGTCCTTGATTTTCACGAAATACATTAATTTTTCAGCCTGCAAAACATATTTGTTTGTAATCATAGTGAATTCTATTCCAGTGCAATTCTATTTTCGAGAAGCAAATTGGTGAATTCTTTTTCAATTAGCGATCATACCCATCAGGTTTAGCGTCATTGATTTTTTTCATGTTTTCAAATTTTGGTACTCATTTCTAATTGAAATTGTGTAGACTGCCAACTGTAGACTATTGTGTAACAAAGCCCTGGCGCGTAGCGCCGATGTATTGGTGTGTTGTCGCCAAGTGGAGCGTTTCCAGTTAAATGCCCTTGCCCTGTCACGCTCGCTCTCTACAATGAGTAGCACTGAGCAATCATAAACACTATGAACTCAGTTGGTTAAGCTGAATTTCAATATTCAATTCCAATTTCAAGTCAATTGTAATCAGCATTTTTGAAAATGGCAAAAATTAATGGGATCATGAATTCATTTAGCTTCAATTACGTATTTACGCAATTTGAGTTAGTGACTACTGGTCGGCCAAACAGCATTATGAAAATCCCTCCGTGGTTGCCTGCAGCGCACGTTGCGGTCAAAGTGTTGAGAATGTCATCAGCATCACCGAAAACGTTACATTTCGTCCAGATTCTTTGAGATTGTCGCAGAACAGAAAATGCCCCAAAATTTCCGTGCTGTAGCCAGGCACTTGACCAGCCCCGTCCGCTACCCTCTGTCTCTGGTTGCTCGCGCGCAACCTTTCAATGATTGTTACATGTAACGTGTTTCATCTACATTTCAGCTGGGGGGCATTAAATTTTCCCCTATGTTATAGGGAGCAAAGCGGCGACAATATTGACCAATATTGAAATTCGGTGAGAATATTGACCAATATTGAAATGCGGTGAGAATATTGACCAATTTTGAAATGCGGTGACAATATTGACCAATTTTGAAATGCGGTGACAATATTGACCAATTTTGAAATGCGGTGACAATATTGACCAATTTTGAAATGCGGTGACAATATTGACCAATTTTGAAATGCGGTGACAATATTGACCAATATTGAAATGCGGTGACAATATTGACCAATATTGAAATGCGGTGACAATATTGACCAATATTGAAATGCGGTGACAATATTGACCAATTTTGAAATGCGGTGACAATATTGACCAATTTTGAAATGCGGTGACAATATTGACCAATTTTGAAATGCGGTGACAATATTGACCAATTTTGAAATGCGGTGACAATATTGACCAATATTGAAATGCGGTGACAATATTGACCAATATTGAAATGCGGTGACAATATTGACCAATATTGAAATGCGGTGACAATATTGACCAATATTGAAATGCGGTGACAATATTGACCAATTTTGAAATGCGGTGACAATATTGACCAATTTTGAAATGCGGTGACAATATTGACCAATTTTGAAATGCGGTGACAATATTGACCAATTTTGAAATGCGGTGACAATATTGACCAATTTTGAAATGCGGTGACAATATTGACCAATTTTGAAATGCGGTGACAATATTGACCAATTTTGAAATGCGGTGACAATATTGACCAATTTTGAAATGCGGTGACAATATTGACCAATTTTGAAATGCGGTGACAATATTGACCAATTTTGAAATGCGGTGACAATATTGACCAATTTTGAAATGCGGTGACAATATTGACCAATTTTGAAAAACAGGGACAATATTGACCAATTTTGAAAAACAGGGACAATATTAACCAATATTTATAAGCGGTGACTGTATAGACCAACACTGAAAAGCAGTAACAATAATACAGGGACAATACCAACCAAGCACATAAACAAGCATTACAAAGTTTCAAAGAACTTGAATAACTTGCCAAGCAACAAGCATTACGGAGTTTCAAAAAACACAAATAACATCACAAACCACATTCATTCGCCCCTGTAGGTTGTGTCTGCGGGCTCGCGCGCGACGGTGCGGTGCGTGGTGCTGGGCGCGCCCGTGGCGGAGGTGCGCTGGTACAAGGACGGCCTGCCGCTCGTGGGTGCCCTCCTGCCGCCCCACGGGGACCCTTATGACACTCACCTCAACCGGGGGGCGGCTGGTCTGCACACCGCCAGGTGGGTGGTGGGCAGCTGGTGTGTTGTATGTGGTGGTGGGCAGGTGGTGTGTTGTGTGAGGTGGTGCGCAGGTGGTGCGTTGTGTGAGGTGGTGGTGGGCAGGTGGTGTGTTGTGTGAGGTGGTGGTGGGCAGGTGGTGTGTTATGTGAGGTGGTGGTGGGCAGGTGGTGGGTTGTGTGAGGTGGTGGTGGGCAGGTGGTGGGTTGTGTGAGGTGGTGGTGGGCAGGTGGTGTGTTGTGTGAGGTGGTGGTGGGCAGGTGGTGTGTTGTGTGAGGTGGTGGTGGGCAGGTGGTGTGTTGTGCGAGGTGGTGGTGGGCAGGTGGTGGGTTGTGTGAGGTGGTGGTGGGCAGGTGGTGTGTTGTGTGAGGTGGTGGTGGTGGGCAGCTGGTGTGTTGTGTGAGGTGGTGGTGGTGGGCAGCTGGTGTGTTGTGTGAAGTGGTGGTGGTAGTGAAGCTCGAGTGATGTGTCCAGCTGCAGTGCGCAGTTCACCTGATATTCTACTGCACAGTTCAAGTTTCACGAAACGAAGTCCGTACAGTGACATACAATGCTTCTAATTCACGCTGTGGAATTTTTGAAGTACTCGTTCCAAGTATCAAATTGTTTCTGTGTATTTTTAATGCAATGTCATTTCAGGCGCTCCTGAAGAATGACTACGTTTTTTGTGTGTGTGTACGCTACGTCTATAATAACGAGAGTAACACCTAGCCGTAATGCAAGCGAAACTAAGCCTTTTTCCCTTCCATGGTCTGTAAATAGCAGTTACGGTGGCATTTAGGAACACTACTTAATGCTGGCGTATAGAGTTTCCTTCTGGTCTATTCCTTCGTCAGCTGTGCGCAGGTATTTTCCGTGTGGTTGGTTGTTTGACTAAGTTTTTCTCATCTGCTAGGTAAAAGAATGGTGTGACCTTTAAATCCCTGAGTTAATAAATTAACAGATGAAATTTGAATGTAAAGTGAAACTAGCAATTGCTGGTTAACACTTTTTGTTGACAATTTCACCTCACGTCACGACTGATATTTCTCTCACCGAGACCGTAAGTACTGCATAATTTAGAGCGAGATTTCTTTTTTTCGATAGCATAAGTAAAGCTTTTTAGCGAGACGATCGATGCGGTTCCGTTGAACACACGAGATATACACACAACATGAAACTATACATACGCTTGAGATTTTCAATAAAAAACTACATCTCGGAAGATAAAAATGCAAATCAAAAATATCTCAGAGAAAGCAAGCGATTTGGATCCGAAACGTTTGCTTTTATATTTAATCCACGTTGATTTTCCTTTTTATCGTAGATATCAAATAAATCGAAGTATTTTACCTATTTCATTGAACTACATCTCGGGCTGGCAAGTAACGCTGTTGTGGAGCGCGAGCAGCACAGCTGCTCCCCACAGCCACCTACCCGCTGCCGGTGTGGTGCGGGGGCGTGCTTACTGAGACTTGTGTTAGGGACGTGTGTGTGTTCAGAGACGTGTGTGTTCAGAGACGTGTGTGTTCAGAGACGTGTGTGTTCAGAGACGTGTGTGCTCAGAGACGTGTGTGTTCAGAGACGTGTGTGTTCAGAGACGTGTGTGTTCAGAGACGTGTGTGTTCAGAGACGTGTGTGTTCAGAGACGTGTGTGTTCAGAGACGTGTGTGTTCAGAGACGTGTGTGCTCAGAGACGTGTGTGCTCAGAGACGTGTGTGCTCAGAGACGTGTGTGCTCAGAGACGTGTGTGCTCAGAGACGTGTGTGTTCAGAGACGTGTGTGTTCAGAGACGTGTGTGTTCAGAGACGTGTGTGCTCAGAGACGTGTGTGCTCAGAGACGTGTGTGCTCAGAGACGTGTGTGTTCAGAGACGTGTGTGTTCAGAGACGTGTGTGTTCAGAGACGTGTGTGTTCAGAGACGTGTGTGTTCAGAGACGTGTGTGTTCAGAGACGTGTGTGTTCAGAGACGTGTGTGTTCAGAGACGTGTGTGTTCAGAGACGTGTGTGCTCAGAGACGTGTGTGCTCAGAGACGTGTGTGATCAGAGACGTGTGTGTTCAGAGACGTGTGTGTTCAGAGACGTGTGTGTTCAGAGACGTGTGTGTTCAGAGACGTGTGTGTTCAGAGACGTGTGTGTTCAGAGACGTGTGTGCTCAGAGACGTGTGTGCTCAGAGACGTGTGTGCTCAGAGACGTGTGTGCTCAGAGACGTGTGTGCTCAAAGACGTGTGTGCTCAAAGACGTGTGTGCTCAGAGACGTGTGTGTTCAGAGACGTGTGTGTTCAGAGGCGTGTGTGTTCAGAGACGTGTGTGTTCAGAGACGTGTGTGTTCAGAGACGTGTGTGTTCAGAGACGTGTGTGTTCAGAGACGTGTGTGCTCAGAGACGTGTGTGTTCAGAGACGTGTGTGTTCAGAGACGTGTGTGCTCAGAGACGTGTGTGCTCAGAGACGTGTGTGCTCAAAGACGTGTGTGCTCAGAGACGTGTTTGCTCAGAGACGTGTTTGCTCAGAGACATGCGTGCTCAGAGACGTGCGTGCTCAGAGACGTGTGTGTTCAGAGACGTGTGTGTTCAGAGACGTGTGTGTTCAGAGACGTGTGTGTTCAGAGACGTGTGTGTTCAGAGACGTGTGTGTTCAGAGACGTGTGTGTTCAGAGACGTGTTTGCTCAGGGACGTGTTTGCTCAGAGACGTGTTTGCTCAGAGACGTGTGTGCTCAGAGACGTGTTTGCTCAGAGACGTGTGTGCTCAGAGACGTGTGTGCTCAGAGACGTGTGTGCTCAGAGACGTGTGTGCTCAGAGACGTGTGTGCTCAGAGACGTGTGTGCTCAGAGACGTGTGTGTTCAGAGACGTGTGTGTTCAGAGACGTGTGTGTTCAGAGACGTGTGTGTTCAGAGACGTGTGTGTTCAGAGACGTGTGTGTTCAGAGACGTGTGTGCTCAGAGACGTGTGTGCTCAGAGACGTGTGTGTTCAGAGACGTGTGTGTTCAGAGACGTGTGTGTTCAGAGACGTGTGTGTTCAGAGACGTGTGTGTTCAGAGACGTGTGTGTTCAGAGACGTGTGTGCTCAGAGACGTGTGTGCTCAGAGACGTGTGTGCTCAGAGACGTGTGTGCTCAAAGACGTGTGTGCTCAAAGACGTGTGTGCTCAGAGACGTGTGTGCTCAGAGACGTGTGTGTTCAGAGGCGTGTGTGTTCAGAGACGTGTGTGTTCAGAGACGTGTGTGTTCAGAGACGTGTGTGTTCAGAGACGTGTGTGCTCAGAGACGTGTGTGTTCAGAGACGTGTGTGCTCAGAGACGTGTGTGCTCAGAGACGTGTGTGCTCAGAGACGTGTGTGCTCAGAGACGTGTGTGCTCAGAGACGTGTGTGCTCAGAGACGTGTGTGCTCAGAGACGTGTGTGCTCAGAGACGTGTGTGCTCAGAGACGTGTGTGCTCAGAGACGTGTGTGCTCAGAGACGTGGGCAGCCGTGCAGACGCTCGTTAAAGTCGCATTAGTTGCTCTTTTGGTTGCCGAGGTGAGTTTTTTGCGAGGCAAAATGCAAATCTTTTCTCCCGAACTATTCCCTAAAATCATTGCTCGTGCTGGAAAAACACATGACCGCCTTCAGTTCATGGGAAAAAAATTAAACTCGCGCATTATAAAAATTTTCCTTATTATGAAGTAAGTTCGACATAGTCCGAAGGAGTTCGAAATTTTCTGAAAATGATTTTTTGGGATTTTTTAAAGCTCGCTCAGATTTTGTTCTGTCGAACATTTCGGTTCGGTTTTTTGAAGTGCACTGCATGTAGAGCTGTTTTTTGTTGTGGCCAAGAATAAACTGATTTGAACTTGAAGAGATGTTGGAATTTCTTGACTGTTCTCCATTTGCTTTTGAGACATAAACTAGGTACTGAGAAGCCTTCAAGTTTCGAGAAAATTTTGCGTGCTGCTAGAAACGTTTTATGGTCTTAGACTTTTCAAATTTATGGTTCACTTGTGCGCTGCTTCTCAGCTGTAGAAACTTCACTGCCTCGCATTAAAAAAGTTTTTCTACTTTATACGTATGAACGAGAGCGGTTCAATAAACATCAAGGTTTTTGACATTAGTTCAGGGTAGAATAGAGTACATAGTTAATTCTGGTTGACTAATTCACTTTTGGTTTTTGACACTCCGCGCACTTGTCTCAGTAAACATGGAAAAAATAAATTCGTTTGAGTTTGATCAGAAAGTTGTTCGTGCAAAACTGCGAACTTTGAAAGATTATTAAAGCCTGATTTCAATTGGCGTGCTGTTGTAAGACAGCACTTACCGCACGCTGCTTGAAATATTACCGACCTCTGGGACAGCCACTTAGTGCCGCTGTAAAACTGACGTTTCTTGCTACCTCAGACATCGACGAAGCATCTGTTATGCACCGGAACTGAGAATGAACCTGTGCAGCCGCAATGAAGCGATTCTCGAAACAAGCCAACAGAGTCTGAAGTAAATCGCTCAGCTGTAACACTGCGAAAGGACCCACCAGTCAAAACTAAATGAAAACACGATCCACTTAACTTGCTATTATCAACATTTCTTTCCGCAATTGACTTTAAATTTGAATTGAATATTAAACTTCAGTTTTACCTGACGCTAATTTTTTTATTTTCTTTCCTGCTGCAGACCTGAGGAGCGGGTGCTGGTGCGGGGGCGGGAGGTGGTGGTGCGGGGAGTGGGGGGCAGGGACGCCGGCCTTTACCAGTGCATCGCCGCCAACGCCATTGGGGAGGCGCAGGCCGGCAGCTACCTGGGGGTGAAAGGTGATTGTGTTGTGTTAATGGTTATTGTGTGGTGTTGGAGGTGATTGTGTGGTGTTCTAAGTAATTGTGTGTTTTTCAAAGTAATTGTGTTGTGTTAATGGCTATTGTGTTTTGTTAGAGGCTATTGTGTTGTTAGAGGTTATTGTGTCGTGTTCAAGGTAATTGTGTTGTGTTAGAGGTTATTGTGACGTGTTAGAGGTTATGGTATTGTGTTAGAGGTTATTGTGATGTGTTAGAGGTGATTGTGTTGTGTTAGAGGTTATTGTGTTGTGTTAGAGGTTATTGTGTCGTGTTCAAGGTAATTGTGCTGTGTTAGAGATAACTGTGTTGTGTTAGAGGTTATTGTGTTGTGTTAGAGGTTATTGTGTTGTGTTAGAGGTTATGGTATTGTTTTAGAGGTTATTGTGTTGTGTTCAATGTAATTTTGTTGTGTTAGAGGTTATTGTGTCGTGTTCAAGGTAATTGTGTTGTGTTAGGATAACTGTGTTGTGTTAGAGGTTATTGTGTTGAGTTAGAGGTTATTGTGTTGTGTTCAAGGTAATTTTGTTGTGTTAGAGGTTATTGTGTTGCGTTAGAGGTTATGGTATTGTTTTAGAGGTTATTGTGTTGTGTTCAAGGTAATTGTGTTGTGTTAGAGGTTATTGTGTTGTGTTAGAATTACCCAGCCTCGGCAGGGTGTTGTGTTCCATGTAATTGTGTTGTGTTAAAGGTAATTATCACTTGCACCCAACACCCAAGCTCCCTGGGTGTTGAAGGTAATTGTCTCCATCACTCAACACTCAAGTCACGCCCCAAGTTGCGTTGCATCACAATATTTGGTCTCAAGAGTGGTGACTGCGTCCGAGTGTTCTACTCCGCAATTCTATCAACACTTTGACTGCGACGTGAGCCGTATTTGGCCACTGATGGAGTTTTCATTATGCTGCTAACCAACCGGTAGTCTCAAACTCAATTAAAAAAACTTACCCACAATTAAATGAAAACACGATCCTGTAAATGTTTGGTTTTACTACAACTGACTTTAAATTTGAATTGAATGTTGCACTTCAATTTTACCTGCCGCAGTCAAAGTGTTGCTAGCATGGTCGTGTTTCCGTAATACATTTTGGAGTTTCACGGCTCGCTGCGTTGCATCGTGTGCAATACCCGTCTCTCTAGGCATCATTGTTTTCTTTGTACGTAATTGGATGTTAATGAAGGCCAATGACAATTTAGATACTTCAATGAGGTAAGGACTCAATCAATTACTGTGTGAAAGCAGCGTACAGTAATACTCAGATCAACTTTGTTCTCATAGAACGTCTAATTTTGTTAGCATTTTCATTACTATTAAATATTTAGTGAACTTGTGATATAAGCAATTAAACCGTCGGTTTAACCTTCATTCTTTCTCTGTAGTTTTCTTAGCTGCGGTGTTTGTCAACACAATTCGAATTTGCCCCTCACAGACACGCTCACCCCCATCCTGCCCCTCAATGACACGCTCACGCCCCTCCTGCTCCCCACTGACACGCTCACGCCCCTCCTGCTCCCCACAGACACGCTCACGCCCCTCCTGCTCCCCACAGACACGCTCACGCCCCTCCCGCCCCTCCCGCCCCTCCCGCCCCTCCCGCCCCTCCCGCCCCTCCCGCCCCTCCCGCCCCTCCCGCCCCTCCCGCCCCTCCCGCCCCTCCCGCCCCTCCCGCCCCTCCCGCCCCTCCCGCCCCTCCCGCCCCTCCCGCTCCTCCCGCCCCTCCCGCCCCTCCCGCCCCTCCCGCCCCTCCCGCCCCTCCCGCCCCTCCCGCCCCTCCCGCCCCTCCCGCCCCTCCCGCCCCTCCCGCCCCTCCCGCCCCTCCCGCCCCTCCCGCCCCTCCCGCCCCTCCCGCCCCTCCCGCCCCTCCCGCCCCTCCCGCCCCTCCCGCCCCTCCCGCCCCTCCCGCCCCTCCCGCCCCTCCCGCCCCTCACGCCCCTCACGCCCCTCACGCCCCTCACGCCCCTCACGTCCCTCACGTCCCTCACGTTGTCGTGACCCTCTTTATTTTATATCGCTGAGGTCACGGTCTTCATTTTCTCTGCCGTCATTCTTTGTTGCGATGCATGATATTTTTCCATGTGATATTATTAGTCGTGACATTAAGATTATTCGTCACATTTCTTTTATTTTCTACTTGTTAATGTCAAAATAGCTGCCACCAACTCAGAGCAAGTCTGAGTAGATATTTAATTCAATCTTCGGTAAGCGTAGCGACCGGCTTAAGGCCATAAATTAATCATGCATTCTAGCCGTGTTTCCTGGCTTCAAACATTATCTTTCTTTCCAAATCAATCTATCTCATCTCTTCCTATCTATTTGGAGGATATGGAGAACACAAGGATATTAAAGAAATTCGCTATTAGACACCGGAAAATATTGAGACATTAATCATCGAAATTACGCAAACTAAATTGAGCGCACGCGACCTACGCATTCACATCCTAATATACTCAGAAGCTTGAGTGGAGACTGGGGTTTGACATGAAATCAGAAGGAAACTTATCTTGAGATTTGGAGATTGGTCTCGCCGTTTGAGTGTCGCCTGGCTGACGCGCTGAAGCAAGGTCGCCATCTTTGGTTGAGGGCAGAGTGACCAGGTTAATGGCTGGGACTATGCCGATAATTAGCAGTCTAGATGGGCCATCTCTAATTTACGTCAAATAGGCACTGCGGTTGAGTATTCTTGAAGTAAATCACTTTCGAGCGAATGATGGCACAGATGTTCTAAGATGGCTTCGAGTAGTGAATTTAAGAGGAAAGTCCTCGGCCCAACTGGGCCTAGGAAGGCGGACAAACTCGTATGCGACTGCTCGTAATGATATTCTCGCCCGGACTGACGCTCTCTCCCTCTGAGTCCCTCAGGCACCCGCGCTCGGCGTCACCTTGAGGTGCCAACTTTGAATAACGACTTAACAAGGTTACTAATAAGAATGTGATATATCCCTACAATCGAATAGAAAACATACATCATTAACCTTACCCTCATTACTATATAAAAATCCCCACAAACAATGTTATACATATTAATTAAAGCAAATGAAGACATCCGTTGAGGTTCTTGGCATCTTCGGCTGGCGTGATCGTTCGCCACTTGTATCAGCGACGTTCGAACGTTGTTCCTGAAGAGCCGACCGTTCTAGAATTCAACGATGTGATGCTTTCTCGCAGAAATCAGGCTTAATATGGTCTTTTAAAATCATTAAGGATTACGTTGTAGGCCAAGCAACGCTTCTCCAGATTTTTAGCGAAGTTCCGTACTCAGTTATGCAGAGAAGCACAACAGAATCCCCCGTGGCCGAACAAATCACAAGCTCCTGCTTGTGTTCGAAGGGCTTATCTTCGACGTTGCTCACACGTGCAGCCGACGCCTTAAATGCGTGGATCATGGAAAGAGTCAAGATGCTTACAACTGGAGTTTGCTTTTCTGGCAAGCGCTGATTTAGAGTCGTCAAATAAAGAAGTCATTACAGTTGTCCTATTGGCAAGACCGTGTCCTATAGATGACTCCGACTACTCCCTCCGTTGCGTGGATCACTGCAGTAATCCTTGAGAGTGAAAACCCTCGGAAGTGTAGCGAACACTTCCAAATACACCCAAGTCGTATAGTCCTGGGCTGCATGACTTGCTCCACCACTTTGCAGAAGTCTTATAGAGATCTCCGAAATATATTCCGTGTGTCGTCGGTCGAAGTGGACTACAATCTCGTGGAGTTCATCATCTTTTTTGGGGTTGCGTAGGATTCGCTGCCTTTATGCTGAGATCTTTGAGTAGATACGTTGATTTTCATCTGGGCCTCCGTATTATTTTCATCGTCGTTGATTACATCTGAAGCCGTCGTCGTCGAATCCATCCGAAGTCCGAAGTCGTGATTGAAATCCCAATGTTGAGCTGTCCTTTAAATTTTAAATGCCCGTCGTTTTCTATTCACCGTGCCTCAGTAGAAAATTAATCGCGGTCGTGGACTCGGTCCACTGATAAGAAGTTTTCTTCGCGTAATCGTTTTCTACGAACCGGTGCGAGAGCTCAGGTCTGCAGCTGCGTGTCGTGATAGCCAGCTGCCGCCTGGCGAAGTTTTCTACGCCTCGCCGTTTTCTGTTAGTCGGCGCGCGAGCTCAGGTGGTTGTCGTCTTGCGTCGTGCTCCAAGCGTCGTGTAGATGGTGGAGTAGGGAGCAGGGGCGCAGCGCATGCGTGGCCAACCCGTAGTAGTGATACCGTTCGAGCAGGGCGACGGTGAGAGCGGTGGTGCAGCGCGTGTTCGTGGAGGTGCCGCTCTCACCAACCATGGTGAGTGGTGAGTGATTGTGCCGGCGCGTGCGTTCAGCCGCGCTCAGCTGATGTCATCCACCATTCCTGGAAGGTCAATCCCATTAAGTGTTTGTTCTGACATTCTTCTTTAATTTTTCCCAAGTCTCCCTCTTATATCACGTCAACCAAGTCTTCCCTCTCAAACTCCCAAGTATTTACAAAGGGACTTAAGCATCCTACGTTTGAATTTTACGTTATTATAAGCAAATCACGAATAGAACATAAGGTTCAAAAAATTATTTAAGTATAGATCGCAAAGTTTAAATTTAATTACACCCTACGAGTACACACACATTTACGGAATTATCGAAATACATGAAAGTGAAACAAATTGAACTATTTTCCCCACACAGAAATATTAATTACAAAAATAATACATAGTATTTAAATTAGACCAACTCGACGCAATGAAATTCATAGTTGTTCAGGACCAGTAGAACGTTTGAGCAAACATATCAATATGAGATCGTCGTGACTGAATTCTTTCGTTAGAAATAAATCCTGGCTGTGATAAATTTTTGAAACCACGAATTAAACTTATTTTCTCTACTCAGATACGTTGTGGTGTCTCTGGTAATTCGCGCATTAATTATATTACGTTTAGTGACAATCAGAATCCCTATGTGATGCATTCGCAGGCTATTAATTATTTTAAGAGTAATAGTAAATCTAATTCTTTAGATTATACGCCAAAATGAGATTGGTCCAAGGAACCGTAATTAAATTTTTGCAAACCTTAACTCACTAGTAATTCTAATAGCAGACAAATTTCTCCAGTTTACATTCATTCTCATTGGAATAAGGTCATTGGTAATTGGATTTGAATTCATTGTACGTAATACCCAGATAATTGATCAAGAAATCGCACATCATATATTGGAAAAAGATTAAATTTATTATACGTTGACTTTAAATTGTAATAGCAATTCCCAGCATCCGTAGTAAATTCTCAGACAAATTTCGTGTAAGATCGTTAGTATTTACTGATTACATCGCATAAATTTCCCGTAGCAATAATGAATTTAATTAAATTTTGTTCTCGCACGTTATCAAATTAAATTTTATTTGAAAGCGTAAAGTATTACATCTAAAATTTACCAATCCGTGGTTCGTGAGATTTTACATTCGTGTTCCACGAAATTTTTATCGTCAAAGCTGTGGTGAGAGCCTTGCGGCATGCTCACACGACGACAACAAAGGAGCTTTGATCGTGCTTGGATGCCAGCGTGAACAAGGTGTGGCTCGAGTGCCGGGAAGGTTATACTCCAGATATTGAAATAAAATTATCTATAAGCTGGTTTTGATCATTAGCATTTAAATTTTGAATACAAAATTCATATGATATTGACATAATTATGACGTGGTATCCGCAGAAATTTGTTTGATGAACGTCGAATTAGAAATTTTACACGCAGTAATGATGAAATAATTAAAACTTTACGTTCTCACATGTAATTAAATTTATCTTTCATTAGAAAAACGTGAACATTACATGCCTAGACTAAGAAATTCGTGGTTCACGACACTTATTGTCCACGACACGTATTGTGTTATTGAAGTCTAGGAGCTCGTAAGGCTGCTGAGTGTGTGTATGAGAGCAGTCGTTTGGGCGAGGATACGAGGCTTTGTTTATGCGACGTAAGCGTCTGCGGCTGGCGCTAAGCCACCACCACTCCTGAGGACTTAAATGATCGACTTCAACATTCGTCCCCAACATGGCATGTTGCTACCTCATAGTTTTAACGTTGGATAGTGCAGAAAATGTTACATCATACGGTAATTTAATTGATGAAGGGATACGTTGAACATTCGTACCTATTATGAGTCTATCGACAACATTGAAATATGAAACATTAATACAACATTACTCTATCGTTCCAAATGACATTCTGCAAATAAGTATTCATTAGGAAGAGAGAGACGAGATGATTCAGATAAAGAAATTATTTTTAGTCGGCCAAATATCAATTTTTAAATTTGAATGTTTGAATGCACGTATATATTTTTATTCGGAGGTGTGAGTTCGGCAGGCATGAGATTTGACAGTAACATTTACATTTAAAGCAAAACTCAAATCCCACCGCTCAGCCGCCATATGTCGTGACCCTCTTTATTTTATATCGCTGAGGTCACGGTCTTCATTTTCTCTGCCGTCATTCTTTGTTGCGATGCATGATATTTTTCCATGTGATATTATTAGTCGTGACATTAAGATTATTCGTCACATTTCTTTTATTTTCTACTTGTTAATGTCAAAATAGCTGCCACCAACTCAGAGTAAGTCTGAGTAGATATTTAATTCAATCTTCGGTAAGCGTAGCGACCGGCTTAAGGCCATAAATTAATCATGCATTCTAGCCGTGTTTCCTGGCTTCAAACATTATCTTTCTTTCCAAATCAATCTATCTCATCTCTTCCTATCTATTTGGAGGATATGGAGAACACAAGGATATTAAAGAAATTCGCTATTAGACACCGGAAAATATTGAGACATTAATCATCGAAATTACGCAAACTAAATTGAGCGCACGCGACCTACGCATTCACATCCTAATATACTCAGAAGCTTGAGTGGAGACTGGGGTTTGACATGAAATCAGAAGGAAACTTATCTTGAGATTTGGAGATTGGTCTCGCCGTTTGAGTGTCGCCTGGCTGACGCGCTGAAGCAAGGTCGCCATCTTTGGTTGAGGGCAGAGTGACCAGGTTAATGGCTGGGACTATGCCGATAATTAGCAGTCTAGATGGGCCATCTCTAATTTACGTCAAATAGGCACTGCGGTTGAGTATTCTTGAAGTAAATCACTTTCGAGCGAATGATGGCACAGATGTTCTAAGATGGCTTCGAGTAGTGAATTTAAGAGGCAAGTCCTCGGCCCAACTGGGCCTAGGAAGGCGGACAAACTCGTATGCGACTGCTCGTAATGATATTCTCGCCCGGACTGACGCTCTCTCCCTCTGAGTCCCTCAGGCACCCGCGCTCGGCGTCACCTTGAGGTGCCAACTTTGAATAACGACTTAACAAGGTTACTAATAAGAATGTGATATATCCCTACAATCGAATAGAAAACATACATCATTAACCTTACCCTCATTACTATATAAAAATCCCCACAAACAATGTTATACATATTAATTAAAGCAAATGAAGACATCCGTTGAGGTTCTTGGCATCTTCGGCTGGCGTGATCGTTCGCCACTTGTATCAGCGACGTTCGAACGTTGTTCCTGAAGAGCCGACCGTTCTAGAATTCAACGATGTGATGCTTTCTCGCAGAAATCAGGCTTAATATGGTCTTTTAAAATCATTAAGGATTACGTTGTAGGCCAAGCAACGCTTCTCCAGATTTTTAGCGAAGTTCCGTACTCAGTTATGCAGAGAAGCACAACAACGTCCCTCACGTCCCTCACGTCCCTCACGTCCCTCACGTCCCTCACGTCCCTCACGTCCCTCACGTCCCTCACGTCCCTCACGTCCCTCACGTCCCTCACGTCCCTCACGTCCCTCACGTCCCTCACGTCCCTCACGTCCCTCACGTCCCTCACGTCCCTCACGTCCCTCACGTCCCTCACGTCCCTCACGCCCTTCCCGCCTCTCCCCCGCAGACTCGCCCCCCGAGTTCGTGCACACGTTCATAGAGCAGACGCTGGAGGAGGGCCCGAGCGTGAGCCTGACGTGCAGCGCGCTGGGCCACCCGCCGCCCGTCATCACCTGGACCCACGACGGCAGGCCGCTGGTCCCGACCGCCAGGGTCTACACCCCCGACTACCCGGACACCCCGGACCCTGAGAAAAGGGCCCATTTTTCTGATTTCCCGTCCCCTCTCAAAGACTTGACGGGCGATGACTACACGGACGGGAGTAACAGAAACAGGGCACAGGAGCGCGCCAAGTTTTCGCGCATGAGCGAGTTTTCTGACCCTCGTGACGGGGAAACGAGGAGCTCCCGCTTTCCGTCTGCTGCGGGGCTGTCCATGGGGTCCTGGGTGGACGTTGGGGGCAGAGTCGTGGGCCAGGTGAACATGAGCTCCGTGAGGACGCCTGACGGGGGCCTGTACGAGTGCAGCGCCACCAACAGCCTCGGCAGGGTGTCGCACAGGGCGCGCCTCAATGTCTTCGGTGAGTTGCGTGCCCTGGTGAAGACGTCTAGTGAGTACCGCTAGACAGCTACCGAACTGAGAAATTTGCTACATGATTGAAGCGTACTGCTCATTTCCAAAATACTTTCATTCGTGTCGTGAAATAATCAATGACATGTTTCCTGCGAAGGGAAACACCGGTGGTCATTGAAGGGATTTTCATCATGCTGCTGACCGACCTGTAGTACCTAACTAAATTTTTATGAACATTTAATGGAAGTAAAATCAAGGCATGATTCAGTAAATGTTTGCAATTTTAAAAATTGCACACCACAATTGAATGTTGTACTTCAGTTCAACCCATCGTAGGAAACGGGTTAACTAGTTGCATGGTTTTGTTTCAGCCAGGCTTCTTTGTGAACGCAGTCGACCTTTGAGTTAAATACCTTTTTTAAATTTTTATATATATATATATATATACAGGGTGTTATTTTTACTTTGAACAAACTTCGAACTTAGGTACAAAAAATCAAAATAAATCGATTTTCATGAATGACAAAATGTCCAAAACTCTTTAGTTTTCGAGTTATAGTTACTTGAAGAATATTAGAACTTCAAGTAGGATTGCACGCGCGCACCATTTTTAGCGATACCTTTGATAGTTAAAGAGGTTTTTGGGCCCCACTAATGTAGTATTTTTGTAATTTCACAATGAAATTTGCGCGTACACGTTGTACTAATAAGAATAAATTGTCCTAAATGAGTAATTATCAATTATTCCAAACCGATGGATTGGCAGAGGTGCTCCTGTAGCATGGCCAGCTAGGTTGCCTGATTTGACGCCACTGGATTTCTTCATGTGGGGAACCATGAAGGACCTCGTGTATGCCACTCCTGTTGAATCGGAACAGGATCTGGTTGGACGCATTGTGGACGCAGCTGGCCGTATTACGGAAATGCCTGGCGTGTTTCAATCTGTAAGGCGCTCACTGGCTGTTAGATGTCGTAAATGTGTTGAAGTTCATGGAGGCCATTTCGAGTAACTGTTGTAATAAAACTGTATTCAAGTTTGTTCTTGCGTTAAAGTTCTTACATTAAAGTTTGTATTGATTATGTTTTTTACCTGTGTCCTGCAATGCTTACTGATTAATGGTTAGCTTACAGGATAATAATTGATAATTACTCATTTAGGACAATTTATTCTTATTTGTAAAACGTGTATACGCAAATTTCATTGTGAAATTACGAAAATACTACATTAGTGGGGCCCAAAAACCTCTTTAACTATCAAAGGTAGCGCTAAAAATGGTGCGCGCGTGCAATCCTACTTGAAGTTCTAATATTCTTCAAGTAACTATAACTCGAAAACTAAAGAGTTTTGGACATTTTGTCATTCATGAAAATCGATTTAATTTGAGTTTTTGTACCTAAGATCGAAGTTTGTTCAAAGTAAAAAAAACACCCTGTATATATATATATATATATTATATATATTATATATATTATATATATTATATATATTATATATATATATATATATATATATATATATATATATATATATATGCAGTTAAAAACACAGTCCGTGCAATCAAAACGTCATCCAAACATCGTGCTAGTTGATCAACTATCATTTTTGACTGCATAGTTGATTAACTACTATTTTCAAGGGCGTAATGGATCTCCCAACATAATTTTTGAATGCGCAGTTTCTCAACCAAGATAAAGTTTAACTGCATAGTTGATCAACTAATATCATTTTCAACTCTTTAATTGACCCACTAACATAATTTTTTGTTGCATAATTGGTTAACCAACATCACTTTAACTCCATAAGTTGAGATACGTATTAGATAGTTTAACTCGAGGATTGTCGGTAAATTTTCTCCATTCTTGAGATCTTACAGAGTCAGCAATACGAATTTAGTTACTCGTAGCTCTTTTAGACGTTGACGACTTTTTGAGACATTTATGCACAACTAGGTAAATGGCTCATTTGCTTACCGGCCTGAATGAACAGCATTTAAGTTATTTCGCCACTTTCCTCAAAATTCTCACACTTTTTAGAAAGGAGAAGAATGGATTCGAACAGTACAGTCGGTTTTTCCATTTTGTTACAACTTAACCGAACCAACCGTAACAACTGCACACACTCAGTCAACGCGTTGAACGGAGGAGCCCGCTTCAGGACTTGTGCAGGGGTGCACCAGAGGGAGAAGGTGCACCTCGGGGGAGCGTGACGGCACGGAACCGCTCTCTGGGAGCTGGTGTCTGCTATACTTATGGGTGCTCGCTTGAGTGTCGGGAGGGATCGGCTCTTCTTGTAGCTGACCATCGCCCGCGCTGTGTTGACTAGCTACAGGACACACAATCACAGAGCTAATTAGCTACTTTTAAGGCACTCATTCTGCGCTTAACTGCTACATGATACTCATACACTGTTCTGATTAACTACTTTCAAGACACTCATGCAATGTTAAATAGCTATTTTCAAGATACTCATACACTGTTATTTAGCTACTTTCAAGATACCCATACACTGTTAAATAGCTACTTTCAAGATACTCATACACTGTTAAATAGCTACTTTCAAGATACTCATGCACTGTTAAATAGCTACTTTCAAGATACTCATGCACTGTTAAATAGCTACTTTCAAGATACTCATACTGTGCTTATCAGCTACATAATGCTCACGCTATGCTAAAGAATCACTCACAAGGCACACACTCGTGCAATAATTAATTACTCTCGAGGCAAACAGCGTGCAAATCAGCTACAGAGACACTTTGACACTTTGCCCTACGATGAAGGCATGAGCTCGTTGAACGGTGCAGTTTTCAAGGCTCATGGTTATTTTTCTCGTGCAGACAGAAATTGTTTGAGCTAATCCCGCAGAGTTTTACAATTACTGTTCAGGACTTCGATAAGAATCAAAATCACTTTATGCGAAAAATCCCATTTCTGTATTTCGAATTCTCAGTAGAATAGGAGCAATAATTGACCTCGGTATATAAGATATAGCTACTATTCAGCCCTGATCACCTTGATTATAACGGTTAGTGAAAGCAGTATTTCTACTGTAAATTATACAGGACGTCTATGAATACCGTGTTCACAGAAACAATTCTTTGTCGTGAAAATAGTTTTACCGGAAACTTTTCGTCGTACTTAAAATAGTGCTCTAATGTGTTCCAGGTTAGCTTACTTTTTGCCACTTTAAGCGGACACTTTCGGATTGCTGCGCAACCTCCGCCAATATTTTTTTGTGGAGCCGACACTCTGCACTTGAATTATCCACGAGCTTAGATCTCATGGCGACTGTGTGAACTGCGTTTTGATCTTCTTAATTGGCTCATAAAGAGATAGGGAGGCCGCCTCTAATATCCGTAATGGTTCGGCCTACAGTGCGCTCTCCAGCACACCGAGGTCACCAAACCTGTATTTGCATAATGGGATTTTCTTCGGTACAGCTTACAGGGCGCGGGATGGTGATGCTTTACAAAAATAACCCGGGGATGCAAAATAACCTGCAAATAACCCGGGCCTGCAAAAATACCCATAAAATAACCTGGGCCTGTAAAATAATCCACGGATAAGTTTTATACGCCAGCTAAATAACCTGAAAATAACCCTGGCCTTCAAAATAGTGTGCAAATAACCTCTATAAGCCTGAAAAAATAACCCAGCATTAAGAAAATCGTAAATCTGCCGAGTACATATATGATTTCATTCAGATGATTTCATTCAGACTAGTCGAATGAAAAATAATAATATAGGGAAGTGCAACTTTTGTATTTATAGGAATTAGCACTCCCAGGGAAATATTCGATGTCCCAAGCTAAAGGTCAAGCAGGCCTCATATTATACTTTTGCCAAAATAGAATAGGATTTAGTTTTGTTACGGACCAACTTTTATCGGTTCAGTGTTGGTTTGTTTTTGAACAATAACTTTCTACTTCAACTTCTATCTCGTTTCATGAACTTCTTTCTCAACGTACTGTTTCTATGTGTCGTATGCATAGATTCCACGTTCCTTTAACTCCATACCAAATGTCGCCTTCCTCCTTCCTATCTTTGGAAAGCTTTAGTTGCGGTTATGCAAGCTCAAGCTAACATCTAATCTAATGTAATAATAATGATAGAAATAATAATTATATTTATTGACTTAATTGTCAGAGACTATCATCACATATTCGCCGACACTCGCTGACAATAAACATGAGCACAGTGAGAAATATCTTTATATCATTTCAGAAATTTAACCCTTTTTTTGAGGAGTTACGGGTTTTTATTCTTGTTTGGGGCCGGTTGCATCGTCGGTCCGTCGTTTAGGACGGACTCAAAAACGCTTTTGAACACTCGTGTGTTTTGAAAACGTCGCAAAGAAAACTATTCGGAACACTCGTGTCTTTTGAAAACGTCGCAAAGAAAACTATTCGGAACACTCGTGTGTTTTGAAAACGTCGCAAAGAAAACTATTCGGAACACTCGTGTGTTTTGAAAACGTCGCAAAAAAAACGTTTCCGAACACTCATGTGTTTTGAAAACGTCGCAAAGAAAACTATTCGGAACACTCGTGTGTTTTGAAAACGTCGCAAAGAAAACTATTCGGAACACTCGTGTGTTTTGAAAACGTCGCAAAGAAAACGTTTCCGAACACTCATGTGTTTTGAAAACGTCGCAAAGAAAACTATTCCGAACACTCGTGTGTTTTGAAAACGTCGCAAAGATAACGTTTCCGAACACTCATGTGTTTTGAAAACGTCGCAAAGAAAACTATTCGGAACACTCGTGTGTTTTGAAAACGTCGCAAAGAAAACTATTCGGAACACTCGTGTGTTTTGAAAACGTCGCAAAGAAAACGTTTCCGAACACTCATGTGTTTTGAAAACGTCGCAAAGAAAACTATTCCGAACACTCGTGTGTTTTGAAAACGTCGCAAAGAAAACGTTTCCGAACACTCATGTGTTTTGACAACGTCGCAAAGAAAACTATTCCGAACACTCGTGTGTTTTAAAACGTCACAAAGAAAACAATTCCGAACACTCGTGTGTTTTGAAAACATCACAATACACCTAGCGTGACCAGAAAACAATCGCAATGCGCTCTTCTGAAATTATAGCATAATCTGTAGTTATATAACTTATGCATGGACTCCATCAGTAGGCCGATCGAGTTTACATCATTCGTAAACCTGGTGCGTGACCCAATTCGTAAAATCAACATAAAAATAAATATAAATAGAAAGTTTTTAAAGGGACCTGATGTGTGGGCTCATACCTTGAATTCATTTATTTTCCCATCCGGTAAATCAACGCTATTGATGGCGCATAAATCGCATAATTTAAATTTTGGAGTATCCATGTTTTACTACGCCCTATTCCAGAAATAATTTGCAAATGTCATTAACAATTTGACTGCGGCAGATAAAACTGAAGTTCAATTGTCAACTTAAATTTGAAGTCAATTGTCGTAAGCTATATTGAAAATAGCAAGCATTAACTAGATCATGCCTTGATTTAGTTTAAACTGAGTAAAATGAAGGTTATAGCGAAGAAAATAGATTTAAAATACATATCTATTAAAAATTAGGACGTTTCGATCATCTTGATCATCATCAGCTATTCTGAAATACAAGAAATGACAAATTAAGACCGGCAATAAAAACCATTCAGTAGGTAATATAATATGTACACGAATGAAAATTAAAAAAGAAAATTACGTAATACCTATTTTCAATGGATAGGAAGACTGCATGTCATTAAGGTTAGGTTTCAATTTGCTAATAAAGAGGATTCAAGAATGCGTAAATTAAAACAAGAACCTGCAGAACCTAATACTGAAAAATTTTCGAGTGAGATATTTGTATTACATTTTTCAGCATGGATTCCAATAGCGGAATGGGAAGGCCTACTTAATGGAATACCAGTCCTAAAACTTCTACCACTGTGTTCAAATACCCTCGTAGATAGCGACCGAGATGTCGAACCGACATACACAGACCCACACAGTAGGCAACAGTACTTGTACACAACAGAGAAAAGCATTGAAATGGGTAGTCTATCTTTAAAATGAAAAAATTAAGCAATTTTGAAATTATTAATCAAAGTAATTTGAAGGTCAACACAGGGAAAGTATTTCACAACTAATGAGAGCAATTTTTCTTTTAACTTCTCAGACTGAACACCGAAGTAAGGAATGGTGACGAACAATTTCTTCTTATCTACAGTCAACACAGTAGCAATGGTGGAATACTTTTATTTAAAAATTGCTTGAGATACTTTTGAATAAAATTTTAAGGATAACCATTTTTTACAGAAAACTGCTTTAAAAATTCAAACTCATTATGCAATAATGAATAACTTGAGCATATTTCATAAGCCCGAAATAAAAGGGTTTTCATGCTATTGATTTTAAATAAAAAAGAAGAATACGAGAAATAACTTGAACCCAAACCAGTAAAAGTGCTTTTCCTATAAACAGAGGTACAAAAAGTGGAACCTGATCGTTGGACAAGACAGTCTAAAAAAGGTAATTTATTGTTTGCTTCAGTCTCCATGGTAAAATTAATATTTCGGTGTTTACTATTAATATAATCAAGAAACAAAAGAGAGGGATTTCTATCTCGGAACAAAACAAAAGTATCATCAACGTATCTGCGGTAAAATATTGGTTTAAAATTATTTGGACATTCAGACAGCCATATTCGTTCATGATGTGACATAAAAATATTCGCGAAAGTTGGACCCAAAGGCAGCCCCATACCCAATCCCTCTATTTGTTTGTAGTACTTGCCATTAAAAATGAAAAATGAGAACCTAACTGCAAGGTCTAACAGGGTTTTAAATGCTACACGACTAAGGTTGCAAACGGTCTGTTCCACTTCAAATAATTGCTGCAAACAAATATCAATTGTTTCAGTTAACGGAATATTGGTAAACAAATTTTCAACATCAAATGACGTCATGTAAAATTTGTCAGCATCAGGAATACTAGCGATCTCCTTAGCAAAGGAGGATGAATTAAAAACGCTGTATTCATTGGTAGTTATGGGGTTTAAAATAGGTACTAAAAATTTAGCTAATTTATAACTCGGAATGTTGCAGGCTGCAAAAATCGGTCTTAGTTGAAATTTGGATTTAAAATCTGCTTTGTGTACTTTGGGAAGACCATAGAGTATTCCCGGACCTGAACCGGAAACATGTAAGCTATTATATATAGTTTCAGTAATAACGGAAGATTTACTAAGTTTTCGAAAGAAATTATTTATTTTATCTTCTATACGGAGTACATATTTATGGATAGGTTCACATATTTCCAAGAACCTACTGCTGTCTGAAATAATAGTACCCAAAGCTCGCGAATAATTAGACCTGTCAAGTAAAACTACACCGCGACCTTTGTCCGGTCGAGTCACAACTATAGTCTTGTTTGCAGCAATAGACTTGAGAAGAGATATATCAGATTTTGTGAATATAGCAGAAAATATCTTATATGATTTGAAATTATAATAATACTTCATTGACAATGATTTGAGATTGCTAACGAACTCATTAAAGTTGATACATGGAAGATCATTCAAAATTGTGACCAATTTTTCAAATGATAAAAAGTACTTATAAAAATTCAGATTATAAACTGGGAGATTAAAATCAAGACCAAAAGCTAATAAAAATTTCAATCTAGAAGATAAATCGAGAGAACTATAATTAAAAATTACAGAGTCAGGGTCACAAGGCTTTAGTTCATTTTGTACTCCAAGGTCGTTGAGTTTACGAGTATGGACAGATTTGGTTAAATTGGAAAAATCTCTAAGTACAGAGTTAACATTTCGTTCAATAAGAGCAACTATAATGGGCGTAAAATGCTGCACTATCTGAGCCTTGCTATTAATCAACTGGGATGTCAGGTTAGTTATACTTTTCCGCTAGCAGTGGATCTCTTGTATGAGAAGTTTTTCTTGCCACGATCTGTAGAAACGGGTGGTGTGAAGCGTTTTCTTGTATAGCTTGAATCGCTTGAAGCTTCAAATTATTTTGGTTAATAATTTCAAAATTGGTTCATTTTTTAATTTTAAAGATAGACTACCCATTTCAATGTTTTCCTCTGTTGTGTACAAGTACTGTTGCCCACTGTGTGGGTCTGTGTATGTCGGTTCGACATTTCGGTTGCTATCTACGAGGGTATTTGAACACAGTGGTAGAAGTTTTAGGACTGGTATTCCATTAAGTAGGCCTTCCTCCGCTATTAGAATCCATGCTGAAAAATGTAATACAAATATCTCACTCGAAAATTTTTCAATATTAGGTTCTGCAGGTTCTTGTTTTAATTTACGCATTCTTGAATCCTCTTTATTAGCAAATTGAAACCTAACCTTAATGACATGCAGTCTTCCTATCCATTGAAAATAGGTATTTCGTAATTTTCTTTTTTAATTTTCATTCGTGTACATATTATACTACCTACTGAATGGTTTTTATTGCCGGTCTTAATTTGTCATTTCTTGTATTCCAGAATAGCTGATGACCATCTAGATGATCGGAACGTCCTAATTTTTAATAGATATGTATTTTAACACGTTGACTGCGACACGACCCACCGGTGGGTCGTGCTTAGGTTTTTCCTGCTGCGAAACGACCCATCGATGGGTCGTTTTGAAAAATTCTAACAACCTTTCTAAATTAGTGGTATTTAACAGGCCCAGTTAATGTTTGATATTTACAAATTTGCTTATCACTTTTGACTTTAAATTCAAGTTGAATATTGAACTTCGGTTTAACCCATCGCAACTAACGTGTTAAATCTATTTTCTTCGCTATAACCTTCATTTTAAAGCTTTGCCGTGTGGTGCAACCTAATCTAATTAAACTGAGTATTTATGAAAATTGAGTTTGTGACTAGTGGTCGGTCAGTAGCAAGATGGAAATCCCTTCCGTGTTAACCGGCGTTTCACGCCGCAGTCAAAGTGTTAAAGCTTGAGGAATTAACTTCAAATTAATCTCGGTTTGTCCCCAGGTCCTCCAGTGGGACGAGCCCCAACCCCCAACATGACGGGGGTGAGTGGGGAGGAGCTGGTGCTCCCCTGCCCCATAGCGGGGTACCCTCTCACGCAGGTCACGTGGGCGCTAGACTCCAGACCCATCACACCGGCCTCTGGGTACGCCGGGCCCGGTGAGTATTGATTGTCCCCACTGGCTCTGTGCTGTCCCCGCAAGCTCTGTGTTGTCCCCACAGGCTCGGTGTTGTCTCCACAAGCTCGGTGTTGTCCCCACAAGCTCGGTGTTGTCTCCACAAGCTCGGTGTTGTCCCCACATGCTCGGTATTGTCCCCACAAGCTCGGTATTGTCCCCACAAGCTCGGTATTGTCCCCACAAGCTCGGTATTGTCCCCACAAGCTCGGTATTGTCCCCACAAGCTCGGTATTGTCCCCACAAGCTCGGTATTGTCCCCACAAGCTCGGTATTGTCCCCACAAGCTCGGTATTGTCCCCACAAGCTCGGTATTGTCCCCACAAGCTCGGTATTGTCCCCACAAGCTCGGTATTGTCGTCACAAGCTCGGTATTGTCCCCACAAGCTCGGTATTGTCCCCACAAGCTCGGTATTGTCCCCACAAGCTCGGTATTGTCCCCACAAGCTCGGTATTGTCGTCACAAGCTCGGTATTGTCCCCACAAGCTCGGTATTGTCCCCACAAGCTCGGTATTGTCCCCACAAGCTCGGTATTGTCCCCACAAGCTCTGTGTTGTCCCCACAAGCTCTGTGTTGTCCCTACAAGCTCGGTGTTGTCCCCACAAGCTCGGTGTTGTCCCCACAAGCTCGGTGTTGTCCCCACAAGCTCGGTGTTGTCCCCACAAGCTCGGTGTTGTCCCCACAAGCTCGGTGTTGTCTCCACAAGCTCGGTGTTGTCTCCACAAGCTCGGTGTTGTCTCCACAAGCTCGGTGTTGTCCCCACAAGCTCGGTGTTGTCCCCACAAGCTCGGTGTTGTCCCCACAAGCTCGGTGCTGTCCCCACATGCTCTGTGCTGTCCCCACATGCTCTGTGCTGTCCCCACATGCTCTGTGCTGGCCCCACAGGCTCTGTGCTGTCCCCACAGGCTCTGTGCTGTCCCCACAGGCTCTGTGCTGTCCCCAGAAGCTCTGTGCTGTCCCCATATGCTCTGTGCTGTCCCCACAGGCTTTGTGCTGTCCCCACATGCTCTGGGGTGTCCCCACATGCTCTGTGCTGTCCCCACATGCTCTGGGGTGTCCCCACATGCTCTGTGCTGTCCCCACAGGCTCTGTGCTGTCCCCACAAGCTCTGTGCTGTCCCCACAGGCTCTGTGCTGTCCCCACAAGCTCTGTGCTGTCCCCACATGCTCTGTGCTTTCCCCACAAGCTCTGTGCTGTCCCCACAGCTCCATGTAATGCGTGCAACATCCAGGACCAGAGCTGATTCAATACGCCAGGGTCGCACTAAGGTGTGAAGGTTATTTGGTCGTTGGTAAACAGACTTCATGCCACTGTGAAATTTTTTCACAATTTACACGTTGCTTACAAAACGACACATTGATGGGTCGTTAGCAAATTTTTCAACTTTCATTTAAACTTGAGACCATTTAATATACCCAGTTATTGTTTGCTATTTATAAATTTTTCAACAGCTTCTGACTTTGAATTTGAGTTGAATATTGAACTTCAGCTTTACCCATCGCGGTTGATGTTAAATCCCTATCTGAATGCAGCTTTCAGCTTCATAGGGATACAACTATTGCATCTATGGGAATAAGCCCTGACGGAATGAATATGTTAGGTCAATAGCAAAAGGTTAAGCGGACCTTCCTTATGTTAAAATAGAATAGATTTTTTCGCTTCTCTGATTTCCTATTTACAGCACCCACTACACTTTTTTCTTCTTTAACCCACTACATTTCCTATTTACAGCACCCACTACACTTTTTTCTTCTTTAACCCACTACATTTCCTATTTACAGCACCCACTACACTTTTTTCTTCTTTAACTTGGTTCATTAACTTCTTTCTCACCATAGTGTTTCTACGCTTTTTGCGCATTGATTCCACATTCCCTTGACTCAATACTAAAATGTTATTTCCTCTCTTTGGAGCGGCTTTGTTGCAGCCTAGGAGGCTTGATTAAATTAACAACTAATCTGTGCCATCCAGAAATGTAAATGTGTCAGGAAGTGGAAGTGTCAGGAAGTGGTTGTGTCAGGAAGTGGTTGTGTCAGGAAGTGGAAGTGTCAGGAAGTGGAAGTGTCAGGAAGTGGAAGTGTCAGGAAGTGGTTGTGTCAGGAAGTGGTTGTGTCAGGAAGTGGAAGTGTCAGGAAGTGGTTGTGTCAGGAAGTGGTTGTGTCAGGAAGTGGTTGTGTCAGGAAGTGGTTGTGTCAGGAAGTGGTTGTGTCAGGAAGTGGTTGTGTCAGGAAGTGGTTGTCAGGAAGTGGAAGTGCCAGGAAGTGGGTGTGTGAGGAAGTGGATGTGTGAGGAAGTGGGTGTGTGAGGAAGTGGGTGTGTGAGGAAGTGGGTGTGTGAGGAAGTGGATGTGTGAGGAAGTGGATGTGTAAGGAAGTGGGTGTGTGAGGAAGTGGGTGTGTGAGGAAGTGGGTGTGTGAGGAAGTGGATTTGTCAAGAAGTGGACTTGTCAAGAAGTGGACTTGTCAAGAAGTGGTTGTGTCAAGAAGTGGTTGTGTCAGGAAGTGGTTGTGTCAGGAAGTGGTTGTGTCAGGAAGTGGTTGTGTCAGGAAGTGGTTGTGTCAGGAAGTGGTTGTGTCAGGAAGTTGTAGTGTCAGGAAGTGGTAGTGTCGGGAAGTGGTTGTGTCGGGAAGTGGTTGTGTCGGGAAGTGGTTGTGTCGGGAAGTGGTTGTGTCGGGAAGTGGTTGTGTCGGGAAGTGGTTGTGTCGGGAAGTGGTTGTGTCGGGAAGTGGTTGTGTCGGGAAGTGGTTGTGTCGGGAAGTGGTTGTGTCGGGAAGTGGTTGTGTCGGGAAGTGGTTGTGTCGGGAAGTGGTGGTGGTGTCGGGAAGTGGTGGTGGTGTCGGGAAGTGGTGGTGGTGTCGGGAAGTGGTGGTGGTGTCGGGAAGTGGTGGTGGTGTCGGGAAGTGGTGGTGGTGTCGGGAAGTGGTGGTGGTGTCGGGAAGTGGTGGTGGTGTCGGGAAGTGGTGGTGGTGTCGGGAAGTGGTGGTGGTGTCGGGAAGTGGT